>CM031243.1:96504160-96849160 GCA_018340775.1 Taxus wallichiana var. yunnanensis | reverse complement strand
TAAATCTTTTTTTGTTAAAAATACTATGGATATATGAAGGATGAACCATGTAGAACAAACCAACCCAAATTATGCTTTAGATTTGGTGGTAAAGAAGTTAGAAAAATTCTAACAATCCTTCATGACACACGAAACCTAAAGGCTGTTTGGAGTAGTTGGTCAAATGTAAAAATGATCATTTCATTACAAAATAACTTGAACTGATTGGTTGTAAGTAGTGAAGGAGTCTGTTGACTGCTGGACTATCTTTTGAAAACATGTTTTGGAATGATTAAACCAATATTAAATTAAACCCAAATATGGTAGATGAAGTAGAAAACATGGATTGTCTCTTTGTGAAAGCATGTGTAAAAAAGCTAAAAGGATAGAACAAAATATGTAGTTAAATTCTAACTCGTAAAAGAGTAAATGTATAACAATAGCATTAGCTCTTATTCACCTACAACCATTATTCTACGGGTATTCATATACCCACCAAATATGTCGGGATTTGATGCATATGGCAGACCTCTCCTAGGTCTTGAGGCATACTACGCTCAACTGAATAGACAGTCATCACCCTCGCTCTCAGTATGGGGTGACAACTATTCAAATAACCAATTATCATCACAAGCTCCACCTCCAAGGGCTAGATATAGTTCGTCTTTCCAAATAGAGGAGTTGGATCAACTCACACAAATGCAACAAACAGAGCCTCCAGGCTTGAACAATATGACATTCATAGGAGAGTCTAGTTCGTCTCCTCAGGTGTTGCTTAGACCAAAAATTAGTAGACAATCAGATCCATACCTATTTTTAGATGATGAACATTTAGCGCGTTAAGCCCGGAATGAACAATGCTCTAGGAGTATGTACCCATCTATAAGAAGTTTACAAACACGACCCGAGGTCTCTTTTCAAGAAAGCACCTCCATGCCACTACCTATAGGAAATTCCCTCAGTGAAACTTGGTAGGGAAATGATCAATTCATAGCGGGGTATCGCATGCCTATACAACCTTTGAATATACAACAAACGCCACCAAGCTAAAATACTGCAACTTCACCAAATGAAGTCATTTTGACTTTAGTACAAAGAGTTAGAGGGTTAGAACTTGCTCAAGCAAGTCAAACATCTCAATTCATGCAGGCAGGAAATTCCAATCCTCCACATCATCCTAGCCAAGTAGACCTCCTCACAGGAATAGGCACGTTGGGCATGCCTCCTTGGTATTCGCAACAAACACCGACTAGAACCGCCGCCTCCAACACCATTTGGGTGGAGAATATGATACCTCCCGGTCTTGTACAACACAATCCACTCTTGGGGAATACTCCTTCATACTTAAACATGTACTCCAAGTCGCCACAAGAAGATATGTTCTCCTCTCCCGATGCTTGCTCAACCATAGGGGCTTCCTTATGCCCCTACAAACGCATATACTACGCCGTATCAGCAACCCATTCCACCTCCCCCTCAACAGACACCATCAATGGTCGAAACCTATGCGATAAGGACTTACTCAGAGTATTTGAAAGAGCCCTTAGACTTCACCATACAAAGCATCATGCTTCGAGACCTCTTCCTGATTTTCCCAAATACAAAGGGGATGGAGACCCGAATACACACATTAAGGCCTATGCCATAGCCATTCGAGAACTGCTTCCTTGGGATGGGGTTGTTGCCAAAATATTCCCCAAAAACTTGGAGGGCATCACCCTCGATTGGTATTACAGAATACCTGAAGCTTCCATCCATTCATTTAAACAACTCATTTCAGAGTTCATTAAAGCATTTGACATGAACAAACTGTTAAGAACAGGAATTAGGGAATTCTTGCACATTAAGCAAGAGCACAATGAATCTGTTGCTCATTTCATCCAGAGATGGCGTACAGTCCTTTATTCTTCGGCCAGTGCTCCAAACATGGACCAAATGAAGCTATGTGATTTATTCCTTCATTCTCTTAGCAAAGAGGTGAAGGAAGAAGTCCAGAAGTTCCCACTAAGGACTTACGATGAAGTACTTGAGAGTGCTCTCGAATAGATCAAGCAGAATAGATAGTGGTCACAAGACGTATGGAGAAAATGGGAGGTTAATCACTCCCTAACGAGAATACTACGACTTACCTTATCGCCACAAACGTCAATCAAGGACCTAAAATCCTTAACAAAAATCGTGGCACAAAACGATGGGGTAATCGACCAAGCTAAAAAGGTCAATGTTCTAAATACTCCACCACCGTTAACAATCAACGAAACAACAACTTTACCCCAACAATCAATTGGTGGATTTTAATCATCCACAACAACAACAACAACGGTGGATCCGCATACGTGGTCCAAGCCAAAAATCAACTAGTTATCAAAATCAGAACCAAAACCAAAAACCACAAATACAAAACCTTAATCCTAATAGACAACGGTTTGATCAGAGTTTTAGACCACAATATACGCCAAACCAGCAACCTAGAAATTACAATCCTAACTCATATTGTGGTTTTCACAAGATTCGAGGCCACGACACTAGAACATGCCGTGACTACGATAAATTCATGCAACATTTGCTAGAGGAGCAAAGACAACTTTTCATAGATATGTTCTTGGTAGATCCTGCATCACCAACACCAAATACTTTTACAGGGGCAGTTTCCCCTCAAAATGCTCCCCTCAAGATCTTCAATGATCCGCTCCCAAGTCACAATAACAACAAATTAAATCTAAATGGGACGAACAAAGATGTAATGGTAGGAAATAATGATTATGAAGCCTCGACTTTGCTAAATCCACCTATTGCACCACAATTAGGAAGTCAACCACAACCCAAGATAGTCAGTTTAGTAGAATTAATTACCAAACTACCCATGGAAGTCGAATAAGGACACGAGAGTATTCCTCTCAAGAAAGTCCAAGTTACTCGCTAGAGACTGATAACATCCAACAAATATTAGTGAAACCCGTAGGTGCCTATGATCTAATTAATGACCTAACAAATACCTTCTCTCACATCTCCTTTTTGGAATTGCTGAGGAACTCTCCTACCCACAGGTCTGCTCTTTTAGAGGCATTAGGTTTAGGTCATTTAATTAACATCAATCCACCTCCCGAAACATAGGTAAACCATATAGACTTTGATATCCACCCTCCGGGATGGCCAAATAGGAATACCAAGTTTATATTCGAAATAAACAAAGTGCCACAGACACACCGAGATTGCACACAGAGGTGATCGGCCTTACATTTGCAAGTGTGGGTTTATAAAAATTACATTAAACGTGCAATGGTTGACGATGAGGTAGCAGTTAACATAGTCCCCTTCTCTTTCCTTCAAAAGCTAGGGTATGGAGAAACAAACTATTCCACAACTCGGAATACGCTAAGAGGCTATGATAGCCTTAAGGCCACTTCGATTGGAACTATAATACTACCAGTTACCGTAGGACCCAAAACAATCCTAACTGAGTTTTATATTATAGATTGGGAAACCAATTATAATATGATCCTTGGCTAACCATGGATACACCGTATGAAGGCAATCCCTTCTACGTTATTTCAAGAAGTAAGGTTCTTGCACTTAGGAAAGGTATTCGTAGCCAAAGGCAATCCAAAACCATTTGATATACACCTAGCTGACTTAAAGAAAAGACTAGGCATTCACTCTGAGTTTGAACTCCCAACAAACCAACTTAATAAACCGACCGACGCAAAGCTAGAAGAAAAGTTGGTACCTACAATAGATCTTGAGACTATGAGCCTAATCAAGACTATTCCAGCCCTCAAGGATGAGACTAACATTGTAGAAACAGTATCATTAGGAACTACTGCGAAGATTGTTGACTTACTAGAACAGGATCTACCAATTTTCCTACCATTTGATTCTGTAGGTATGGGATATACCCTAGGTGTTGGTGCTCTTCCAGCAGAGGATCTCTACATGGTAGAAGTAACCGAAGCGTAAGAAATTAACGTAGCGAATGTCCCAACGTCCATCTTCCCAACTAAATATTGGACTCTCCATTTCGATGGAGCAAGATGTCATTATGGGGCTGGGGCAGGTGTGATCTTTACTTCTCCCGAGGGAAAGATCCTACCGTTCACCTTTAAACTAAATTTTGAATGTACAAACAATGGCACGGAGTATGAATCCCTCCTCCTTGGCCTCATCATAGCTAAAAGGATTGGTGTTAATGATGTTAGGGTGTTAGGAGACTCTCAATTAGTAGTGAACCAAGTCTCTGAGGTGTATGAAACCAGAGCTAAACACTTACAGCTCTACAAAACAACGGTATTAACTTTGAGCAAAGAATTCGACTTCATATCCATTGAAGTAATCCCACAAGAACAAAATCTTCTTATGGATTCTATAGTAACCTCAGCGTCACACTTCACCCCAAACAGTGAGTTAGAAGATACCCATTTCATGATATCCCTTCGTACTGAACCATTAGTGAAAACAATGTCAAACCCTCTTTTAATGAACATAGTTGAGAACAACTCTACTATCCTAGACCATGTTGATAGTGATAGAGCCACTGGATTACGTAAATGCCTATGCAGCGTTACATCTCACCCATCACGAGGTAGATTTTTCCTTAATCCCACATTCATCTTCCTACTTCAGAAATCCCATGATAGAGCTTCCCCACAAAAAGAACTCAAGATATACACAAGAGAGAATGAAGAAGATGGAATTACCTCAGCCCCGCCTGAAGAAGGTAATGCTTCTTTAATCGAAGAAACAATTGATATTAACATTGGAATAGAGGAAGACCCAAAGATCTTGAAACTAGGATCTTCGTTAACTCCAGAAGAAATAGAAATACACACTCGAATCCTCAAAGAACATTAGAAGGCTTTCGCATTTAATTATAAAGAAATGACAGGGTTACACCACACACATTAAGTACATAACCTGGTCACTAAATCAGATGCAAATCTAGTTAAACAAAAATCGAGACCAATGAAACCCAAGGTGGCTCTCATGGTAAAGGAAGAAGTAATGAAACTCCTCCAAGTAGGATTCATCAAGCCGGTCGATTACTCTTAGTGGGTATCTAATATCGTTCCCATTCTCAAAAAGAATGGGAAGATACGCATTTGCATAGATTTCTAAGACATTAACAAAGCGTGCCCTAAGGACGACTTCCCATTACCATCCATTGACATCATCGTTGATGCAACAATGGCTTTGAGCTTTTGTCTCTCATGGATGGATTCTCAGGATACAATCAAATCAGAATATCTAAACAAGACCAAGCCAAAACCACATTTATAACTCCTTGGGGAACCTATTGCTACGCTGTTATGCCATTCGGTCTCAAGAACGCTGGTGCCACATACCAGTGGGCAATGACATACATATTTCATGATCTTATTCACAAGATCATGGAATCCTATGTAGATGACTTGTTGGCCAAGGCCAGGAAGTGTTGTGATCACCCGGAAGTGCTCCGTATCATTCTTTCACGTTTGATAGAATACGGAGTCACACTAAACCTAGAAAAATGTGTATTTGGTGTGACAGGAGGGAAGCTCCTAGGTTACATTATATCGTCACGAGGGATTGATGTAGACCTAGCTAAAATCTGCACTGTTCTTGAAATGATCCCACCGCAGATGAATCTGGAATCAGGTCGTTTCTTGGGAAACTCGGTGCAATCCAAAGATTCATCCTAGACTTAAGCTTTGCCATTCATCCAATCAACAATCTACTCAAGAAAGAGTATAGTATCGATTGGACCGAAGACTGCAAGGAGGATTTCAAAGTAGTTAAGCGTTTCCTGTTGTCACCACCCACGCTAATGCCACCTAAACTAGACTGCCCTTTAATCTTATATTCACGAGCTACCAATGTCTCGCTAGCCTGTATGCGTTGGCTCAAGAAGATGATGACAAGAGAGAACACGCGATTTATTTTATAAGCCACATGTTACTCGATTATGAAACACGCTATACGCAAGTAGAACGAGAGTGCCTTGCCATAGTCTTTGCAACCAAATGCTTAAGACATTACATGCTAAATCAAGAAACAAGGGTCATTGTAAAAACAGACCATTTACGAACCTTCCTCATGCAAGGGTCCTTGTCTAAGAAGGTTGGATGCTTTATGACCTTAATGGGTGAATTTGAATTAACTTTTGTAAATCAAAAGTCCGTTAAGGGACAAATCATAGCAGATTGGTTAGTTGACAACCCATTAGACGGAGGTAATCTAGTCGATTTGGAATTTCCCGATGAATGCATATATTATGTCAAAACTAGACCTCCCATCTCTGAATGTCCTTGGTATACTGATATTATTAATTATATCATAAACCATACATATCCAGAAGGTTCTACGCTGCAACAAAGAAGGCGGTTACGCATTATCGTAGCTAAATACATTATTATAGAATAAGTGCTCTATCATAAGGCTTTTGATGGAATACTTCTAAGGTGTGTTGCCACAGAAGAATCCAAGAAGATTCTCCATGAATCTCATAGTGGAATATGTGGAGGCCACTTCGGTGGTCATGCCACCACTTGCAAAATAAATCGGATGGGCTATTTCTGGCCCACTCTAGAACATGACGTAGTAGAGTTTGTATGCAGGTGTCATAAATGCCAAGAATTCTCCCATGAGATTCACATGTCGGCACAAGCTCTACAACCAATCACTACTCCATGACCCTTTTCTACATGGGGGCTAGATTTGATAGGGAAATTATCTCCCTCATCTATAGATGACCATAACTTCATAATCACGGCCACCGAGTATTTTACCAAATGGGTAGAGGCTATGCCTCTCACCACTGTACCAAGTTCTGTGATCGCCAAGTTCATTTTGAACCAGATCATTTATAGGTACGGTGTCCCACAAATCATTATCATAGATAATGGGACTTCTTTTAAGAATGACAAGGTTCGTGAACTATGTAATAAATTTAAAATAAGCCATCATATAGCCTCCCTATATTACCGTCAAGCCAACGGAAAGGTTGAAGCAACAAACAAAACATTGAAAGCCATTCTCCTTAAAACGGTGAAAGAAAACAAAAAATATTGGCATTTAAAGTTATACCGGCCTTGTGGGCCCACCGAACCTCAATAAGAACACCAACAGGAGCAAATCCTTTCTCGCTGGTATTCGAAGCGAAAGCAGTTCTCCCACTTGAGGTTGAAATACCCAGTCTCTGCATCTCATTACAAGGGGTTCTAGATGAAGACGTTTATATAGAAGCACATATCTCCCAACTAGAAAGCCTAGATGAAGCCAAAGTTAGATCTTGAACAACGACACATATTTTATCGAATTTGACCGGATGTGCCAAGCAAAGATAACAAGAAGGTCTATGAACGAGACATATATGAAGGTGATCTAGTTCTAAGACTAGACAGCTGGATCGATAAAAAGACCGGCGAAGGGAGGAAATTCCGGCCCAAATGGTTGGGCCCATACTGAGTCATGAAGGATTATGGAAATGGTGCATATCTCTTATGCACACTTTGGAGGGTGAGGAATTTGGTGAAATCTGTCAATTCCCTACACCTTAAGTGATTCTATGCATAAGTGACCAAAACTATCTATATAATTATATCTATCATTGCATCTTCATATAGTTAGGTTCATTTCAGTCATTGCTTGTTTCGTACAAATCTTGTGATCAAGGAACTTATTCCCAAAGCAATTCATTACAAGCTTCTGATGATATTGACATTAGCTTTCAAATCATACTTCTTCATTTTCATAACATCATCACCATTTCAGAATCATTTCATCCATACAAAGCTAGATATGACAAAGTCTTAACATGTAAGAACATACCAAGGTCTGCGCATGATTGTTCTCACTTTTGGTTTCTCCCTAGGATAGGTGTCTTGCCTATGGTCTGTTCTAGAAGCTTCATCATGTCACATCTATCCCGTATGCATATCTCTTTAGAAGTAAGAACATACTGACATTTTTCTCAAATAAACAAGTCAAATATAGATCAAACAGAAAATTTTATTTTTACACATTTCCTTGGCCTACCAACCTTTGGTGATGAGCTTGTGTCTTTTACTAGTGACGTAGGGTTAGGAAAGGATGGGAATGCCCTTACTCACCTGTACCTTGTCCATGGTGATAAGCCCATGCTTCTGACTAGTAGCATGGGGCAGGGTATGGGGGGTCCTCTTAACAATAAACGTTGAAGGTATTCAAAAACAATTCAAATGAACCTTTGAAATCTTGAGTCAAAAACGAATGAATCAGATGTCCAAAATTCCAAGAGAGTTCAAAACCCTAAAAACTAGATTTTGTCAACCATGTGGCCATCTACGGATCTAAGTCTAGATAAACCACAAAGCAAGTAGCATTCTAAACTATGGAGTCACTTCAGTAGAGTAGGTTTGTAGCATCCTAATTTGGTTCCACCAAATCTTTGTCCATCTCTCATCACTACCATTCAACAAATTTCACAACTTGCGACCTTTCTAGCTCTCGATGATGAGCCCTCACATCTTACTAGTTGTGTGGAGATAGGAATGGGGCAAGTTCATCTGCTCATCATACCGGTTTATCATCTCATTTTGTCAAAACAAAAATGAAGTACCAAAAATTGCTTATAGAAACTAAAGTTCAAAATCACGTTGTGTCTACATTATCATACATCAACATCACGAAATACAAAAAGAAAGAAAACATTTGTATCATTTGTTCTCCATTGCATACATTCTGAAAGGCATATAAAAACAACATTGTAATTTACATACGAAAGCAAATCACAAGAACATTGATACCAAGAGTCTAATCCAATATATATATATATATATATATATATATATATATATATATATATATATAGTCAAATTTCTGTGCACAATGCCATCATGTGCTAAGCATGGTCAAAATGCTCAAAGAGCCCAGAAAATACAAATACATCATACAAATGGTCTAAGAGAGCCAAACAGCCTCTCAACCCCTATGAGATCCCTCTAAGGGTGCACGCCCACGTCTAGGACTCCAGCTACGCCGGTGCTCTGAGTGTATGGAGGGCTCACGGTCCTAAGGAGTAGCTGCGGCCTTGCCATGAGAGCGACTCCTCATCAGCACTCGCTGTCCTATACCCCGCTAGCTCGGACAAAGGGAATTCACCATCCTAGCCACATGCCGATAGGGGAAAAAACGTCGGTATGCCTACCGGCTGCTGAGGGCTCCCCTGCATCCACGGATAGCTCCGCATGGGTCTTCTCCATAGGGATCATCAGGGTATCAGTGCATACCTGATGAATCAAGCTTCGCCACTCATCAGCAGTCTCTGTAAGCAAAGGAGAAAAACCCAATTAGAAATAATCAAGAGATAGAAACAAATGTAAACAAAAGGAGAGATAGCAACTAAGGAAATTCTAACTAGAAACAAAAATTAAAAGGATGATAACTCACTCGGATCTCCGGGCCTCTAAGATGGATCTCTAGGGTCGGCACCTGCCACAGATGCCACCGTTGACTGATGTACTCCTCCTGTGCCTGGGGCCACATAACGTCCTACTACGGACTCATCCTCTCCGCCCAAGCCCTGAGAGAGTGGCTCCTCTGAAACCAGAGTCACCCTCTCCACACTCTGCTCCGCCCTCTCTGCCTGTAAGATATCCTGAGTGTCATGCCACTCAGGATCGTTGTCCTCCTCTCCACATGACTCATTGACCTCAGCCTTGGTCTCCTCTTCCGTCTCCCCCTATGAACTCCTTGGACTCAGATTCTATGTCAATGGGGTCATCATTGCTATGGGCGGGACCGCGTGCAACAATCAAGCAAGGGTGTCTGAGGAGCACCGACTCTCCCTCGAGCTCATACTACCCTCCTAGTTGTAATGGGGACACTAGGAGTAACAATTGTCCAACCCCGACCTCTCGGACCTCCTCTAGCCTCCCGGACTGATCTATATACCAGTACCACTGGGGGAAGCATACCCACATATGGAAAGCCAAACTGCTGGGGCACTTGACCAAACGGATGTATCTCCACTCTCCCTACCCTCGTCAACAAGCTACCCCTGTGGTGGAGCAAGAAATAAAAGTTAGAGCCTCTTCGCCCCATAAACCTTCCATGGCATGATAAGGTGTGGCCTAAATGTCATCAGTGGTCAAGGAGGCAACTGGCTGGTGAGGTGCTCTGAGCACCGACATGTCTGTCCATCTGAATACCCTCACAGCTCTGGGATCTGCCACCTCTACACCTCTCCCATAGGGGATGAAACACTCATAGACCCAGCTCATAACCAGGGTCGGATGGCTCAATGATTGCCCTTGTAAATGGACCACCCGGTACAAATCATGATAGGTGGTCCCAAGAATGTCGGCTCCCTAGGCATAAATCCGGCCATGCCCCTTAATCTGTGTAATGATGGGGGACCAACAATACAGTAAGGTGTCTCCTCCCTTGTCCCCGATCAATCTCGAGGCAAGGATCTCCATAATGGCCTGACGAATCAAGGGGATAGGTAGGCTAGGAATAGATCGGACCCTCACTCCCTTCTTCAAACCAATGGAGATAACTGCATCTCCCATATATGAGGCCCACTATGCTATCTGAGCCCGTGACCTTGCTATCTCAAGAGTGAGCCGTCTTTCAATAATTGAGACCCTCAAGATACGGTAAACATCCTCCAAAGTGATGGTCCACTCACCCCTGGACCCTTGGTAATCGGAAAGTGTTTCGCTCTCGCATCCCAATGCGAAAACAAGTCACAAAGTATGTGACTAGAAGGTGCAACATGTGGGACCCGTGATATGCGCGCATATACCGCCCCCTCGAAGAGTGTCCTACTCATCCTGAGAAAGGGCATCCAATCGCGAAGCCAATCACACTCCCTTTCCCGATCGCATCGGATATACTTCTCATTCACCGCATACACCCAAAAACACACAAAATAGAGTAAGTTAGTATCCAAGTGACATTAGAAAAATCATGAAAGCAAGAAAGAATGCTAAAAATGCAAAAACGAATTAAAAAAGTATTGGTTTTGCATTCGTGTAGAAGCTGTCGTCTTGAGCGGGGTGGCGAGTTCGTAATTCCGCCTTCAAGGCGGCGGTCGTGTAACCACCGCCCTGATCAGGGCGGCGGTCGTGTCCCGAAAACCCACGCGGGTCATGTGCCCTAAAAGCGGCTAAAAATGCAAAATAAAGACCGTTTTGACTCAAACAAAGCCTACCCAGTAGGCACCCCCTAGTTGACCCTATTAAAACTAACATTTTCGAAAATGATCCCCCCATGACAAAGATTTCACCATTTTAACATTTTGGGGGCAAAAACGGTAAATTGAGAAAAACTAACCTGTGATCTTGCAGTTGGTGTTCCGCTCGTGGAGGCATGATCATGATCTCGTCTCAAACGTTTTGACTATACTCTCATCAGAAACCGTCACTGTGGGTCCCAGAGCTCAAAATCAACCAAATCAACATGTGCAAATGAATAGGAAAATGGGCCCACTTTTACATATATAACAACCTGACTTGTTTTGAATGCCCCTTTTCGCAAGTTTGGAGCACCGACGGAGGTAAGTTCTTATCCCCGCACAAATGGTACATCCTCATTTCATAATATTTTAGTGTTTATTTTTCGATCTATTTTGTCTATCTGCACTTGAATTCTCTTTTCATTTTACAGGTGGTAGGAATTTTGGATGGTGTTATTTCAACACACGGACGTATCAGGTATACCTTTTAATTTCCCATTTCAGGACCGCCATACTCGGACCCACCGTTTTACGCCTCTTCATGGTTAAAATGATTCTCCAAGGGGGCAATATGTACGTACCCAAAATTGTAGGGTACTGCACCGCCAGAACAATGTTACACGTGCCCCAATGATGATATAGGTCTCCTCGCAAGGTGTTTGGGATCCAAAAATCTCTCCAAGTATGCGTTAACATCCCGCATGCCCCGCTTAGCCCCTGTGTGCTTTGCTTTTTCCTTCCCCCTCTTTTTCTTTGCTTTTGGTCTTGCGTGAAGGACCGCTGTGCAGCAGGCAGGCGGTCCCTCAGAACCGCCGCCCGCTCAGTGGTGGTGGTCCTTCACGCATTTTCCAGAATGCTCTTTTAACGTGACTCATGTAAATTTTCAATGTTTACCAGCTTTTTTCACCACCTTTGCTTGTATTTATGATTCTAGTTCCCTGGAATAGTGTTTTTGCATTGTTTATGGTTTAAGAGATCAATTTGGTTTTCACCTTTGGGTAAATGGGATTCTATAAATAGCTGGCTTGTGCTCAAGCAAATGGCCCCTCAAATTTGCCTCTAAATTTCTCATTTCAATAGCTTAGCCTTTCAATTTTTCTTAGGATTCATAGTTTCATTTGTTGTATGCATGGTAGTGTTGTTTAGCTGTTAGAAAGCCACATATTCTCCTTGTGCAAGTGTTGTTATTATTTCATCCAATCAATTGGAGTAGGATAGTTTGATTTTTAGTAGGAAGCCATTAAAGTTGTAGGTTCTACTCACAAATAGTATAGTTCCGTGTTGGGATGTTTTATGTTGCATGACTCGTAATAAATCCCGTTAGGAATTGCATAAGCCAAGCTCTGTTCTCTTGCGCTATCCCTCTCCTACTCGCATTGTATTCAGTCTGCATCCTAAGCTGCCATTGTCCCATATCTACTTCTGCTAATGCTAGCATTACACACTTTTCTGGATCCACGTGAGCACGAAAGAACGAGGAAATCACACTGAGGGGACAAGGCCACACACCATCGGATTCGCCACTGTTATGCAAAATCCAGGTTCAAGCTTTCAAATTTCTAGTTAAAGCATATCAAGTAGAGTAGCCAATCATTTCATTTTAGTTAATTTTACTTTCGATATTGCCAGGGAAGCTGTGGGGATTGATAGTTTCTGAGAAACTATGATTCACTCCTCACTTCTGAGGTAGGATCGAGAGTCTTTCAAATAGATTAGATTAGTTATCTGGTTACTTAGAATAGATTCACAACTGCACAGACAAGTAGCTATACTCAGCTACTTTGTTTGTTTTAATTTTGTTATTAGTTTAGTTGTCAATTTCTAGATATATTAGATAATTTCTCTTTTAAATTATGTTTAGTAGCTTATCAAAATATCAGATTTAGAAATATACATAGATATATCTTGTGTAGTCGATTTATTCTGTCATTAGTTAGCTTTATATCATTTCCTTTTGCATGACAATCACGGGACCTAGGGAGCCCAGAGAATATGTATTCGAGCCTATCGTGCCTCAACCCAATCTTGTCACAACAATAACCAATATAGACCAGAATCTTAGAATCCAAGTCTTCGAACAACAACAGACTTACAACAGATCAACTCACAGTTAAGAGGGTTAAACATAGAAGACGACCAAGCACACATATTCTGGTCAAACCAGCCAAACTATAGGTTACCCTAGATAAACATCCGCATGACTGTAGAAGGGCTTGAAAGAGAGAAAAATTCAGTTGTGATCCTTTGGTCCCACAGCTAGACGCAAGAGATACTCTCACTGATATAGACACTAGCTTAAGAATTCAGGTTGCAAGAACACCTATAAGATACTCTGAAAAGATTGCACAACTATTAATTCTGAACATAGAGGCTGAAAAGGCATACGACTATTAGATACTAGGGATTAGGGACTGATTCCACACATGACCATAGCAGGTCCACAACAACCACGAATCTATGGTTGTGATTCACAAATCCCACAACCCAACGAGTCCATAGGTCAATCTAACGTTGACGCTAGTTTACACACATTAGTATTCAGATCCACTCCACTTCCACCTATTATCATCACATAGTTATCCCTGTTGGATATAGTAGCTAACAAAGCTAAGGATTTCGAACTAGGCTGGAGAATCACCCGTAGAATCCACCATATCCATCATCCATCCTATGACCCTATCTGGAGATATACACGAAACAATCCCAGGTCATTTTCCTTGTATCCCACAACCTATAGATCGATCACGCTAGAGCTCGATATTGATTGGAGCCTTCAAGCAGTCATCCTCGCTGACCGATCTATCACGCCAGTTCAAGTTAGGAGGGCCTTCTTCGCCTTAGATTCACATATTCCACTAGTGCGCATTGAAGACATAATATTTCCCAACTAGTTTGTCTGCATCCCACGCATATTCCATCCCCACCGGCTGTCTCGGCATGACCTCAGGAGGTTAGGTGCGAGGAAGAGTTACTTGTAGATTCCCACACTCACTTGTCACTTTTCCATCGTACAAGAACCTATCCATAAGGAAAATGCTATGGATAGAGCCATGGTTCCCATATTTAACGTCATGACTAGGAAAGTGATGGAAGACCACATAATTCCAAATCATGATGATGGTAGATGGAAGAGGTTAATGATAGATGAATGATCAAAGGATATGAATAAGTGCTCATAGGTAGGTATGCTAACAATAGAATGGTGAAGTGCAATGTGTTAAGGGATTCTAAATCTGGTTTACCATCAAGGAGGCCAAACAATAGGACCCTGACCCATAATTATGTGTGATAATGTAAGGTCCAATACAGTTGGGGGGAAATTTTCCACATTGGATCCTTTCTAGAGTAGTGAAATTATGATTTTCTGTAAGCAAAAGGTCACTATACGCACCCAATTTTATATGTGCTACATTTTCAGAATGAATTTAAAGCCCCAATGATGATTAATATATTTTCCAATGGTGTTCGAGTCCAATTTCCCATTTGCAGTATATATGTGTAGCCTAGAATGCTTTCTTGGTTCATTTCCATGCTTTTCTTACTTTCCTTTAGCATTCTTTAAGATTTTTCCTTAGCCTTTAACTTTAAATTATGGAATTTCTGTGGTGGTTACGTAACCTCCTATCTACCCTAAGTGGAAGTTGTGCAACTGACCCTCTGCACAGACCAAAGGTTGCCTACGGTTTTTCCTGAGCCTTCTCTGATGTATTCTAAACGTGTGTCAAATTATTCAAACATTATTTTAGTGCACATTTTTAGTCAAATTGGTTGTTCTTAGGCTCATTTGATACGTATCATCTTTTCCTTCCTTCCCTACTAATTAATTGGAGTTAACTGCCCCTTTTTTGAGAGAGGTGGCATTTCTTGGCTACCAAATGGTTTAGACCATTTCCTCCCATTTTTCTATAAGAGCCAATCTTCTACCCAAAGAATTGGTTGTATATTGTTGTTGTGAATTGCCTTTGTTATGCTATTGCAATATTGGTAGAAAACACACAATAAAGCCAGTTCTCTTGCATTGTTATTCTCCTACCCACATTGCTACCAAACTTCCCGTAAGCCACCTGTTGTCCTAACACTTCTTCATTATTTCTTCTACATTACCCAACACAGTTCCCTGGATTCATCTGAGCACTAAGTTAGAAAAGAACTTGAGGGGACAACAGAGTAACCATCATTGGGTTTGTCATAGTTCTACAAATTCCAGGTTGGGGATGTACTTGGTTTTCTTAAAGCTTTTATGATTTATTTATTTGATTGGTATGCAAAATCAGATAGAATAGTTAAATCAATTTAATTAAAATTAGTTCAATAGTCAATTCATTACCATAGCTTCTATTTTGTATGCATAAATCTTATGGTGATATATTTCTTCCTTCCTGTCCTTGTGGGTTTACAAGGGATTTTTTTCGGAAGAAAGCTCCCGTGTTTTTTAAAGCAATTATAATTTCATTTCAATTAGCAATCTTCATTTCAATCCTTTTTACTTCTACCTGGGGAAGTTTTAGGGGAATAATTACTTCGAGAAGCTTTTAATTATTCTTGTGTCTACGAAGTAGAACAAAGGAAATTTTAGATCCACAAATACAAATTATAAAATGTTTTGTTTTGTTAGAGTATCCTAGATCCACTCTACACAAACAAATAATCACACTAGGTTATTTGTTTGTTTAGTTTTGTTATTGTAGAAGTAATTGCAGTTTCTTCATATTTATTCTGTAGATTTATTTTATCTATTTCCAAAAAGTATAAAATCCAAAAAATTAGATTAGTTTAATTAGTTTGCTTTATTTACTGCACTTCTATCATTTAACTGAAAAGAACAAAAACATTATAATAGATTTGTTTTATTTAGTTAATTGATTATTTCCTTTGTTAATTAATGAAAAGCAACATGTAGGTTTGATTAATTTGAGGAAAGTAATTTGAATCATTTTGGTTTAAATATGCTTGTTTCTATTTGTTAATTAGGAATGTATTCTAATTAGACGGAAAGTAATACAATTCCCCACATGTTCTTAGTTGGCCTAGGTTTAAACATCAACCTTTCCTTTGATAGATACTTTATGAGTTTATTGCTTCTCTAGTTTGATAGTTTGAATACATCCCACATGACCATTCAGGGTCCTCGAAACCAAGAGACGAAGTGTATGATCCCCGAGTCCCACAACTAAACATATCTTATTTGCACATGCATTGACATGGGCATTAGAATCTTGGTTTTTGATCCACACCACTCCCACCTACCATCATCTCACGGTTGATGGTCCTGAACGAAGAAGCCGACAAGGTATACGAATTCTAGTGGAACCATCCTGGATGAAACTAGTTCCCATAATCCACTCACTTGTCCTATTCATATGTTTCCTCTAGTGCTTCCATGACATGTCTAGAAATTTCTACGAGGAAAATACAAGACAATTACCACGCCTTCCACAACACGTTATGAGAATTTTCTGCTAGCCAAATATTGACCACCATTTATGCACTACCATCATCTTAGACCATTCCATCTCACCTATGCAGGTAAGACAAGATTTTTCTACCTTAGAGGAGCAGATTTCTTTAGTTCCCATACGGGACATCGATTACCTCGATCTTACCTTATTCACATTTTCCCATTTTCCTTTTATAGCTTCCACATATCCATCTATACATTCCACATCAGCTATCCCAACATGACCTCAAGAGCTCGAGTGCACCTGAAATTCATGTGTTGATTTACGGTTGTACATTCACCAACATTTAAGTCACATTCTTTGACATGCTTGTTATAAGCACGCTTGATGCACTCTTAAGAAACATGATGATGCTCAAGAGCAAGAAGGTGATGTTTTTCTAACAATTTGAGTAGTGCTAGACACTCCTAGCGATAATCTTCATCATACATAAAGTCTAGAAGAGACACGTGTAAGGAAGAAATTTGAAATTTGAGGGGAAGAATGAATTTAGAACCATAGACAAGTGAGAAGGGAGTAGCACCCGTAGAGGTGCGGATGCTAGTTCGATAAGCAAAAAGAGCGAAGGTATATGAAAATGCCAATTATGACCTAATCGACGATAGTCTTCGTAAGAATGTTATAAAGATTTTGTTACTCACTTCGGCTTGGTTGTTATCTTGAGGATGGTAAGGAGAGGAGAAACTAAGATTTATATTAAATGAGTCACAAAGCTTCTTGATATATTTGTTTTTAAGGAATTTTCGTTGTCCGTAATGATTTTATGAGGGACGCCAAAATGGAAAATGATGTGGTGATAGATGAAGTTAATGATTTGATTAGCTTTGGTCAAGGTGAGTGGAATTGATTCCACCCACTTGGTGAAATACTCAGTTGTGGTGATGATAAAATGATGACACCTTTGTGAAGAACGGGGATTGATAATGACGATGAGATCAAGGAGCCATTGTGAGAAGGACCAAAGGTCCCGAGTTGGTTGTAAGGCACTGGCTAGGAATGCGAACACGATTAGAATGTTGTTAATACTTGACAAATTTCTTATCATATTCACGAAGTCATGATTGAGAGAAGGAAAATAATAGCCAAGAAAGAATGTGCTTAGCGATAGCTAAGCCACTAAAGTGTCCACCACAAATGTCATCATGGAACTCTTGGATAACATGAGTAGATTCATGGGATTTAAGGCATTAAAGGAGGATACCATCAAACCCATGCTTGTAGAGAATTCTGATAAGCATGACATAACAATTAACACATTGAATAAATAACCTCCTACCATTCTTAGATATGTCGGAGGGAATGATGGATTTGGATAGATAATTGAATATTTGAGAGTACCAAAGATATGATGTGCTAGATTCAACAAGATTAATGTGAGGTAACTCGTGAGATGGTTGATCATGATGGTGAAAACAAATAAGGGGTTTGGATTCATTTTTTTTCCATGGGATGAGAGATGCAAGAGAAGCCATCATGTCAGTGAAACGATTAGATGATCGAGGGATGACTTGAATAGTGTAAGAATTGAAAGCCTTAAGGAGAAGGATGACAATGTCCTTATATTTATGAAGAATGTCATTTCTACATTGATAATCACATGTAACTTGTTTGATGATGAGCTCAAAATCCTCATAGATGTCAAGGATTTGAACCCCCAAAAGACAATGGTTTCAAGACCTAAGATAAGGGCTTCATACTCTACCATATTTTTGTGCACTCAAAGTCAAGATTTTGAGTGATGGGATAGGAGTATCCCAAGGAGGGATGATAATGATGCCAGAACCTCCCCCTTGCTAACATTTATAGTTGTTAAAGAAGAGAGTCATCCAAAGAGGAGAATACTCATGGTGGAAATTATTAATGGATTCATTTGGAAACTACTCATGAGAAATATGAGTATCGGGGGAGCTTAAGCTAATGTGTCTAAAATATCTTGGCCCTTGATAGACATTTGAGAGATGAACTCTAGGTAAAAATAAGTCATGAGCATGTGCCATTGAGTGATGCAATCATTATGATACGGATTAGAATGCATCATTTTCAGAAGATGAAATATAGTGACAACATATGTCTTGTGATTGAGAAGATAATGTCAAAGCTTAGAAGGTGAAGGAAAGAGCACAACACAACTTTTCAACTTCAATGTAACAAGTCTCATAATCATGAAGGGTGCGATTGATGTAATAAACAGTCTGCTCATGGCCTTGGTCATCACGATGCACCAACATAACCCCTAGGGCATGATCAGTAGCATAGATATATAGATTAAGGCCCCCCCTCGCTTAGAGGTGTAATCACTAAAGGGGATATGAGATATTATTTAAAATCCTCAAAATCTTTTTGGCAGTTATTATCCCAATTGAAGTTTGTGTCTTTACGAAGAAGATGATGGAAGGGTTGGAAACAATCCGAATGTTACGAGATGAAGTGGTAAAATAATTGAAGTTGGCCTTGGAGATTGTGAATTTTATTAAGATTGGAAGGAGGAAGCATCTCAAGGATAGCCTTGATTTTGGCGGGTCAACTTCAATACCCTTGATGGATATGATGAAGCCAATGAGTTTACCAGTTAATACTCCAAACACACACTTGGCTGGATTGAGATGAAGGAAGAAACAAATGAGATGCTCAAAGAGGATTTCAAGGACATAAATATGATCACGTCAATGTTTGGATTTACCCAAAATATCATCAACATAGTCCTCTATTATCTTGTGGATGAGATCGTGGAAGATGTAAGTCATGACTCGTTGATAAGTGGCTCGATGTTTTTCAAGCTGAAAGGCATGATGTGATAGAAAAAGGTACCCCAAGGAGTGGTGAAAGAAGTATTATGTTGGTATTTTGGTGTGATGAGGATTTGATTGTAACCAAAAAATCCATCCATAAGAGAAAGCATCTCATGACTAGTGGTAAGGTCCATGAGTTGATCAATGTTGGGAAGGGGAAAATCATCTTTAGGATAAACAAGATTGAGATCTTGAAAATTAGTGTAAATGTGAAGATTTCCAGATGATTTAGAAATGGGTATGATATTAGACACCCATTGAGGATAGTTTATAGGAATGATGAAGTTGGCTAAAAGAAAGTGTTACATCTCCTCTTTGACAAGGAGGGAAACATGAGGGTGCATGCAGATTTTTTTTTGCTTAACCGGATTAGCATTGGTAAAGGTGACAATGTTATGGAAGATGATGGAAGGATCAAGCCCTGACATATCATAGTATGAAAATGAGAAGGCCTAGTTATGTTTAGAAATAAGATTAGTGAAATACTCAATATCATGTGGATAAAGGGATTGATCCACTTTGATAATGCGAGGCTCTTGTGGAGTCCCGATGTTGATATCGATGGTGGAATCATTGATAAGAGTGGATGTGTCAGGAGGTAAGGAATTATGAAGATAATAATATTTTACCCCCATGTAGGAAAGAATGGAATCATGATCAACGTATTGAAGAATGTCAATGGTAGAAGAATCTTCTTCCACCATATCGGGAAAGCGAAGAGGAAAGGACCTAGTTTCACCCTCATGTTGATAAGTGAGCGGTCCCAATGTGATCATGGAGACTAAAAAAATCTAGAGGATATGGACATGATTTCATCTATATCCATAACCTTGTGGGATGGAGAATATGGAGAAGTTATGCCCATAAACATCATAGATGGTGTAAGGGGATTGGTAGATTGCTCTTTATAACCTAGTCCAAATTTTTCATGAGGTTTATGACATTGATCAATAACAAGGTCATGCATGTCATGTTCATAACGTCCCATGCAAAATCCTTTCCATGCACAATGATGAAGATATGTGTGATAAAAGGATGGTTTGTAGAGGAATCCAAAACCACTGGTATAGGGTTTGGTGTGAGGATGATCATCAATGTGAGAAGAAGGATAATTGACACCACCATAGATGAGATTGGTGCAAAGATGAGGTGGGCCAAAAGGGATTATATCCCCAACATTAGGTTGATACATTGGAGCTTTTTTAGGTCTATCAAGGTGATGAGGTGTGGGGAAGGTGTTGAGCATGAGAAGATGATACTCCCCCAATGTAAGGTTGTCCATGACCTTGTCTAAGGAATCATTGTTGGGAAGCTTGGATGAAGAGATGGATGAACTAGTGGATGGTTGAGATGGATCATTTTTGGAATGAGGACATCATTGGGTCAATAAGTCATGTTGCATTATTTAAAGGGAGGAGCATCAATGGGGAGAGTCAATATCTTTCCCTCATGTTCATATTTGATGTAACAATGAAGTGTGGAAGGGACATAATGCATGACATGAATCCATGGTTGTCCAAGAAGGACATTGTATTGAAACTCCCCTTCTATGATATAGAAGACTTCATGGAGGATTTTCTCACCAACACGAGATAGGAAGGAAAACTGTCCCCAAGGTGGGAGCGATAACATCATTGAATGTATGAAGGACCGTGGGTGATTGGGTGACAATGGAGTTAGGGATATTGAGCTGATCAAAGGTATGTGATGAAATAATGTTGATACTTTCTCCATTGTCAATCATGGATCGTTGAATGAAGGTGTCATTGATTCTAACTATGATGAAAAGGGGAAGGTCATGGTCCTTAGGTGAAATGTCTGGGATCTCAACATTGTTAAAGGAGATGGAAGTAGAAGCCGTAAGTTCTCCTACAAAATATGTGAAGGTTGAGTCTCGTCACTAAATGTTGGGATACATTTCAAGGATTCAGTGAGATCCTACTTATGGTGGAGAGCTTTGGATAAGCTCATAAAGTGACATCTTAACTGGGGCCTAATGAATTTGTTTGATAATGCTTTGTTTAATAGGCCGAGGGGTAGCTAAGATAAAAACCTTAGGTTTTGATGATGATGGGAATGGAGATGAAGTGGGATCACTAGAAGGAGAAACAAAAACAACCTTAGGTCTTGATGGGGGTGTGGATGAGGTAAACTCCTTAGGAGGAGGGATGGCAACAAAAGTCTTTGATTTTGATTGGGTTGTTGGTTTGGAGTCATGTGGGCCAGAACAAGTAGCTATCCGAACAACATTGATGAATAAGGGTGGCCATCCTTAGAAGAATATTCGTTTGGTGGTGGGATTGTGAAAAATTCCATGATGAATGAGGGTACTTGTGTACTTTGGTGGATGATGTAGATGTTGAAATCGTCGTGGATGAGGAGGTGGAAGGAGGAGATCGATCTATTTCAAGAAGAAGATCGTACTCCTTAATAATTTTAGACCATTGTTTGAAGCAATTTATAATGTTTCATATCATGTCCAAGGGTGTGATGATAAGAAAAATGAGGTTGGATTCAAACCATGATGATTCTTACTATGTGGATTGAAGGCCTTGATATCGTGAATGAGATGGTAGAAATTTGAAGAAAGTGTCAAAGGACTTCCACATATGATTTAACCGAGGTGTTGAGAGGTGCTTTCTCTTTGTGAGATGTAATAGGAGTCTTAGATTCAGGTTTGGATTTAGAAGAAGAGGTGGATGTGAGAGATGTAGATGTAAGAGATGACTTGGATGTTGAAGGTTTAGTGTTTCGAGGTTTGGATGTCTTAGATTCAGATTTAGTGATGGTTGATGTCCTAGAAGAAAGGTCAGATTTTGGAGAAGGGTTGGTTGGTTTTGATTTGGATTGATTGGTTGGTTGTGGTGTTTTGGATGAAGGGATAGCCCTAAGAGAGATGGGGGTGGTCCTAAGATAGATGATGTGGCATTGGATTACTTGATCTTAGGTGGAGGGATGTCTATATTTTTATGAGGATGCGAAAGAGACCTTTGAGGAAGCATACCAAGGGTCTTATATTTTGATTGTGAAGGGTTCCTTTGGTAGGGATGACAATAATATCAATTGGAGGATCGAAGATTGTGGTGTAGGGGTTGATATTGGTGGAGGAGTAACTTGTGTTTGATGAGGTCTAAAGAAGATGTAGATTGGGTTGATGTGGGGGTATCTAATTTTGTGGATGAGATAAGGACATCATTTGAAGTTACGAGTTGGAGTGATTTTAAAAAATATTCAAAGGATGAGGTAGATGTAGGAGAAGAGGATGATGTAGATGTGGTCACAATAGTCGATGTGATTGGTGTGGGTATAAGTGCAAAAAGGGGAATTGGAATAGATGCTAAGGATGGATCTGATGTGATAGGTGGGGGTAGAATAGATGTAGGTGAGGTAGTGGGTATAGTCAAATATGATGTAGATGTGACAAGTGATGAAGTAGATGTAGATGTAGAATCAATGGTAGAATTTGATATAGGTGTGGATATGATTGGTGTAGAGATGGGGATGGGTGTTAGTAGAAGTGTAGATATAGGGACAATGTCTAAGGAAGTGGTAGATGTAGTGGTTGGTGAAGTAGGTGGAGTCATTGATGGGGTGAGATCTTGATCAATGGTGTTGATAGTGTTGATGGTGTTAATGGTGTGAGCATTGGGTGGTTAAGATGTAGGAGGGGTGGTTTGATTCGTTGGCACATGATTAGGAAATGGTTGTTTGAAACCATCAAGTGGTTTTTAGGAGGTTTTTTAGGGTTATCCACTTTAAGGTCACCTTGGTCAAGGATTTTTGGACAAGATCTTTGAAGGTTCGACATTTTTCTATATCATGTCCATGAACTTGGTGATATTTGCAATAGTGATCTTCACGATACCAAGCTGGTTTAGGTCTTGATTCATTAAATGGGTGAATGGGGGAAGTGTGATGAGATGGAATGTTATCAATTTATTTAATATAGAGCTATATGATTATCCAAGAGGAGTGTAGTTGGGTGGTGGTCTAGGAGCTCTTTATTGAGGCCTTGTATTAGAAGTGGAGGTGGAAGAAGACTTAACCACTATGAAATTGGTTGCATTTTTGGATTTTTCACTGTGTAGATGGTTTAGTAAACTTGGATTTTGGTTTTTTTGATCTAAGATTAATTTTTCCTTGCTCAAGGGCACGAATCTCAAGTTTACGAGCCATAGTGAAGGCTTCTTCAAATGTCTGAAATGATTATATTTGTAAAGTGGATGAGATATGTTTCACACAAGAATTCAAAAATAATTCGATGAGCTCTATCTATGGAAGGGAAAATGATAATTTATTTATGATTCCATGCCACCATGTGAAAAAAATATGTGATAGACTCATATTTGAATGGTGTATAAGTATGTAATGGTGATCTTGCACGCCACGTTCATTGATAAATGTTTTAAGAAGAGCTTGACAAGTTTGGGTAAATGAGAATAATGAGTGTTGGGGGATGCCATTATACCAATCCAATTTAGGACTTGCCAATGACATAGCAAAAATATGAAGCATGAGGTCTTGGTCATGGGAAATGAGATAACATGCATGCTTAAACGTACAAAGTTATTGTTGGGCATCTTCCTTACTATTAAATTTAGTGAATTTTGGAAGTTCCCAATGAGGAGGAAAGGGTTTTATTGGGTCCAATGGATTGATAGGTTCATTACAAATTTATTCATAAGATAATGTGACCTTGGGCCCCAAGGTAACAGATTCAAGGCCAACCAACCTATTCAGCAAGGCATGCATGGGGTCATTTGAAGTTGTTGGTCGAGAGGCATATGGTTATGGCTATATGATATGAGAAGTGGCTTGATAGGGTTTTTGGTAGGATTTTGAATGAGTGGGTCTTTGAGGAATTGTTTGATGAAGAGGAATGTAGGTCATTGGTTGGGATTGGATGGGTTGTTACAATGGTTGATGTTGAGAAATAGGAATGTGATACGATTGTTGAGATTGGGTGGGTTGTTGTGAGATGGGGATATGAACTTGTTGAGGTACATGGTGAGTGGGGATATGAGTTTTGATGAGTTAAGACTATTGAGGGGTGGATTAAATTCCATGTAATAGTAAGCACCCATAGAAGGAGGTTGGTGAGTGTGAGTGGACTCCGTTGGGTGAGGTTGGGAAGATATGACATTTTCATAAATGTGGGATGTGAGGGGTAATGACTGACTATGATGTTTGGATATGAGAGGAAATGATTGAGATTGTTGGAAGGATTGGATGGGGATACTAGTGATGATGGTAGACGAAGAAGTGATAGGAATGGAGGTAGTGATAGTCATGTTGATGGGAGGTAGATTAGGAGGAATGGGTGTGACTAGTTGAGTGGTTTGATGAGGTTGAGGATTAGTGGAAGAAGATGGATCAAACTCATCGTTGGGCCATAATGAGATCATTCATGGCTCTAGGAAAAAACACTCGTAAGATGTGAAGAAAGAACTTGGGTTGTTTTGGGATTGGAATGATAATCATAGATTTGTTGGATAGGTGGCCCATCAATAGGAAGTTGGGTTGATTTCCTAAGAAGGTAATCATGGAGAGCCATAGGATTAGTGTCGAGGAGCTCTTGGAACTCCACATTTCCATGAGGGATAATGGGAGGCCCAAAAGCTTCAACTGACGTAGTGGATTGAGGCATGGCCGACCTAGATGGGATGGATTGATGATGTAAAAAGGGGTTGGTCTCATCATGGGTAGTGGTTTGGACAAGAGATTCTTGATGGGGCAGATTGATGATCAAAGGTTGGGTGACCATGGAAGAGGTGACAAAAGGCATGGATGGAACAATGCCTAAAATAGAAGTTTATTAAGATGAAGTGATGAGATTGTTTTTATCTACTAAAGAGAGAGTGATAACATGCATGATAAGAAACATGAAAACAATGACTATATTAATTAAATAAAACAAGTCAAGCATGTAGTGTTTTCTTTATCTTGATTAATTAGAAAATGTGAAAAAAAAAAGGGGAAGTGGATAACGAGGGTACCTAAGAAATGGCAATCTAAGGCTAGTTTTGGGTAGTTTTGGATGGGGAGTCCTCGATATACCCAAAGGTACGTGAGGCCCAAGTTTGTATAGGATTTATAACATGGCCAGAACATCATGAAGACTTTCCTATTGGGTGATGAAATCCCAATTAGGTCCACTTGGTATGGGATTATTTTGATGTGTGTGAAGAAGTGTGAAATGAAACCATTAAACCCCTACTTACACTAGATTTGTAAGCAAGAATGAAAGAGGTTCGTTTTAAGCCCAAAACCAAATATGGAGATTCGATGAGAACAACCACACAAGGAATGGAAAATGTGATGTAAAAAGGAGAAACTAAGACAAAAGGGGAATACCTGGTTTTTACTTTTCCTTTTTATTTGATCTTCAAAATAAAGAAAGTGAAAAGCAATATCCAAGCAATTTAAAATCCCAACATGAAAAAAAAAAGTAAAGCCTCTACCTACGATGTTAGTGGAAGATAGAAGAAATATGGAAAATGAAAAATGAAATGTAAGAGACTCACCTAAGAGGGTTGTCCCATCGGGTGTGCCAGAATGTTGGACATTTTTTTCTTTCCTATTCAAATTAGTGAACTAGATACTAAAGAAAATAAAGCAACTCAAAACATGAAAGGGTTTAAGGTACCTTGGAATAAGAGTATGATAGATGGGTATAAATTAGACTCTTGCTACAAGCTTGATAGATATGCACAACAAAGACAACTAGAAAGAAAATGGATTAGATGGTAGATGAGGGGTTACCCAACAGAAGTCGGTTCTAAGAAGTGTGAACTTCCTTATGCGGATGTTAACCCCCATATTGATAAAATAAGATAAGATAAATGATAAAGGACTTAATAACATGTAGGATCTGAACTAAATAAAACTGAAATTGTAGAAATAAAAGGAAAGTACAAATATGATCTAGATTGACACAAAATGAAATATACCTGGTTGGGTCGACGGTGATGACTAGGATGCAACAATCCGGTGGAAGGAAACCGGGGTAGATGAATCAAAACAACAACCAAAATGTATATCCGATAGTCTCTCGTATGTAGATTTGAAGATGATGAAGACCTGTAACAACTAATGATAACTGCAAAGAAGATCTGAAATAAGAGAAACAAAAAGATGTAAGAAAATAGGGATTTAAGGAGATGGGATGGAAATATGGATTAGGTTGATGACGATGGGATCGGTTGGCGGTGATTGAGGACTAGCAGAGTGGATCTAGGATGATAGAGTGGGAGAAAGGAAGATCTCTGGGAAGTGTGGAAACAAAAACAAAATAATAGACTCTTGTTGATCTGTATGGAAGAATAACTTATGCAATAGGAGTAGGGTCGATGAAACCCGAGCTAATCTAGGTGTGACTAAAAGTGGATGGGCTAGATTGACAACCTACACATAAGATGGATAAAAGGGAAGGATGGATCTGAATCTTTGATGACAGCTAGACCTTCAAAACATTAGTATATGATAATAGCAATAATGATAATGAAATAATGGAATAAACTAACACAAGGAAAATATGATCTCCCCAAAGTCTCCAAAAATGATGCAAATAAGCTCAAAGGGACTCCAAGAAGATTGAAATAGTTGCAGAGAAGCTCAAGCATGAAGATAAGATCACAAGTCATAAGAAAATTATGATTTTTCATCCCTTTGAAAAGAGGGGTGTGGGTGTTTTTATAGGGTCAATGATGCCCTGGTGGGTCGTCGCATCAACCATGGGGAACCATCTATTTGGGCGGTGGGAGGATGCCTAGCTTAAGGCATCAAGCCCAATATGAGTGGGATTATGGTTTCAGGAGGCTTAGGTGGGTTAGGGTTGCATAGGGAGATGAAAATGGTAGGTAAGGGATAAAATGGAGTAAATAAAGGCTAAGGGGAACCTAGGAATGATAAACAACCTAGAGAGGAGAATTAGAGATTGGTTACATAATGAGATTATCATTAGGGGATAAATGATGAGGATTAGCAATAATTTAAGATGAATGGGATAATGGATGGGAAAGATGAGAATATTAATAAAACATGAATTAAAATAAAGGGTCCAAATACGTGATCATGGTTAAAAGAAGTGAACATAAGGTGATAAGGGTAACGATACCAAAGTTTGGTGTCTCTGAAACCCTAGTTGTAAGGAGGAGAAAAAGGTACTTAGCTGATTCACAATAAAATATGGAGTGTACTAAAGTGATGACCATATGAATAGAGAAGCGTGAGCATTGTACAAAGACCTAGAAAAATTTAGATCTAAAGAGATAGGATAGACGGGGGCATCCAGAAGAGGGACAAGGGCGCCTGTGGTCACCCTAGGACTATTTCTGGGTGCCTAGGTCTGTAGAAAAGCTCAAGAAACCTCCTTTGAGTATTCAAAATTTGTTCACTTTTTTTTTTCCTGTAGTTGCTCCAAGGTCACACAATGATCGCCGAGGATGCTGGAAACCTGCAATGAAATATCAACTCAGTAAAACCCTCAAATAGACATCAAAACCTAAAAAAGAAAGATACAAAATGAGGGGTCGACTATCCTTAGATGTCAAAATGGTGAACTTATAGCTGAGTGTTGCATTAAATATCAGACCCAATGTAGTTCTATATGTTTGTGAGTGGAATCGTGCCCTATGTGGCTCTTGTTTGTGTCACACTTGATAGCGATCAAGTAAACTAGATGTAAAGAAATGTAATAGATGTGTGTATGGAATAGAATGAAATTCCCTCCTATGAAATGTATGCGAGAATAAATATTCCTTTGTGTCCCTTATATGGTGCTGCTAGATGGATGCAATGAATCTCTTAGATTCTTGATGGATGCAACCTTAGGTGGTGATAGCTTTGCTTCATGCTTGGTGCTTTATTATGATCACATAACTTTCTATTTATATAATTATTTTTCTTGAATTTTGTAACTAACCCCGAAAAGGCCAACTACAAAAATATAAGATGCTCAAATGGATAGAAAGGACCTCAAAAAATGATTACATTACAAAAGGGTCAAGGGCGCCAGAGAGGAAGAGGGCACTTGCGCCGGCATCCTGGTTGGGAGTTGGTATCCAAGATGATAAAATTCGGAGTGTGATAAGGTATCTTGAGAAAGTAAGGGTGCAAGACCGAAAGAAGCAACAAAAAGAAAAGAAATTTTTCCAAAGACATGGGTTAATTAGTATTTTTCTTAGTTAGGAATCATATGAATAGTAGTATGCAATCAGGTTTAGTTAATTACCCAAACTACACACTAGGATTTTGTGTCTACATTTTCCCCACTTTAGGTTGGTGAGCGAAAGCTTGATAACATATAGTAGATAGAGATGCGTACCTAATAACCATGTATATTGATGATGAAAGCATGCTGAGGGATAAGATAAAGTGTAGAGTGATAAAATGTGAAGTGTGGATGCTAAGGAGGAGAAAATGCAAAAAGTGGTGATAAAAATGAACCTAGGGTGGAAATTCATGTGTAGATGTCGCGATGTACCTATTGGTTATGTCATTGTTGTTTTTGTTGTTGTGATGATGTTGATTACTCGCTTCCCATATGGATGGACATGTAAAAGAGAAGAACAAACAAGTAGTCAAATACACATGTATATGTATAAAAATTATGTAAAAATACTAAAAATGTGAAAAAGGAACATGTGCACCTAATCCATGATGAGGAAAAGAGTGTAGAAAGGATCCTGAAGATGTTGTAGAAGACCGAGTTTTTGGGTGATCTCACACTAGTTGTGCCGACCACGAGTTTTTGGGGTGATCTCATGCCAAGTCATGGAAGAAGTGTAGGGAGAAAAGTATGGTGTCATCCTCCAACCTTTAACTGCTTCCCACAATGTAGAACACCACTACAGATGGTGTGTATAAATGCAAGTGCTAAATAATGTATGCCTTGTAAAATCCATTGTGTGGAGTTCAGAGACTGTGTTGAACTACCAATCGCTGTGTAATTTCCCCCTAGTTATAGGCATCTAGGAAGGACATCATTGTGCTAAGGACCCAAGTTTTATTTTGAGCCCTATTCGAAACTGAAAACTGTGTTGTATCAATACTATGATGTGTTGTGTATAACATTGTATGGGGTGACTAATTCACCCAAATGACGTCCCATCGTTTGGGGTGCATGCGATGTCGCTAAAGGAGTATGTGGCCCAAAAGAGGACTAACGACTGTTGTAAAATTGTGCCCTGTGGGGAAGGGAATGTGCTTGGTAGAAACCAAGGCACATGCAAACAAAGTGGCTAGAAGACAAGTGTTACTATAAGCAAAGAAAAAACACATGTAGAAAACAAAATGTATACTAAGCAAACAATGTGTAATTTAAGACGCAAGAAGATAATGTAAACACACAAGAAAATAATGTAGACCACGAAAAACAAGTTACAAACATGGGACACCACTCATGATGTCGTAAGACAATCAAGGCCATAATGGCTGCAAGAAGACAAGTGTGCACACAAGACAAAGAACAAATCCCACAAACAGGAGCATATAAAGAGCAAGGAATGACAACCAATGTAACAGACAACCATGGAAAAAAATAGACCCGCATAACAAATGCTACCCATGAAACACCCATTAACATGTTAGAAAGATAAAAATTATGTCAAATCATGTTTAATCAATAGGTTCTATGCTAAGCATCCATACCGTGCATGTAATTGATCTCGTATAATATGCGATCACAACTATAAAGTAAGTGAACATGCATGTGTGTACATGGTAAATATAATGACATACAAGATATCTATCTAGCATGTGTAATAAGGTGTACATGTAACAAGTAAATGTAAGAAAGACTAAGTGTGACCAAGATATGTAGTATGTTATGGATGAGATGGAATTGAATGTAGAGTGAATGATAGGAGCAGCGTGCCCCCGAGTGGATGTGTATGTATGTAATGAGGTTCATTTATTTATTCCCTCTCATAAGTCAAGAATGAACCATAAATGAGAGTGTGTCATCGGGAAATGGTTTGAATGTGTTTACTAAAAGGATGTAATTGTCAAAGAGTAACATGTAGAGTGTAAACACATGAGTGAATGAGCGAGTTGATCAAACACGTGAGTGTGATGAGGTCCATTTGAGATGTATACCCTCAAGCAGTCAAGTATGGACCATGGAACTATAATGCATCATAGGGTAATAGTCATTGCTTTACGTGTAGTATTTCTTAGATGCATGACATTGAGTGGGTGTGGCTTCCCAAAAGATTGGCAAGGCGATAAATTGCACCACCAAGTTTGTCAATGATAATGTAAGGACCAAGCAACCAATAAGGCTTGAATTTTCCTTTAAGAGGATCTTTAACATTTGTATTTTTTTAATTCTCTTTTAAGACGAGGTCGCTTTATGCTAAACTTGTAAGGACAAATTTTATGGTTGTACATGTGCACGATGCGAGATTTATATGCAAAAAGATGTTTGAGTTCTTAGACACGATGAGAGTCTAACATTTATAACTCATGTAAATGGTTTTGGTAAAAATGTCCTTCCTTGACCTTGGTAAGGGTAAACATGGGTGAAAGTAAATTAAGGCATGAAAATATCTCTAGTTTAGTATCAACTTGGTGCAATCCAACCCTTTTGAGTGCCCTACTATTTGTGGATCTTTGAACTCAGTATGCACACATGTCAGCTTCATTGATGTCATCCATCGAGGTCCTTTCCCTCTGAATTGTTGATAAAATAAAAGAGTAATGAGGGAATTCAAGGTCTAATGATGCGGGGTCAAAAATTGTATCCCTCACCATCCTTTGATCCTTATAGGAATGTAGGAAAGTGTCCACATTTGAAGGCCCTACTTCTTTGGCTATGGATCTGGTTTATTTGACACCATAACTTATAATTTTTACACATCTTGGAAGTTTGGATCTCTAAAACAATGCTAATTAGGGTTCTCCAAATGGATTTTAAAATGGTGTTTTGTAAATTACCTAGGTTAGTGCACATTTTTTTAGATTACACAATCTATCAACATTGAATTAGCATGCTTTGCATTAATGGAACACAATACATGACTTGATGTTTCTTCACCTCAAGGAAAATTGCCTTTTAAAAATATTTTTCCCTTTAAAAGTAGGCCTTACACATGTACAAGATAAATTTGATAATAGCCATCATCTTTAACTAGCCCCCTTTTTAACCTTTGGATGCCACGTGGATGTCATGTGTATTAGTATTGTTGGTTTGTAGACTTTCATATGATGACATGTCATTTGACCTTTTATTTTCCCCTTTTCTTTGGTTCTTACACTTACAAAGTGTGAGGCTTCATATGGGTGAAGTGAAAGCATGATCATTGAACTTTACATTATCACATTCTCAGCATGATGTTTCAGATCCTCACACTTTGAGAAGTGTGAGACTTTCTTCGGAGTTCTTTGTGATATTTGAGAATTGAGTCCTCACAATTGAGAATTGTGAGATTTGAACTATCGCACTTGATAAGTGTGAGACTTTATTTTGGGCTTAATTTTTCACATTTGAAAGTTTCTACGAAGGAAATTCAAATTTAATGTTAGCTTAACTCATCAATTTTGTGAATAAAAAATCTTCAAAATGTATAGTCCGATGAAAATTTGTGAGACAACTATGCGATGCGAGGAATTTACAAGTATCAAGGAGTGTCATTAAACATCGTTATTGCAAATTGTGTTGTACTATTGTAGTTTTTCAACATTGTGACAATGCTTTTTCTTTTGTTAGTTTTTTATTTTATTGTACTTTGTTATTGTAGAACAATTGTAGGAAAGTTATTCACATGTAAATTTTGTGTAGTTAATTATTGTTCATAGTGGCTTTGTATGACATACTTGTTTTGTGTCTTTAAACCGCTTGCATGTTTTGTGTTATCCTCTTGGTTTATTAAATAAGCCATGGCGTGTCTTCTTTTTTGCTATGTATTTAGGTTTGTTTATATTTCTTTGTATTTTTGCTAATTATAGGTACACACGTTCCTCTTCTTTCCATCAAAATTTTATAAAAATTCACAAAAATCAAAAAAATTATATAAAATAAAAAAATCAAATATTTGCAAAATTCTAAAAATGTGAAAACACGTGAAAATATTTCAACAACTCATGAAACTTGAAAAAATTAAAATTTTAACTATTCCAATCTTACGACTATCACACTACATCATCTTCCCTTTGCATGTTAATAACTCTGCTTGGGGAAAGTCAAATCAATTATTTTTCCTTCACGATATAACTTCACTTGGGGTAATTTTGGCTCTCATTTTCTCTCTCCTACAATTCATAAGTTTATTTCTTAGGGGAAATGGTCCTTTTCAAACCTCAAATCAATTTTCAATATTTATCCAACAAGAGTATATTTTGGAGTATCTAAGATTACTCCACTCTTCAGTCTAATCCTACCCTTATACATTTCATAATTTTAGTGCTTGGGGAATTTGCATATTCTTAATCATCATTGTGGCACATATTAGGGGCATAACTAATTGTCTTATTTTTTAATTTTTATTGCATTGTTGATCTTACTTTTTGGACCAATTACATGTATTTCGTTCTCATATTAGCTTCTTATATCCATGGTGCAGATCTTTATGGTGTATATTAGGTTTGTTTTCATTTTTATCTTTTATTTTTTGTATGCGTGTTTTTTTACTCACATAATGGGTTACACATCTTGATTCTTTCATAATCATGGTGATAACTCTATTGTGCAATAGAAAAATAAGGTTGTTCTAAATTTTATTCTCCAAATAATGCTCATGCTATGAGCACAATCCCTCCAATCCTCCTTCACCTGTACTTTTCTTCTTCCTATCAAGTGACTATCCACCGATTTTTTACATCACCCACTCTCTTGAGGAGGCATTCCCTTACCATTCTACTCATTGGGGCATCCAAATTCTTCACTACCTTTCGTTCGCTAATTTTGTATGTGTCTACTATCTTTAAAATGCTATTACTTCGTAATAACACTTTAAAGAGGGGAAAATGTAGACACCCTAAAATGCATACCTATTTCTAGCCTATTTCTCTATCCCATTATAATTAATTAAATTAATTCTATCCTACTCAGAATACATCCCTTTAGAGTTAATTCTATCATTTAAATCATAACCCTTTATAATTAATTAAATTAATTCTAATTACATACTCCTACCCTTTAGAATTAATTAATTTAATTCTATCATGCCCTTGGAATTAATTAAATTAATTCCTAACACCCTTTAGCTAATTTAATTAAATGGTTAATTATCCTCTCACAATTTATAACTAATTAAATTAGTTATTTAAATAATCATATTTATCTACTCACACTCCACTCCACTCCACTTCTAGAACCCTATAATGGTGGGGAAGCAAAGCTACACATATAACCATCTTCCCACACAAAATCAAAATAATCATTGCCCCTGCAAAGCTGCAACTACATAAACCAAATCCTCTTGTTATTTCAGGAAATTATAATTATTAACATGGAACTCATTCAAACTATGATCCAAGATTCATGGCCTCACCCTTAGCTATAAAATCAGGCCATTCCTTTGTAAATCATCCTTGGAATCTTTGTGCAATTTATAGCCAACTTTTGCCAAAATTGGCATCCACATCCTCATGTTTATGAGCTCGTAGCATTTGCAATTCCACATTTTGAGAACAATTCAAGAGAACCCACAATCCTTTTACTTATAAGATTCTACAAGTCCAAGTGCTTCACAATCTTACTTGAGGTTTGCGTAAGGAAAATATTGGAGAGAGGTATACTATTTATTTGTTATCTTTGCAACATCTCTTTGATATTTTCACTTCTCACAACACCCTTTCATGGAATTGATAGAACAAGGTTATATTCCAATTATTACTCCTTAGGGTTCCATAGGAAAATTTTCTCATTAAGGGACCAAAAATGCAAAATTTTGGAAAGTGTTTATAATCACAATTCATCATTTGGATGAGTTCAACACAATACCCAAAAATCAAGATGTTTTGGATAGCCTATTTTTCATGACAATAGTTGGATATAATTGGGAAAATGACATGGATTGGGTGCATATTGGGTTGAATAAGAATTAATGCATAACTAAGACTCTAGAATCTCTTGGTTAAATTTAGTGCCTTATCCATTAGGCATAGGGGTCATACTAATGGGAATCACAATCACTTTTATATTTATTAACACACACACACACACACACACACACACACATGAGTAGAAACACAAACATGTAGAAAAGGAAAGGTAAACAAGCCAAAATGAAGGAAAATAAGAAATAATTACAATTAAATGAAGTAAAATACAAGTTTTATGCAAACCCACCAATAGATAACAAAGAGGTAGCTTTACGGAGTAGTGGAAAAACGATTGAAAGTTCTCGAGGACTTAATTAAATCAATTAATGAATGATAGGATAGATCCACATTTCTTGATAAGAAGGATAAAAACATAACTCTAATCGTAAATTTATAGTGGACTATGAACTCACATGAGGAAAATTATGATCTCACCACTTTTAAAAAAAAAAAACTCTTTTCGTGATGAGGATGTGCCAAAGAAAATTATACATTCCTCCTCTGTATTAGCCCATGAACTTACTTATGTGAATATATATCACCAACATCTTGATGTAAGTAAATGTTTTTATTGAGTTCTCTCCTTAAAAGGAACATTAACCACCACAACACACTCTTCATGTTTCATCTTCATGCTTTCACTAATTACACACGTGTGTGGACTCAACCAAATAGTACTTACTTCTTTTAGAGATGAAAATTTATTGTTAGAAGACCCATAAACTATCTTTGTTACTATAGAAAAAGAATATGTGCATTATTTTCAAGGGAATCATCATTATCATATTTATCTTCATAGTATATAATTCATTGGGATTAAATATTATAAATTATTCCTCTAGCTAGTAACACATGACTATTTTAGAAGAACATTCTCTTCTTGTCTACGTGCTTTGACTAGAAAACCCCTTTATGAGAAAAATAACATGTAGCCTTTGTATAAGTATGTAATATTTTCTCATTAGAATTGTTTCAGAAGAAGAAATTATGAGATCTTAAATTTTCTCTTTTTCAATTTTTAATTTATGCATATAAGATGGAGGATCCAAAACAAGTAAGAAATTTATTATCAATTACTTGAACCTCACTTTCTTAATCAATCATTTTTGAATATTGAGAGTTCATCTTGATGATATTTTTATTCTCTCGTATATGAACTAGATGAACAATAATTTTGGAGAACATGGGACCATTCCTTCTAATATAAAGGTCTTCATTTTCCTTTAAAACAATCTCTTTAAATAGCTCTATCATAGGATGAGATGAAATCATGGAGGACAAATCCATTTCCTTACATTCCTTGGCATATTTATTTTTAGAAATGATTTTTTTAGATAAAAGGAATTAGGTGGCCCAATAAGAGAGCATTCATTAGAATCACCAAGATACCACTTCAAAATTAAAACTTCAAGGTGTGGGGAATTTTTAGGAATCAATTTTGGCATATTGATATTTTTTATTTACTTTAGGATGCTTCAATATCTTCAAAATTCCTCTCCATAGCTTTAATAAATTATAATATTTTGATTTTGAGGCTCAAATATGACATCCCTTTTATCACTCTTTTAATTCTTGGGATACATTCCTTCTTAAACACAATCATCTCTTAATATCTATATGTGAGGAAGAAATTGATACGAAGGAAAAGAAATGAAAATTCCTTAATCTTTTCATCAAGCCATGAATGATCTACACTATTTTTAATAACTTGTGTTTCTTCTACCAAGTCTATGTTAGATGAACATGAGTTATCGTTACTTACCTTAGAAATAAATTCATCCTTGATTTGATCCGATATATTTTATGTATGTAGCATCATGTACCTATTTTTCAGTTCTTTAATTGGGTACTTATATTTTTTTATAATTATTGGGTTCTATCCTCATTTTTATTCCTTCAAAAACATTTTTTTAATGTATCTTAAGGTATTTGATTATTTGATCATTGGATGAAGTAAGATCATCCACTATGCTTTTATTCAATTGCAATATATTCATTTTCTTGTTTTATTCTTCTAAAACTTGAAGGGTGATGTTTGTATATTTCATTCTACTTTGTGGTATATTTACAAATTTTAAAGATGATCCATTTTATTCAATGAAAATGGATTCATCACAATGGAAATAAAAAGTGAAAATATTCCTCTCTTATACCTTTACGATATTTTACAAATTTTGAACCAAAATAGGAGATACTCTTGTTGATCATATTTTCATGCCTCTACAAAATTTCTTCAAAAAATTCACTTTCCCAAGATCACAAGGAACTTATTTTTCTTGAACAAGAGGTTCAATTTCCTTTTCATCACTATCACTATCAACCATTAGAAAAGAGTTCCAATTTTTCAATTTTTATTTTTAAGAAACATTACTTTTTTAGGTACCTCAAAGAGTCATTAGCATCCATTCCAGGGGAGGTTCCTTGATATCAAAATCAAATGCACAAATAATCGTGATCAATAGTGGAGTTTTAATTTGTTTTGGAAATAATTTATGTTGATGTATGTGATTTGGTTATTTCAATGAATTGACCAATGTAATTTTCATAAAACCTACAACATTAAAGAGATTGACTTTTGATAGGGTGATCTTAATCTACTTTTGATAGGAGCATATCCCTTATATGATAAGGTTATTTTTTTGTGTGATTTTAACCTAAAAGTACAAACATGGAAAAGTGGAGAAAATAAAGGAGATATGAGATAATGACAGGGAAACGGAGAAACCCATATGATAATAAATTCATATAAATACCGAGAAAAATTAAGGTAAATGAAGGTGATTTAAATATATTTCTCTAGAAGGAACATTAACAACAACAACAACAATTGTGTGTAATATGATATCACAATATATTTGGATTCGATAGACATGGCACAAATTCCACATACCATTATACACATCAAGGGATCATATCAATGAAGAACACTACGTTATTTATAGATCTCTAACAATTATCTTGGTAAAGCACATTTCAAAATCAACGGGCATTATAACCCATGAGATGAAAATCATTTTTCTTGTTTTTATCAATCATGTTCACAATCTTGGAAAAAAATATGTACATAGAAACTATAAAAAAATTATATCCATAAATGAGAGAAAAAGAGAGTCCCTGTTTACAATTATTTTCAAGCCTTTTATAAGCATTATTAATCCAAAGTAATTATAATAATACCTTATACCTAATTTATAACTTGACTTTAATTTGAATCAACATGGCTTGTATTATTTTTCTTGTACGATTATTATAATGTATATCCAAAATTATTTCGTGCCAAATACATCACATTTAGGGCCCTAAAACATTTAAAATAATGATCACCATGCAATATATTTCCAATACTTTGAAAGATACCTAATTTTGAGTCTTAATGTGAAAGTTATGGCCAAAATAAGATGTTGAATTTTGTGTCATAGACCAAGTCACACTTCATTCCCTTTAGTAGAACTCATTGAATGAGTAACTATTCCAAGTGTTCCTCTCGGGGTTTCATACTTTCTTTTACTCATAAAAGGACCCAAAACTCAAAATTTTGGAAAGTTTTTATAATCAAAATTAACCTCTTAGACTTGATCTATGCATTTGTGCAAAAGTGTGGAATTTTGATGAAGTAAAACTTTGTGTGTCTTGCAAGGTTCTTCGTAGACACAAAACATAAAAAAATGGACTATAGAGATCAAAATGAGATTGTGGGACTCTAAAATATTTTAAATATTTATCCTTGTCACAATATCTTTCCAATGTTTCAAATGATACCTAATTCAAAGTTTATATGTGAAAGTTATGGCCAACACAAGATTTTTAATTTTGTGTCATAAACCAAGGAATACTTAACACCATTTTTTGGAACTAATGGAATAAGGAATTATTCCAAGTGTTCCTCCTAGGGGAACCATAAGTCAATTTTCTCATAAATGGCCCAAAAAATCAAAATATTGGGAAGTGTTTATAATTAAAAATTTTCCTCTAGATGAGATTGACACAATGAGATATAGATCAAAGTTCTTTGGATAATCTTATCTTTATGTGACAACATGATGCATTTGATAGAACACTCATTGTTAAGAACTCTCTTACCATGTACATTTCTAGTATTAACGGAGATTAATAGAGAAGGAACATCAATACAAAATAGGATTTCATTTAGGATCATGGATGTGATAGGAAAATGGAGAGATGGAGTTTTATATGTGGTTAGATCCGTTTGTATAGAAATTTTGTCATATTGTTAAGGTATGCTCTCATCCAAACCATGCAAGAGGTATTTTTCCCCAATGTTAGTAGTGTGGAAATATCCATGTCAAAGAGGAATAACGTGATATCATTAGTATGTTTGGGATTAGTGTGAATGATTTCTAGAAATTAGATTTTTTAATATTGGAAATTTATTTGATTAGAAAACATTCTTCCAAGCTAGGTTAATAAAGGGTGGATTAAACTTTAGTAGTCTCAGTCATAATTGGGTCATAAGAGGTTGAGATCTCAAGCCGGTCTAAGTTTTTTTGGTGTTATTGTACCTTAAGGCTTAGATTGTGTTGGATGACCAATGCAACCCAAAAAAAAGGTATCAAATCTATAAAAAGAGTGGTTGATTCATTTGATGTTGAAAATATATGAAATAAACAACATCATCCCTATAGATTCTAGATAATTGATGGTGTTAATTTGGATAGGTTATTTAGAAAGTGATGATTCCTTAGGTTTATCTGGAAACATATGACCTATAAGGTAGGCCTAAATATTCTTGTAGGTATGAGTATGATAAGTAGGATATGTGGAATCAATGCAAGAAATCACTCATTTTATGCCTTACAACATGTTAACCATATTTTCCATTTGATCAATAGTTGGGTTATAGGTGGTTTCAATGTTATTAGTTGAAGAGGTTGAATTTTGATTTTCAATGTTTGTCGAGGGATTCCTCATATTTAGAATGAATAGGAAAATGATATTTATAGATTCTAAGATGAAAATTAGTATTATGTGCAACATAATGATTATCATGTTGTTTTTATTCATCTCATAATTTAATAGCCTCATTATGCCTTTCTCGAGAAAAGGATTTATGATTAGTCACATCCAAGAATGAAATCATAGGAACATGTTCTAAGTACTTTGCAATTTTTATAAGAATGACCACAATTGGCATGAAAAAAACAAAAATATTATCAATGTCACATTGAGTGAGAGTTCAAGAAGGTATATAAGCTATGAGAATTACCAAAGTAAACACCTTCACAACTCTTCCATGGCAAGAGACTAGTAAAAATACTTATAAGAGAATAGTGGGTGAGGGAAATAACCTCATTTTGGTCGAGGATGGGTAAAATTTATGTTATTAATGGTCATATGTAAATAATTTCTATGGTTAGGAGTTTTGGTGACTTCATCCTTGATATAATTAAAATTATAAGGTCTCATTATGGCTTGAAGCTTTTTCGAGATTATTTTTGGTTGAGATTTTTCAAATCTGTTTATAAGGTAATATTGTCTTTTATCTTTCTCAAAGTATTCCTTAAAACTAGATGGATAAAAGGACCTAGCATTTAATTAGGGTTGTTCCATGGAATACACATCATGAAATTCTATAGTTGTAGTCTAAGGGGTTCATAGATTGGTTCCTTTTATAAATTTTCAAAAATTGTGCACTATACCTAAAACTCAACAATTAACACATCGTATGGATTGATATATGAACATAGTAGGAAATTACATAATGAAAACATACAAGCTAGAGAGATATATTTCACATAAACTTAAATTCTATTACTGCATAGAGCCATAATCAATCTACAATATTTTGTCTGCAATCTACAAAAATCTTACACAATGTTCTTACATTACTTTATACGATCTAGGGTGATTATTAGACTTCCACGGTCCCTTCACCTTCCTTTTTAGGATAGAGGATAATTTTATATTCTCTTCCTAGGCTAGAGGACATTTACATATATTTTATCTAAACTATACGAGATACATTGGATATTGCACAATATACAAAAAATATCAAGTCATCTTTTAAACCTTAATACCCTTCCAACAATTTCCGAACTGAAATAGTTGTCTCATCTTGGGATAAAAGAAGATTTTGAGGTTTAGGAGGTGCTTTATATACATTATTGAGTGATCTAATGTTATTTTCAAATTTGTACACTCATATTTTCTATTCAAATTCAACATAGGGAACCCCATTTTCCAATTTTCATTCCCTTCACACTACTTAACCCACTTTGTGAATATTTTTGACTATGTAGCCTTTTAAATAGACCACCCTTTAAGGTTTTCAGTCTCCAAAACCCTTCATAGATCAAAATTTCAATTTATTTTCCAACGTAGGATTTTTCAAATCTATTGATAAGGTAATATTGTCTTTTATCTTTCTTAAAGGATTCCTTAAAATTGGATGGATAAAAGGACATAAAATTTAATTAGGGTTGGTCTATGGAATCACACATCATGACATTCTATAGTTGTAGTATAAGGGGTTGATAGATTGGTTCTTTTTATAAACTTTCAAAAATTGTGCACTATACCTAAAACTCAACAATTAACACATCGTATGGATTGATATATGAACATAGTAGGAAATTACATAATGAAAACATACAAAGCTAGAGAGATATATTTCACATAAACTTAAATTCTATTACTATATATAGCCATAATCAATTTGCAATATTTTGTTTACAATATACAAAAAAATCTTACACAATCTTCTTACATTACTTTATACAATCTAAGGTGATTATTGGACTTCTAGTCCCTTCACCTTCCTTTTAGGATAAAGGATAATTTCATATTCTATTCCTAGGATAGAGGAAATTTACATATATTTTATCTAAACTATACATATACATTGGATATTGCACAATATACAAAAAATATCAAGTCAAATTTTAGGCCTTAATACCCTTCCAACAGTTTCCAATTGAAATAGTTGTCTCATCTTGGGATAAAAGAAAAATTTGAGATTTAACAGTGCTTTATATACATTCTTCGGTGATCTCGATGTTATTTTAGAAGTTTCACACTCATATTTGCTATTCAAATTCAACATAGGAAACCCCATTTTCCAATTTTCATTCCCTTCACACTACTTAACTCACTTTGTGAAATTTTTAACTATGTAGTCTTTCCAATATACCACCCTTTAAGCTTTTAGTCTCCAAAACCCCTAATAGATTACAATTTCAATTTATTTTCCAACATAGGCTTTATTACACATATCTAATCAATATTGTACAGTAATGTTCAACATTTTACCTTATCCCAAAATTGTGGTCTTATTATACCTCTTTTCGCTCTTCCATCTTTGCCATAAAAGCTTGTGAAACTTGAGTTCTTTAAAGGACTTGTAGAGGCCATAATTATTTAACTTACTAAAGTCTTCAGATCATATCATATTATGGAGATATATACTTAAAGATATATTTTCTCTTATTTTTGAAAGAAACAATTCTAGGTTTGTTTTGTAAACATTCCAATGTACTATGGATTCGCTTATCCTCCGAACATATCCATGTAGGTTTGTTAGAGCTTGAATTACCTCTAGTAAGTAAAATTCATGGGATGCATCAAAAATGGCCTATGGAGAATTTTTTGTTCTTGATTTCTATTGTAGACACCTATAATTTTTCCCAGAAATTTAAATACTTAAATTGCACTAATTATATCCTTTCCCACAAATTGACGACATATCGTCAATAAATGCTCATTTTCTCTTCTATCACTATTAATTAGTTACATTACATTAATTAATTAACTCTTCTATCCAGAAAATACACCAATTAACGACCTTCCATTAATTAATCCCCTTTCTATCTAGACTAATTAATTATTATTAATTAATTAGCTTCCTCTTCCATTAAATCAATAAATCATCATTTATTTGATTAAATTCCTCTCATAGTCTAAATCATGCTAATTATTCCTCTAAAAATATTCTATAAGCTTGCTCACCTATTAATTAATCACTTGGGTTAATTAATAAATCCCCTCAAACCCCATGAGTCACTAAAGGACAAAATAAACTCTCCTAAGGTTGACTCAACCCCTTTCAACCATCCTTATCCACAACTAACTCAACCTAGCTATTATCCCACATGTAAAGGGATGTAGAGATTCTTTTATCCATTGGGCTATATAAGGATCCCTCCTCCTACCTTTCTATTTACACCTTTACACACCTTGCATGCTTATAGCTAATCTATAGGCATTTTATCTTAGAGCATCTTTCATTTGAGCTAATAGCCTCATTCTTGCATTTCATTCATCCAATATTTTGGGTCATATGGAGAGAATAAAAATGGTCTTGTAGCCATACTTTGATGAGCTTCCATTCCCAAACCCTTGAAGATCAAACAATAAACTTTGATTTCCATGGATCTATCTAGGTTCATTTAGTGTTTTTGGTGATCTAAAGAGTAGAGATTCAAATGCTTAGCATATTAGTTTGATTTCTATTTCAAGTTCTAATGCATAATGTTGGTATTTAGTCTTGTTTAGCTCTTAACATGATGATCTTTGTGTAGTTAGTTCATGTTTTGAAACTATTAAGGTGTTAGTTTCAATTCCTTTGCATAGCTAACTAATACATTGATACATCTATAATCCAAGCTTTGATTCTATCCCTCATTCTCTGTGTTTTTTACCCTACAAAATTATTGTGAGGTGTAATTTGTTCCCAATTACATAATTGATTGATCACATTATCTCTAGTTTTGATAGAAGTCTACACCACTTTATCCACTTCTTGGTCATTGATTAAAATGGCCACATATGCCTACATGGTCATAGTTTTTTTGTTCTAATGAATTTCATTCATCCAAGCTTTGGGTCATATAGAGAGAATAAAAATGGTCTTGTAGCCATACTTTGATGAGCCTCCATTCCCAAACCCTTGAAGATCAAACAATAAACTTTGATTTCCATGGATCTATCTAGGTTCATTTAGTGTTTTTGGTGATCTAAAGAGTAGAGATTCAAATGCTTAGCATATTAGTTTGATTTCTATTTCAAGTTATAATGCATAATGTTGGTATTTAGTCTTGTTTAGCTCTTAACATGATGATATTTGTGTAGTTCATGTTTTGAAACTATTAAGGTGTTAGTTTCAATTCCCTTTGCATAGCTAACTAATACATTGATACATCTATAATCCAAGCTTTGATTCTATCCCTCATTCTCTATGTTTTTTACCCTACAAAATTATTGTGAGGTGTAGTTTGTTCCCAATTACATAATTGATTGACCACATTATCTCTAGTTTGGATAAAAGTCTGCACCACTTTATCCACTTCTTGGTCATCGATTAAAATGGCCATATATGCCTACATGGTCATAGATTTTTTTGTTCTAATACATTTCATTCATCCAAGCTTTTGGGTCATATGGAGAGAATAAAAATGGTCTTGTAGCCATACTTTGATGAGCTTCCATTCCAAAACCCTTAAAGATCAAACAATAAAACTTTGATTTCCATGGATCTATCTAGGTTCATTTAGTGTTTTTGGTGATCTAAAGAGTAGAGATTCAAATGCTTAGCATATTAGTTTGATTTCTATTTCAAGTTCTAATGCATAATGTTGGTATTTAGTCTTGTTTAGCTCTTAACATGATGATCTTTGTGTAGTTAGTTCATGTTTTGAAACTATTAAGGTGTTAGTTTCAATTCCCTTTGCATAGCTAACTAATACATTGATACATCTATAATCCAAGCTTTGATTCTATCCCTCATTCTCTGTGTTTTTTACCCTACAAAATTATTGTGAGGTGTAATTTGTTCCCAATTACATAATTGATTGACCACATTATCTCTAGTTTGGATAGAAGTCTACACCACTTTATCCACTTCTTGGTCATCGATTAAAATGGCCACATATGCCTACATGGTCATATAATTTTTTGTTTCACCCTAACATTCATTCACTATTGTATATAACTATACATTAAAATTTAACAACTCAAAGTAATTATCAAGGCTTGGTGTGTAAATTTCGTAAAATATTTATAAACTCCCATAAAATGAAATTACACCCTTCACCTACCTCTTCACCTATAATACTTGGTTCTTGACCATCTGCATAGTGTCTTGTTCCTACCAATTGTCCTCAAGTTTTTAACCAAAGTATTCAGGGGGACATTATCGCTCACTACTTGTTCACCAATTTATTTGGTGAAAATTTTGGGCAAATTACTCTCAATATCCTAGTTTATAGTACATAATGTATGCTTTAAAGTAGACTTTTTGCACCAATTATAGAGAATCCCCACCTATTTTCTTACAATATGTTTTCTCCATTTACCTAGGTTATTAATTGTAACTAATTTATATCCACCTTGACCATACCGACAATAATTTATGTGGTGGTCACCTATGTGGGTGTATGGGAACTTTTAGTACATTGGTACACCCATGAAAGGAGGGGAAGAGACAATTTATCTTCCAATCTTAATGATTTAGGAGCCTCGCGGAGGAAGTAGGTAATTGCATAGATTTTGGAAAATTTTGGCTAAGTCGGGTGGTACACGAGAATCAAAATAAATTAGTTATGAAGATAGGGCAAGGAAGAAAAGTGTGCATTAACACACAAAATTTTTGACAAGGGAAGAACATTGGAGCCATGTGCATGATTTTGGATTAGAATCCACCGGGGTGCGTAAATATTTTAATGAAGAAATAAGAGTGAGTGCATAGGAATATTTGGAGGTAGAAAACACCAAAATGGTAGGTATGCAAAGGATGTCACTCAACCACAATAGGGAATTCCATATGGATTTCCATCAACTATCGTACCATAGGTAGTTAGATGCCATTGATGTACCCAATTTTAAATCTAGGTTTGATCGGGATTGTGAGAATACTCGGAAGGAATTTCAAAATTGTTATGGGTGGGAAAAATTACCTATAAATATCTTCCTATAACCTTGTTTTAGGGACTTTCAGATATTTTTGAGATATCGAGAGAGAAAAGAAGTGAGGTGTTAGAGATCGTTGACCTTTGGATTCATCACCCCACTTCCCTAGATATTATAACTCACATTATATAAGAGTATTTTGTAGATGTTGTATTGTTTTCTAAGAATATAATCTAAGTTTAGAAGGTGAATTTTCTGGTGTGGTTAATTTGCAAGTGTCCCAAGGTTGTTTCAATTACACTGTTGACGTCACCTACACAATTATTTTTTCCACTAAAATGTTTGAGTTTCCTCTCCCACACACTCTTCTACTATTTTTACGATTGTTGGTTTAGAACTATAACTTCCTACCTCCATTGCGTTATCTTTTGGTTTTTTTATTTTTCACACTTATAACTTGGACCTTAGGTGTCTTTGTTTCTATTAGAATGGGCTTAGATTAGGCTACTTATATTTCCTTTCATTTCTTATCTACTTTTTCCTTTGGAATCTCTTACTCATTCTCAATATGATCCTCCTCTTATTCTTAATCCTTGTCCTCTTTAAGCTTCTTTTCCACTTCATTCTTTATTTATTTTTATTTTCTCTTCCTTTATTCCTTTATTTTATTCTCTTTCTCTTATTCATTGTTTTCTTTTCTCCTTTTTATTTCTTTTTCTTCGATCCCATGTGCCTCATCTTGCACAATATATTTTTTCCATATCTCATCCTCCTTTTACTTACTTTTCTACTTCTCTTTACCTTATGTTTTTTCTCTACATCAACCATTTTAATAGATTCCTCCTTGAAATTTTATCAGTTTATTTCTTTTGAGAAAATTTATCTTCCTCCTTATTTTGAAGGCTTCCTTGGAATTTTTTTCTTATTTGTGATTTTCTCCTCTTTTTTACACAATCTCATATTGTTTCAACTCTTCCTCCTAGGATTTTTACTCTATTACTTTTGTATATTGCATATGCATAGTTTATTGTAGTGGGATTTCTTACACATATGTCTCTATTCCTTCTACATCATTTTTCATCTTTTACGGACACTCATATCGTGTAATGATGTTTTCATATAATAATATTATAATATCTCTAGTTACACAATTATTTGTTGTTGTGACCTTTACCCATTTCATAAAATAATGATTTGCGGTGAGGATGTACCTTTCCTTTGATAATCTAGATGTTGTATGGATAAGACTTATAAAATAAATTCCTTGTTGTTCAAAAAGGTTGTGCAATTAGTACCGAATTTAAAGGCATGTCCTCCCTCTAATTTCACTTCTCTATACTTTTACATGCATTACAATGTTTCACAATGTGGTATGCATCCTAGAGTCATATTCACTGCCATATGCCACTTTGTAATACCATTCATGTAGTTAATTCTCCACCAAAGTAGTATCTTTCTACCCCTTTTTTGTGCTTATATGAGTATGGATCCACATTCATGTTCAAATACAAATTTGTGTGTAGTACTTCATCCTTACCCAACTTGCATAAGAATCCATTTAGAAATCATGCTTTCTTTCCCTTCTCCATGTAATGATTTGTGACACTCCATATTACAAGAATTGTGTAATTTTTCCTGTTCTTTTGAATCTGCGTGATGACTCTAAATAAGTGTTCATTTGGAGAATCCTCATTTAGCTTTGCTAGTTCTTCCCATGTATTGATTCTTCTTAAGTTGTATTTTCCCACATGTTCCTTTCTTGGTTTGACATTAATTGTGAATTTGTACTCTTGGAATAACATTAACCATATTGAAATTCTACCTCACAACAATGGTTTATTAATTAGGTGCCTCGGTGCTTGATGATCTATAAATAAATAAAAAGGATTTGTTAATCTATTGTGTGAATTTTTATAAATGTGAAGACCATTTCCAAATCATCTCTCTCTGTAGTGGTGTAGTTTTTCTCCACACCTAATAGTTTATGGATTTCAATTTGTATTGGATGATCAATTCCACATTCTCTTGGCTGAAAATGTATTCATCCTATGATGATTCTTGATGCTTCCATTTGAACATAAAATAATATTTCTCCAATACAAAGAAGTAATATGGGTGTAGTGACTAATTTCTACTTCACCTTATTTAATGTATTCTTGCATTCGAGGGTCCTTTCAAACTTTACACCTTCTACAAGAAGTTACATTGGTTGCGTAATGTTGACATATCCCCTAATGAATTTATTATAATACCTTATATGATCTATGAATATTTGTACTTCAAAAGGATTTGTAGGAGGATCAATCCCCATGGTTATTACAATTTTTCTTAATCTTTTAAACTTACATCCTTATATACCACATCTCCCATCAATATTCTAAAATGTGTGATAAAGAAACATTTATTGAAATTTAAAGCAATGTGTAAAAATATACATTATTTTAGCATTAAATGTAACTTTTAAATATGACCTATGATGGGGTATATACATCATAATCATTGAGATATACCTCCAAGAAATCATGCTTGAAATATTTTACTTTAGTAACCATGGCTCTAGAGAATATTATGGGTGCATTATTTAGTCGAAATGCATAACCTTGTATACAAAGCATCCCCATTATGTGGTGAAATTTTTCTTGGATTGATCTTCTTGTGAAGTTAAAATCTAATGGTGGCCATTAAATCTATCTATAAAATGATGCACTCGATGCCATTTCAAAATTCTAATATTTCAAGTGTAAATGGCGTTGAAAAGGGATCAAATACACATAATCATTTATGTAGTAATTGGTCAAATTGTATTCACTAAAATACAACAATAAATATCAAGACAAAAACGTTTATTAAATTCATACGAGATATATTATTCATGCAACGATGTGTTTTTATACAAATTCTTGATCTTATTAATCAGAGTCAAGTCTTGTCAATGACAACGATTTTTTATCCCCACAATATCTCTCTTACCTATTCTTTCTCACCTTTCCATTATTCTCTCACCTAGAATATCTCTATTCTAGTGAGTAAACTCACGTACATATTACAAATATTCTTCACTCATAATGAATTACTCACACAATAATAATATTACCCTTTACATGTGAGTACTAAGCCTAATATTCCTAACATTCCCCCTTAGTGCGAACATGGGGAAAAGACTATCTTGTACAACAACATGTTGCCTCGATGCTTGCTCATCATCTAGATAGTTTTACTTTCGGGATAGACAACAATGGAATGATTTTACAAGTGGTTTGCCAATAACCAAAATAAAGGATAGTTTTCTAGTAGATTACTAACAACCACAACATAGGATGGTTTTCTAGTGGCTTACCAACAACCACAACAAAAGATGGTTTTCCAAGGTCAACCGACAACCTAGATAGCATGATGCTACAATACTCTTTCATCTCTCATCACCTTCTTACATTATGGGAAAATACATGGAAAATATGCTTGCTTATTACAAATTTAAACATGAATAAATCATTTGTTCTCATTTACTACCATATAATGGAAAAATATGTCACCATAATTGATATGCGGCCCCATCGTTGGTGACTGGTGAGAGGTTGCTAATCAACATCCTTCCTTCATTTCCTCCATCCTCCATCATATTTGTTGCTTAACTCAGATGAATATGGATTTGAAGCTCAATATTTGTTATAAATATAATGTTGGGTCCCACCAAAAATGCATTCGTAAGGCAAAAAATTTATTTTTCAACTTTTGAAAATTTTACAATAATATGTATTAAGACTTAGATGAATCTACATTGAATTAGATTTTAACACTCTTACAACACAAAATGACTTAGTTTTGAATTTTAATATTGACATACAATATCCACTAACGACACTTATAAATGACACAAAAAAAAAAAAATTTTACTTTTTTTTTTATAAGACTTTTTTGACATACAAAAATGACTTCTATTTTGAAAAAAATTTAATATATCTAACTAAAATTACACTTTTAATTATATCTAAACCGTAACAAATATATAATTATTGTTTCAATTGATAAATTATTACTTTTCAACATATAGACTTAAAAATATAATAAAGATAATAATGTAACTTATAATTTTAATAAAAATAAGTACTAAAAAGGAGAGAGACTTTTACACGATCGAAAGACTCTCTTACTAAATGGAAGATAGAAAACTACTCCCTAGAGGAATCCTATGGACCAGAATTGACTTGGACTAAAACGAATCTTCTAATACTTATAAAATAGAGCAAAGACCGGTGATGACAATTTGTTGTGAGAATGACAAGGCCGTGTCAATGTAGATGTTGAACACTTTGAATGAATGAACAAATCAGTTGAATGAAACCCAATCTTGATTTCAACAAAAGTCCGCAATACACTAAATAAATCCCTAAATGACTTTGAGTAAAACTGAAATTACTCCAATCTATGTAAATCACTCACACATTTTATAAACTATGCCATACTCTCTTTTTAAAAAAATCATCACGGGGTGAGGCACAAAACAACCACTCTTCACATGCACTCACAAGACCATGATTACTACGATACCATATGTAGTAATCGGTCAAATTGTAATCACTAAAACACAATAATAAATATCAAGACAAACATGTGTGTTCAATGCATGGGGGATATATTATTAATTTTTATACAAATGTTTGATCCTATTAATTAAGAGTCAAGTCTTATCAATGATAACTATCTCTATCCCCACAATATCTCTTATCTATTCTTTATCACATTTCCATTATTCTCTCACCTAGAATATCTCTCTTCTAACATATAACAAATATTCTTCACCCATAATAATTACTCACACAAAAAATATTACCCTTTACATGTGAGTACTAAGCCTTATATTCCTAACAATTTAGCTATCCATAATCTCCTCAAATCCATATCTCTCTCATTTTATTTGGTTGAGCTACTATTTGGTTACCCAATCATATTTCTTTATGGGATATATTAGTCCATTTTCTATCATTCATTTAAGATCTTCTTTCACTTTAGATTTCATGTTTGTATTTAGCATATATGAACACTTCTTAATAGGTCTCACACTATATTTTAATTCAATATGCATTTCCCCTAGAGATGGGTGTAATCCTTTAATTTCACCAAATTTGGTTGAAATACATCTTCATAATATCTTAACAATTTAAGGATTTCTTGAATATGTGTCGTTGTGTCCAATAATCCCCTATGATTTCCAATTCGATAGTACACACCGGGTCCAATATCTTCTACATGCTTGTACATTGGTTCCTCCTATACTTTATGTTTAAGTGTATCCTTTATATCCTTTGATATTCTCGACCCTTATTTATATTCTATATTTAAATCACACTATTGTTCTTCCCCTTGTCAATAATTATCCTTCCCTAGGATTGGATCATTTTGATTTAATTCAAATAAATGTTTGCACCTTTATCTTCACTTTTTTCTATCTCGAGCCATTTGATACACATTTAGTATTTGTCATTTTATTTGACAACCTTTTCTCAAGTATCTTCTTGTTGTTGTAGACTAAATTTTCTTTATATCCTTGAATTTATCTTCTCATTCCATATCTATAGTCCTATAATGTTGCATGAACTACAGGATCCTCATATTCAAAACTGAAATTATGTATGAATTCCTTTTGAATCTACCTCCGATTTTGTGTTTCCCTTTTACTTTATTAGTGCATATACCACACATCAAGAATTGTAGTAAATATTTTAGGCAAGATATGAACCCAAGATTTAGGTTCAATCTTATACACTTTTCAAATATCAATACATCCCTTAATGTGTAGCTCTAGGGACTAGTTTATGCAAAACCTCGGTCATGCCTTGGGTATCCTAGAAGGTAGTGCAAATATTTCATGCATCATTCTAACCACTTATTTCTATCATATGTTTTGTAGTGCATATTTTACCATGTTTAATGCATTCCCTTTATTACATAATCTAGTGCTCCAAATCTCATTTCCTCTTGTGACACATGCTCTTGAATTTTGATAAGGAAATTATTTAGGTTATATATACCAAAATATTGTGGTATTTGTCTTTCTTCAACATGCACCATTCTCAATTTTATGATTTCATTCTATCTATGCATTTAATGATTTAAATCCTCATTTGAATCTCCATTGATTGATAAAGTATCCTCCCATATAATACGCCTTTCACCATTAGGTTTGGTATAATATTGGTGAGTGTGCATAAATTCACAAAACCTTACTATTTTGGACTTAGTGGATGACTTGAGGCCATATTGAAAATATTTATCTAGGAACGAGTTCTCTGCTTTCATATTGCAAGGAATCTCTAAGGTATTTCAAAAGTTGTTATGATCCATATTTGTTGATGATTCCTTGAACTTGATAATTCTTCCTCAACTCAATAGTCTACCTTAAACTTGTTATTAATAACATGTAAAAATAAAAAAATAACTCTTTTTGGATAGACTATGGCTTCTTATTAGTCTTGTTCATAGGTATGATCATTAAAGAGTCATCCATGTGTTCTTCCATTTGATTGGTCATTGTATTGATAGTCATAATCCCATCACTAGTTAAAACCATGAAAAGTAGTATAATTAAATAGTTTTATACTTGTTCATATTTTCAAACTTTAAATTTTTCTTTTATTTTTTAGATCATTATTTTTCCTTAAACAAATATTTCATGGTGTATTTTACTGTTTATAATATATAAAATGCATAGAGGAAGAGAAACTTATAAGCTGTCCATTTTGGAGGCTAAACGGGCTTAAAAATTTCATATGATGGTATAAACTTGCATTTTCTATTAATTTGAAACCATCAAATTTAAGTTGACTATTTAACTATGTGGCAGGTCATGGAGTCTATTGATTCAAACCTAGCGTCTCAAAGGACATGGGTCATGAATCTTTTGGAAAAGTAAAAAAACTTATGTCATGTGGAAATTTGGAGTGTTTATGGGTGAAAAGTGTTAACCATTGACATGAGGAGAGCCATGCTACCGATGGACACCAAGTGGAATTGATCGGTGAAGTCTAGGGTATGGTTTTAAGGCTATCCAAATGTAGATAGAGCTAATGATGGAAAATTATTGATGATTAATGCATTCAGCATACATAATTTTTAAGGCCCAAGTTTGGAGACCATGAAAATAATAAATGGCACCAATGGATTCCATCTCACATCCATTAGCACATTCCCTTTGAACAAAGCCAAAACTTAGACCTTGCAAATAATAATAATAATAATAATAATAATAATAGTTTAATAGTCCATGATGTCGGGTAGCCTATTTTTGGGTCCATAGATGACTTATAACATATGGGACTACCTCATACCACTAGTACGTAGGAGGCACCTAACTATGCTTCAAATACGAGGCGTACATACCCTAACCCTTGTAGGATTTGAACTTGTGACCTCTCTTTCAAGAGCACAAGTTCTTCAACAGAGAGGCCAAGGTGTAATACATTGGAAAAAGTCAAAGTTTTGTGTGACCAATGAGGTGGATTGTCAGTAGTCAAAGGTTAACACACGTAGAGTTAAACCATAGGCTTGACAACCAAATAAAAGCTTAAGTGTTTTTAATTAAGAAAATGCATAAGTAGAAGTAAAAATCAGAGTCAAATAGAAAATGGAAGAATTTTATTAGAGCTTTAATGAGGTTGAGTCATCACATATGTTAAAAGAGCTTGTTAAATTGACTAATTATTTTATTAAAACATTACTTGTGATTGATTAAATAGACAAAGGTAAACATAGAAGCTGGAGAGCATAGTAAAAGGAAAAATGGCTTTGAGAGGTGAAATTCAATCCATTTATTTGGCATAGAAGATGGATAAGGATGAGAAAATGGGTAAATAAAAATATTTTATTTTGATTTGCATCCATAATCATCAAATATGCAAGTTAACATAGAGATATTTACAAAAAAACACAATTTCAAGAGTTAAAACCGATCATGTAAAAGAAAAATGGTTGTTCTCTAAGTTATTTTTGGGGATTTTTATCCATGTAGTTAGATAACTTCTATTTTTACCTAAACAAGAATTATGATGATTATTCTTTTCAAAATTCCATTTTGGGCATAATGATTATATTTTTTGGGAGTCTGCTCCCAAATATCTCTTTTCTAGTTGTTAATGGAGTTTCATTTTATTTGTTCCCATGTATTGTGAATTGGTTTGTTTTCTATAAGATCTAAAATAATGAAAAGGTAGTGGTTGAGTCCTAGGTCTATGAATGTATGAAAGTTTCTCATAAAATAACTCTTACCAATGGATTTAATATAACAAAAGGATTTTGGAGTTTTCACATGTTTTTTTAGATGCATTATTTTTTTCAATTGAGAGATCATGTCTTGAGGCATAGATAATAAATATTTTCAACTATTAAGTAGAATTTGTAATTCTGAATTCATTTAATTCTATAGGGTAAAATATTGAGCATCTACTAGTCTTATTCTCATGAATTGATGTTTCTTGCATTTTATTTCTTGGATATGGTATGCAATCAAAGTTATTAAGTACTTTCAAAATGTTAGTAAATGGATAATTACTTTTTTCTTGTTGAATCTAGTTAGATTTAGCTAATTTTATGTTGAATAACCCCTCATAATTTTTTGAATGTATAATAGTTATTTTCTTGGATTATGCAAGGTTGTGATTCTTTGTGTCTTCTTTCCTTTGTTTGGTTACATGTAGTTTATGTGGAGATGCACTAATGCTATTTATTGTATTCTATAGTTTTTGTATGATTGATTAATATCAAGGTGCTTTCCATGTGTAAGAATAGGGATAGATTCAAGCATACTTTTTTTCCCTACCCTTCCCTCCTTTTTTATTTTTTATGAGACCCAAATCACTAGGAACTATTGTAAATACTAGTAGGCTAAGCTTTATTCAAATCGGGATGTTCATATCCATAACCCAAAGATATAATAGGTGGTTTTCCCAGACACATTGGCCCATCTATAGGTTAACACTTGGTCATATAGTCTCCCAACTAAAGCTATACATCCTAGAGTATTTTTTACATTGAACCAAATGTGTAGTAGGGTTCTAAAATAAGTGGGGAAAGAATTAAAACCCCTTTCCACTTTTTTTCTTCCTTTGTAGCCTATGTGACCAAAAATTGCATCAACAAGTAAGAATGACACTAGAAGGACAAATGATTCACCTCATATTTCATATATATCTTGTGAATAAGGAGGTCCAAAACTGATATGATTGTCTCATTTGGGTTGATTTTGAACATTTGTTTTTAGTGTGTTTTTCTTATTTAGGTATTTATTCCTTGTGCTTTATTTTGATTGACAACCCCGCTTTCTACTAATCCATCTTGTTTTGTGTGCTTAAACTCACACTCAACATGTAATAATAGAGTGAGAATGATGGTGTGTTAAATTTAGTAAGAAGGAATGCCTTTCATCTCTATTAGTAATTTTTTTAGCTCTTCATGAAATATCTTGAATCTAGTTTTTAGGGCATGGGTTGTTTTGAATATTCTTATATAATGGATTTCTATGTTTTTAAAGCATAATCCTCCTTTTATACTTTGTCTTCATGTCTAATGTTCTTAAAATCACAACAAGAAAGCTAAATTTATTTAAAATTGGTCTCTAACTACTCCAATCTTCATATTTGTTATTAAACTAGTTTATTTTGATATTTACTTATTGGAAATCATCTAATATATTGTTCTCTTATGCTCATTCTCATTTTATATGTTCTTAAACATACAATAATATATATAATATGTTTTTGTTTGATTTGTGCTTTATTTATTTCCTCTACCAAATGTTATAAAAATCACAAAACTAAATAATATCTTAGTTAGGAGAAAGCGCACTTAACTTTAGTGTTAAACATGAATTTTCTAAGGATTTTTTAGATAAGGTAAATAAATTTTGGTTTTGAAGGGACCAAAAAAACCCTTTACAAAAGAGAATCTAGGAAGGAAAAAACCCACCAAAAGAGAGAAAAGGGTGCCAAGTCAAATAGGCAATGCGAGAAAGGAAAACCGTAACAAAGCCAAACCAAACAAGGGCCTACACTTTATATATATATATATATATATATATATATATATATATATATATATATATATATATATATATATATATAAAAAAAAACATAAGCCTTAACTAAGATGGTAGAAAATATGAGCACATAATCTGCCAAAAGGGTAGCCAAAGGTTCACCTTCATTCGATTTTCTCGGGAGGAACTATGCTCTGGGTCTGGTACTCGGGCCAATTTCCTTAGAGCCTACAACGCTAAAGATGATTTAAATTCTCTTTCAAAATTTTATAGTATTAGGACTATTGAGAAGCGTATTCTTGATTTTAAGAATGATTTAAGTGTTTTAAATGTGCAACATGAAGATGTGGCTTACAAGTTGTTTCCATTTACCTTAAATGATTTTAAATATGGCTTGTTTATGAGTCTAACTCTTGGTTCAACTTCTAGTTGGAAGGAATTATAAGATGTATTCATTGAAAATGTTAGATAGTTCATATACCCACACACAATCATAAATCAGTTAACCATAGTCAAAATATGACCTCATGAACCACTTAAAATTTGTAATGTCAAATTTTAGGAAATCCTTAATAGTATTCTAAGTAGTCATCTACCCCAAGAGATAACCTTTGTAGACATTTTCCACTAGAGTATACTCATTATTTTCATCTTATGCAAAAGAAATTACATTAGAGATGTAGTTATCTTCCTATGTGACAAACGTTGTTCTATTTTCAAATGTTCTCTTGAGTGCCCATAATGTTAAACCAAATATAAATCTTCCCATGATCCCTCATTCAAATCAGAATTTCATTTATAATTCCATTATTGAGCCAACTAATGCACATATTGTGGATGTGAATGAAATTGTTTAGATTTTTTTCTAATAATTATATTTCTAACATAAAAAAATGATACATGGGATATTCAAGAGCTAGAAGTGGAGAAGAGAAATAAAATTGGGAAGAAATGATTCCTTGTATTGAATTAGATTCTTAGTTTATTTTAGAATCTAGTTCATTAATAATAACTATTGATTTCTTATAACAAAATGTTAATAATGCATGTATTTTTGTAGATCTGAAGAAGATTTTTATCCTAAACAACAAGAAGAGATGGTGGATTTACAAGAAGATATGTTGAAGTTTTATTTTGTAAAGCTAGAACATTATTTTGGTGTGGTGAACGTGGATATAAAGAGAGGAGTTTAAATATGAATTAGATGAAGTATCTACCCAGGAACTCGTGTAGGGAAATGAGGGAAAAATAATGTCTTTCTTTGAATTAGATTTTGAGTTTAATTTTACAAATAATTCATTGATAGCAATTGTTGATTTCTTAAATGAAAATGTTTTTGATCCCTTTGTTTTTGTATATTTGGAAGATTATGAAGCTGTGAAAGTAGAATAAGAACCCATGGCACTCCATAATAATAACAAAATGGAGAAAGATAAATACATAACTAGTGAGAAATAAGAAGAAGAGGTGGACCTGATGTCATAGTTTGCAGCTATTGAGAAAGAATGGATGAATGTACTCTATAACAATGAGAAGATAGAGGGAGTATAGATTTTAGTGCCTGTTATGATAGAAATAGATCAACAAGAACTTATTACAATTTTCATTCTAATGATACCACTTTCCCAAAAAATGTCAAGATTGAGATAAAAAAGTTCCAGAATATTAGTGGTCTGATTTTGAGGTAACTCTCTTTTAGCCCATTTTTTTGTTTTTGAAGAGAAATCAACAATAATTTTAGCATATATGTTCATACTACTAGATTTTTGGACTAAATACAAGGATGTAGATGCTTTCTTAAGGATTGTTAAAATTGTAAATCTAATTTTCCTTGATAACAAGTTTCTCATTCAAAACTTTCAAGTTCATCCACCTTTTTCATTGTATAGTTGTTATTTTAGGAGTATATTAGATATAAGATGGATTTTTGTGCTTTCATAGTTAGATTTCATTATTTTAGCAGACGGGAAAAGGATATCATAGTTCTAGTTTCCCATGTCAAATTATAGTAAATGGAAATAAATTGAAGGAATCCCTCAAAATAGTGCATAAAATAAAGATTTGAAAGTTATAAAATAGTGCATTAATGGATTTATGGGTGTAAAAACTAACAAGTAAAGTAGGTAATAAAGCGAAGTAGTCTTATTTACCAGGTGGTTAATAATCAAGTAATGTAAATAATAAACTTCCTAGCACCCCTAGTGTTTACATGGTAGGGAAAAAAATCTCACACTTTTTTGCAGTTCTCTCCTCTATTCGCTCATAATCTTGGCACACAACTTGAACTTAAGGTAGAATAAGGAACACATCAACTTCTTATTAACCATGCACTATTGAGAACACACCTAATCAAAGTGATCTGGGTACATGTACAAGAACCAAATTCTTATCAACCATTCATTGTAGGGAACACATCTAACCTACTTAATGTGGGAACTCAAGTAGGAACAATCTGCACAACCTTCAATGGTTTTAAAAAGGTTTACCACAAACCTAGGTATGATTAAGAACATATCTTAGTTTTCAACATCTACAAGTATCATGATGCTTCATTTAACTATGCTTTTTGTTCTTCACTATGTTATTACATCAAGGAAGTACATATGAATAACTTCTCACTTATTACAAATTTTGAACACTTTGTGCAATTTAATCGAAAGCAAACTTATAACTAAGAAACAAACTACCACCAAAAATTCATGTGGCCATGTCATTGGTGACTAAAAGGAGGTCATTGTTTTACCTCCATCCTCTTATGCCTTCGTCTTCCAATCAAGAAGCTACTAAATTATCCAAATTTGATCATGAGGTTTAATTTCATATTTTAGAGAAAGTAATCCCCCATAATGCGAAACAAAACTAATTAAAATAACATCGGTTACCACAAAAATGCATCTATAAGGACATTTTAAAATTTTTGACACTTGGTGAGTCAAAAATATTCGAATTGACTTTAGACAAAAATGAAAGATAAGACAACAATCTTGAGACTGAAAAGATGAAAAATTAAAAAGTAATTACATATTACTTTTTAATATAACTATACATAATATTTTATGGATGAATCTTGCCACAAATATATTTAAGTTTGACTAATGAAACTTTTATTTTCACAATAAATAACATAAACCATAACTTATAATGATTGAAAAACTAAACTAGAAAACCTAAAAACATCAATATTGATATCAAATAGCTTAAAAACTATTTATCAAAAACTACTATAAACTAGAGACTATTCAATAGCTAATATATTTCCAAACCATGTATTTGATAGTATATGAGGTTGAATGACCAAGATTTGATCTTCGATCCTTTAACCAAGCATGCACTAATTTTAACATGCCGTAGGTGTAGTGTGAGAAGGGTTAATCCTGAAAGGACTATGCCCAGTGAATGCACCTACACAAATCTCATAGATTTAAAAATGTTTGACCTCTCGGGATACACTCATGCATCCTTCATGCAAGGCTTAATCTGGAAATATTCACCACTCTAATCACTTAGTGCAATACAAAACATGTTCATTGTAATTGTCATGCACAAGTTGATCCGGGTGAATATTTACACATAGTCTATCCTTATTGTGGTATGAATATTTGTAATAAGAATTTCATGGGAAATTTGATAGGGATCTGGTCATACATGTCATAAAGAATCAACAATAGTGGGACAAACTAGGGAAAATTTTAAGGAACCCCAAAAAAACTTATAGAAATCATGGCAAATATCCCTGTAATCAGAATGGCTTTGTAGTTTTGGTGAATGACCCCGTAACTTGTTTCATTCTTTCAGTGAAAATGGTAAAATTATAAAAATAGTTGGAAATTGAATGGAGAATCTCTTATAACTAGTTTGGTGAATACCCTCTATCGAATTTTACTAGAATAAGGCCCAAAAATTGTCATTTCAATTTTGGGTGTGGGCTTCTTTTGCATGCCTTACCTTTACCCTCAAGTGCCCTAAATATGTGATACTTGGCCACTCGGAGGAACAATAAAATGACATGTGGCATATTATAATTTCTCATTACCACTCTGCCTTACCTTATTGACACCTTGGACCCAAAATTTATTGAATCGAGTTCATTTTGTAGGATTGGAGTCTGCGAAATGCCTTTTCCTTGAGGAGGCCCAAAATCCTTCCATGTGGCTATCTGATAAATATTATACATCATTTGATATATTAAGATCAATGACACAAGATCTATTCTAGGATGAAGGCCTGACACACTCACATTTTGAATGGAAGTTCCTGGAATAGGCCTAGCAAAGTGACAACTATCATCTACTGAATGGAATTTGAAAAGAGACTAAATTTGACATCTACAAAGTGAAATATGTAATCATTTATAGTGATGTGATACTGATTGCAAGGTGATATTTAATGTCCATTGATTTTTTTTGGAAGGCATACTACAAAAAAGGTAGAATAGATTCATATAAGTTATAGACATGTGTAAAACTCAAAATATTCATTTTTCCAAGTAAGTGTCATCCTACATTTGATTCTTTAAATATTATCTTTTTATAAGTAACACTGTATAAGCCTTCGCTTTGAAATATTTCAATATAAGGGTTGAAAAATTAGGGTTGAGGGTTTCTAGGAATCCAAAATTCCAAGCATTTCTACTTCCACAAGAGCCCAAAATAAAATTAAAACCCAAATCCCATCCACCAACTACTTAAAACCCCTAGTTTTTGATGAATATCATGATATTTATGATCTTGTAATTGACACAAGAACTTCACAACTTAGATACATATATGAGAATAAGGAAAATGAAAGTAAATGTTCAGACCCATCAGGTAAACTTAAAGGTTAGATAACATGGGGGTTGGATTGGGATGCATGATGCTCCATGAGGTTTTACCCTGCCCTGAATTTTTCATTCTATGTGCCCAAAATTACAATGGGAAAAAAAGAAATTGTTGCAAATGACATGAAGAAGAAATGTTGTCCATTATAGAGGTAAATATTGGCCATGCATTGGGGTTTGAAAGTAAATATTTAGGAACCATCAACATAAACCTAGAAATAATTGCTAACGATTATCATGCCACCACTCAAAATGATAGAGATGATTTTTGTGAAAATTAACACTTGATGGAACAATACCAAAAGGGAAGCCTCCGTATACAATTGATATGTTTAAACAATGGGTTAGGAATACCATTTATATGCTATTATTTTTCCTTGGATTCAATAACAATGAGAAAGTGGATGTAACCCTCCTTGAAATGGTATACAATATCCATTTCATTTCTCCACCTTGTGCATATAGATTTTTTTAGCACATTGCAGAATCTATGCATAAACAATTCTTAACAATCAAAGAAGGCTCTAGAACTAAGACATTTAGGTTCACTACCTACTTTTGCTATTTAATTCTATGGTGGTTTGGTGAATGGTTTGCAAGAAACAAGCTTGCAATTCATCCCTACAATGATGTTGAGGTCCAACCGAAGTGTTTCGCTAAGTTAATGAGTGGACCCCAAGATAAGGATGTTTGATAATCGAAGGGACTACAATAAATTTGTGGACTACTTTTGGACTCCAATTTATCAAATAATTTCAAAAATTACAATGCCTAGATTTCCTATGACTGTAGAGATTGCATTTAATTGGGATGATAAATACAATTAGATGACTGGTACTTCATGAAGGAATATAGTGTGCTAAGGTTTTATGGATCAAGAGTACAACCTTATAAATTTCCAACACATGTGATAGAGTTGTTTTTTTCCTTGGAATATATATAGAAGATGGAAACCACAAAGAAACTATATTTTGTTACTCATTAAAAGAGGAGCATATTTCCTTCCTTACCGTTTTTATGTGGAGGGTTCACATTTGAGAGAAAAGCATTCAATGTGGCACATGAAATTTTACAATTTTTTAAGTTTGATGTTGACTCTCACTAGATTTATGACCCATGTGAGGTGATTAAAGCAAGGGTAGTGGCAAACAAGAACTCTGCCACTAAAATTCAACATGAAAGCAAACCACTGTAAGAAAAATGAAAAACAAGAACTCTTGGGATGAAGTAAAAAAAGTAATGGATGAAATTGTTATTGAGAAAGGAATTAGTTTTCAAGATTTGTTAACACAAATTTTGGGATTGCCTCCACAAAAATAGGCGTAGAGGATTTTCAATATGCCAATTTTTATGCAAAAGCTGATAAAAAGTCCTCTAAAAACATGTCAATTCCAAAGCATATAGATCATGAATTGCAAGATAAAAATTGGACAAGGTCAAAAATTACTGTCTTTTGGTCTATGAGGTAGGACCTAGGCAATCCAAAAGTTGTTTCAGAGTACGGTTCTATTCTAGAAGATGCATTTTTAGCAAATTGTGGAATGAAGTGCATCCCATAGAGGCAAGTAGTGATGATGATACTAACTCTAAGGAATTACACACTCCCCTGCTAGGGGGATAACTCATATAAATCAATTCTGAATGAAATCTTAAAACAAACATATTCTACATGGAAATTATAGCTGAAAATATGGGTTTTAGTGGTGGTGGTTTAGGTTCAACAGGACAAGGCATTTGGCTTCCACCATAGGTACATCCTAGAAAAGGTTCTGATAGGTTAGGCCTTGGAGATTTTCCTTCGGAGAAAGGACCATTGCATACAAAAACTACAAGTGGTAATCCAATGCATTTTTATCTAGATTCAAATCCTCAACAAACATTTCAGCCACATGTTGAAAATTCAAGAGGAGAAGTTGGCAATGAATCTGTTAGTATTGCTATTATTGATGGCAGTTCTAGTGATGGTGGTAGTAGTGGTCAGAAAGTACCACAACAAAATATTATTCTAAAGAGGCCAATACAGATAGTTGAAGTTCCTATTATCCAACAAGGACCCGAGAAGAGGCAAAAGACAGACACAAATACAATTACTCTTGCATAGGTTAGCATTGCCTCAAGGAAACTAATTACGAAGGTGGTGCCACCCCTCAAAAATTACTAATCCATAGGGAAATTCTCCCCAAACTTCAATTACTCCTTCTCCATTCAAGATGAAGTAGTTCATTCCTACAAACACCTTAGGTTTTGATTACCGAGATGAGTTTCCCACAAATTAGAAAGAGATAAAAGAAACAAGAAGCAAATGCTACAAAGCTACTATAACTTCAGATCCTACCATAATGAGGGTATTGCCTACATATAACCTAGACACAAATACCATGGAATACATGTATGTTGTGCCCAAAGTTGTAAAACCAGATAATCAAATGGTTTCTAGTGACTACGATGTAACCTCCCTTCAAATGGATTTTATCGAAATGAAACCTTGTGAAAAAATAAATGTATCAAAAAGGAATAATGATGTGGTATACACAAAATTTATAAAGGCAGACAGAGAGAAATAAGTTAAATAATAAACTTCAAAATTTAGAGGCGAAGTGGTAAATGAGAAAGCAAAAAGAAAAGTGGAACTTAATAATACAAGTGAGTTGGAGAGGAGGATAAAATCATCTGCCTCTATGAATGTGATCGTTGTGGATCGAACAACACACAAGTGGAACTAGAAGAAGTGGAGGAAAAGTTACAGGAAATTAAAATTAATAATAATAGATTAGAATAAACATTGGGAGATTTGCAAGAGGTTTTGAAGGCAGAGAAAGAAAAGGCCAAAAATGGGAACATAGCCTAGAGGAAGAGAGAAAAGTCAAGGAAAAATTGTAGAAGGAAGAGAGAAAACAAAATGAAATATTGCAACAGGAGTTGGCGAAAGCACAAAAGGAAATACAATCTTCCAACAAAACTATCCGAATTTTATAAAAAGGAATTGATTAATATGATAGATAATGTTTGGGGGAAATAAACCAAAAAAATTGATGATTTGATTAGATTGTTTGAATTCATGGTTGATCTATAAAGAATCTTTGATAATCTCCACGAATACGTAATTGGTAGTATAAAATTGATGGCTTTAAGAGAGGATACATCAAGGAAATTTTTGGAAGTTATCTACAAATTTAGTGACATAGAACTGGCATCCATAGGAATTCAAAATTGGTTTGATGCCTCAATAAAGGTATCATCTATCATTTCGAAGTGTGTGATGCTAGAAGAAGCACATGGATTTTTGAATAAGTTTCAAATAATGTTAGATGAGCTACATGGAAAGGTACAAGATTTCACAAATATTGGTTTGCTAATTCATTTTTACAAAACACACTAATTTAGTAAGAATGATGCATTCTAGAAGAACATGAAAGAAAAAATGAAGCAAGAGAAGAACCAAATTCCGATAAGATACATGAGACAAACTTTTTTGGCTTTGTTAAACCATTGATAACCTTATTAGTAAGTTTTCATACAATAATAAAGGAAATCTCCACTCTCAATTATGAATTGCTAACAAAGTTACATGTCAGCCACTCTAATTTACAACAAATTATAATTCCAACAAATGGAGAGTGGAACATGTTATTAACAAACCTTTTATGTTAATGCTTTGTAATTGTAGGTGTATGAGAAACATAAGTGTTTTTGAATATATTATATGAACATCTATATCATGTGATATCCATCTCATAAGTTTTTTTTAAACAATGTATTTCTATTCTGAAGACAAAAATCAATGCAATGTATTTCAAGTTTCATTCCAAAGACTACAAATTGACACAGTGTTTTAAAAATATCTAAATAAGGAAAAATATATTATCGAATAATGTATGAATATTTGAATATATTAATTATTAAATGACCATTAATATCATGTGTGTTATCTCAGTTTTGAGTTTACTCCAAACTATCAGATAACCCCTACGAAATTTTTAAAGCTGGTTTTGCAAAATTACCTTTATTAGAGAAAATCGGGTTTTCGGGTTTCACCAACAGGTCAACATGTGTTTTGAATGCTTTATGTCTTGTGTTTCCCGAAACCTGAAACCCGCTTCAAGTGAGTCGAGTCGGGTTTTCGGACCTTCGGCGCATCGGGACATGCCTTATCCGGAACATGTTTTGTGTCACCTGTCTTCCGATACCCGAAGTCCGATTTAGTCCTTTGTGTCGGGTTTTCGGAACTTTGAAGCATCTAAACATCTCATGCTTTGTGTCAATTGTTTCCCGCGACCCGAAACCCGAATTACTCTACACACCTTTGTGTCGGGTTTTCGGACCTTCCGAGCATGCTGACATGGCGTTAATGTCGAGTTGTCGGGTGAGTTGGCACGTGCCAGCCGAGGTGTATTAATTGCAAATTTTCTTATAAATATGCGGATTTACACGTCATTTTTACCGGACGTGTTTTTAACTCGTGGATTTTCGCGCATGCTTCTCCAACCTCGAAACCCGAAACTCACCTGTGCCCGATTGAATTGCCCGTTTTCGATCTTTTCTCGCTCTGATTGAAGGTATTTCTCTCTCCATTCTTTGTTCTTGGTTTTTATGGATTGATTATGGATGAACTTCTTCCCATTCCCTTACCAGGTTTGTGGGGTTTTTATTCTTTTTCCTTTTGGGGGTTGTTTTCCAAACAAGGTTTATGTTTTAGGGTTTATTTCTTTGGAATTACCACTTTGTGATTTTTCCCCAGAATTTTGTTGTTGGAATTAAGATATGTTTGGTATATGAATGGTAAAAAGAATTTACATGTTTTAAATTCAACCAAAACCCTGTTCCTCCTTTTCGGGTTTTGAAAGGTGTTGTGCAGTATTGAAGACCCGAAGTATATCAAAAGATTTGGCGTGTCGGGATTTCTCAAGTTTCTGACATCTTTCAGCGTGTCGGGCTTTCTCAAGTTTCCGACATCTTTCAGCGTGTCGGGCTTTCTCAAGTTTCCGACATCTTCAAAGTGTCGGGCTTTCTCAAGTTTCCGACATCCTCAGCACATCGGGTTTTCTGGATTCCCCGACATACTCCTCAGTGTGTCGGACTCTTCCGTTCTTCCAGCATCTCCAGTAGGTCGGGATTTCCACAGTGTGTAACATCTCCTGATCTCTCGAAACTCTCTTCCTTCAACATCCTTCATGTCGGACCCTGGTCCATCGCAAGAAAATGCTGAGAAATCAGGGAAAATGAAATACAAGTTCAGAAAGGTGGAGTCTCCATCATATATCGATTGCAATTATGACATCTGAGATACAAAGCTTGGGAATATAGATATTGAAGATTTCTAGAGTAGGGTAAGGAGTTCCTCCCAAACTCCGTGGATGAAAGTGATAGCCACGAGTGGCTTACCTCTTACAGCAGGTTTTCCCATGTCCGCTAAATGCCCTGAATTCATCTTATCTTGCGCTTCCAGTTATGACTCTGTTTCTCGTTCTGTGAGAAATTAGACAGGAGAAGTAGTGATCAAATTGTACAGAGGTTACTTTGATGACCTCCTCAAACTGCCAAATTTTGAAGAATATGGAGAGTTGGATGTCAAGTCATCTCGTAAAGCCCGGGATAACGATCGGGGAAAATTGTATCAAGCATGTAAATAAGAAGTCCCGATCAAGGCCAAACCGGCTGTCTCTAGATTCCCAAGACTGATCCCAGGAGTGATTTCATCCAGGAGATCAATGACATCATCACTTTGTTGAGTCGGGTTTTCGGTTTACCCAAATCAAATGTGTTCCAAGGGTGGATGTATCAATTCATGATCACCATCAAGAAGAATCAACAAGGGATTGACTGGGGCACTCTCATTAGTAATGAGATAGATTCCCAACTAACAACAGTCTTGTCCACAGGGAAATTTTATATGTCTTCATATGTCACATATGCAAAGAAATGAGATGAGGAACTATCCGGGTTGGATACTAAGGGAAGCAGACAGGAGCCATGTGTATCAATACTTCCCTCAACTGACAAGGAAGGGATCCCAAGACCAATTCAGAAGGGTGAATGACGCCTTCTTTTATGAAAACATCTGCAGGCTAAACCCTGAGTTGAGGAAGACAAGAGTCTCAGATGAGGCCTGGGATGAAGTTTCCAAATGGGGATGTGTCTTCTTACAATTCAAGAAGTTCACATATCTTCGGGTGGTTATGTACTGGGGACCCTTTCGTCTGCCCCGATATCCAGGAGATAAACTGATATTGATGGAATTGGTTAGGCAACTGTTGGATTTCCATAAATTCCAACAAAGTAAACATAAGGCTGTTGTATCCTTCCCAATTTCTATTGGGAGATACACTTGTTCAACAGTGGTAAAAGCTAAAAATGTTATCCATGAGCTTCAGGACAAGTTGAGGAAGCATATGAAACCCCGAGATGGGTTTGACATTCGAGGAGTCCTCAGGGCGTATGGAACCCTGCACCTACACAGGCCAAGCATAGAGGACATTTGGATTGATCTGCGTGATGAGGTTGCTATTCGTAGGAAGGATCATAGCAGATTGACAATTGCTGAGATTCAAACACTTGAGCTTGCTGATTTACCAGAAGGTACTAGTGACAATGAAAGTGTTTTGGATCTTTCCTATGATGGACTAAATGAAGATCAATATGTTTTCCCACCTATTGATTGGTCAATCAGTGAAAAAGCCTCCATCACAGATAGGTCGGCTCGATTCTTGCACGCACCAAAGCATGGCTCTCCTCTTGGGGAATGAGTTTTAAAGATGATAAGTTTTCGAGTTGGTGCATCGTGAGGCGGGGCCCTCCAAAAAGGAAAAGGACAGAAAATATTCTAGGGGGCCTATAAAGGTCAAGATTGTCAAAAAGAGGAAAGAAAGAGAAATCTCTTCAATTGTTTCTCCAGTTGAAATGGTGAATGTGCCGAATCACGAACACCATCAGAAATATGAGAAATTACTTTGGAAGGAGGAGGAAACCAGCCTCTGGTTTCACCATTTGCTGATTGCTCAACTGAAGAGACCTTATCTCTTGCATCCAAGGCTTTGGAGTCTGAATCTTTGCCTCTTTCCTCACAACCACTCCTACCTCCTTATTCTCCATCAACTTCTTGAATGGCCGCGTATTTTCCGGACTTTCACCCCTCTCTCGCTGGGACCCAAGTGATCACCAACACGCCCCCTCCTGTGCCTCTTTTTATTGGATCTACTACCACGTTGGTAACTATTCCCCCTCCACTAGTAGAATCTTCTCCCCTTGAGAGTATGATACCAGCTTCTACAACCGTGGCAACTCCCTCTGATATGCCACAATGGCTACTCGAGCAAACTCCGAGGAAGAGGAAGGTGATTGTGCCCCTACCAGCCTTTGATTTCAGCTCACTCAAGGCTCCTACTGCTAAATCAGGCAAGAAACCCAAAATAGTTTCAAGGGTTTTGGTGGACGCTTCAGGAGATAAGTTCGCAGAGATAGCCACTCCCGCGACTGACAAAACTAAAGAGGACATAACAGCCTCTGATTATCAGATAACCAGGGTGGCTCTAGGAAGAGTGACAGTAGAAGGGGCGCAACAAGATGCGTGGGATGCCACAAACGTGTTGTGCCAGAAGTTGAAAGAAACAAAAGACAACAGAGATGAGCTTAAAGGAAAAGTGGAGCAGTTGACTGAGGTTTTGCTTAAACTCTCAAAACCCCTTGAATCCATACCATCTTCTTCTGTCCCTGTCGGATTCGATTTCTCATCAGTACCTACAATTGAGAAGATTGCTAAAAAAGGAAGAGTGGTCGATGAATGGATCCAAAGGTTACTCCAACAGGGGAAGGAGGTGATACAAGACGTTGTGAAAGTTCATCAATCTATGGGGGATATTCAGAAGGATGGAGAGAAGATGGATGATGAGTTTTCTCAAGAAATTGGACATCTTGATTTGACTTATGAAGCTCTCCAAGTATTAAAGCAAATACCAGCACATCTCTTGGTAGAAGAAGGCGTTATCCCACATACGGATAAGCATTTTCAGCTGACTAAAGCCATCAGGTTCAGGGTGAGGATTCTCAACGAAGCCTGCGCTAAGTTGAGAGAATCAAGGGATAAATTGATTGATGGAAAAAGTGATTTGGAAGAAGAGTTGCTGAAGATTTGTCCAAAGGTGTCGGTTGGGAACTCAGGTGTCCTATCAGCAGATGATCTTTTCAAACAAGTCCAAGAGTCATTCAGCATGAACCAACGCACGGATTTGGTATTGAGATCATTGATCGATTTGTAAGAATTGAACATTCTTTTGAGGCCTTGAGAAAGCTCAGCAAAAGATTGAAAAAGCTTCCCGGCGGTGCTAGTGATATCCATGAAACCTACGAAATTTGGAATGATCATTCTACTGCACCTGACGAAAATGAAATGCAAGGCATAATTCGAAGGTTCCAAGAATTTCGGAACAAACAGGTGCAGCTGGAGGAAGAGAAAGATGAAGGAGTGAAAGATGATGATTCAGATTAATTCTTGATGTTTCATGTCATTTCAATCTTGAAATTGACATGTCTTTTTCATTTCTGTTTCGTCATATAGGAAGCAAATTTTGACTTGGTCTCCTGCGTGAGAGTCAAGCAAAATAGAACTCTTTTAAAGAACACTATTTTCTAGGATTTATCCTATTTTCTCTCGTTCCCTTTTATTATAAATAAGGGATGCTTATGCATTCCAAAGGGTCGAGATTTTTGTAATATTCGGAGCTATTGGAAAGAAGAAAAACTTTGTGTTTTCGTTCAATCATTTCAAAGAATAGGAGTTGATATTATTTTGCAAACTTTGTGTTGTGGGATATATCTTTCTTAAGACATTGTTCTTACGTTCATGATCTTAAGCTATTCTTTGCATAGTATCTTATTGTTTCTAATTATCTCAGACATTATATTTATGATCTAAAGCTCGTATGATTATTTCGTGCTCTGCATTTACTCGAAAGAAAATACGTTTCTCTCATTTCCTTTCCATTGTGCTTCTTTCATTGTAATAGTTTCTAACCCTGTTCATTTATGGAAGCAATACCTTTGAATCGTGTGAATGCGGATTTTGGGATTCTATCCCAACCCCCAATGGTTAGATTAGTGTGAATACCGTATATATTGTTTTATTTGTGTTTTAGATTAGTAGCAAACAGCAACTTCACTGTCTTTGAGGAGGGATTTAATCCCATATACCGTGGTTGAACCTCATATTTTGGGTTGACAAAATATCCAACCAATAATGTGATATCCATAAATGGAAGCTTATAATTTAATGGTGGATCATCTTTATTATTTGCTTGACCAGATCTCTGACTCTCACTTCATTGACAATCAACTGCTGCAATAGGGTCGTCTACTATATTTCTTCCATTGTTTTCAGCCCCTCTCCTTTCATTAATCGACTTCCATACTACTAGAGACCTGCCATGGGGAAATTTATCCACTTCATACCATGATGTGTAAATTATCAAAAAAATTCCAAATTTTTGTCAAGCTTGTTTCACAATTTTTACTTTATAAAGGTCAAGGAACTGAAAATTCTCTCATCTTCAACTGAACCTAAAATCATCGTTTGACATAGATCAGCCAATGAGAAAACTTAGACATGTTTTTATGTAAAATAATACTTACCTAAATTTTTTCCATTGATGGGTTATTACTCCACACTCTAAGGGATTATCCAAACATTTGAATTGCTCAATCATAGTAGAGATGAATTCATGGGATTGATAAATAAAACTTTCCTTTCTTAAAATACCTAGAATATTAATTCCATTGATACCAATAGGCTTAAAAAAATGTTGAATCAATGTAGTCAACCTCTTGTGGTAGTCTTCCGCAAATATCTTTCATTTTGGAAAAAATTATGATAGGTTGGATTTACTAAAGCCATTGCTTCAAATAAATCATCCCTACTAAATTGTCCCCTTATTTCTTATTTTAGGGAAAATGAAATTTCTTTTCACCTCACCCTTTTGATGATACAATGTTATCAAATAGTGGCCCTATGACATTTACCTTCTCAACCTTATCGGCTACTACTTTAAACATGTGCATTGGTATCTCATATCCATGTACAGAAGCACATACTTCCCCAAACAAGTTGAACTTCAAAAAGCTACTTGAATTTCCAATATTTATCAAATCATTCCAACCATCAAACTTTGAACTTGTAAAATCATATTCATTGAAAAACAAATATTCTATTGCCATAAAAACTCGTTTCCTCAAACTAGAAAAATCAACAATATAGATAGTTATTTCTTGTGCTTATTTAATTAAACGATGTGTTTCCTCCAATATGGGAAGGAGACCAAAAAAAATCAAAAATGACTTTATATCATTCAAACGATGTTTAAAATCCTTTGCCTTGTCCACTTCCATGTGATTCTACCACATCACTTTTAATAAGGATTGATACTCGTCGTACACCCTACGAACCGGTTGGTATGTTGGACTGGTGAATTAACTAAGTATGGAGAGTACATAGAGAAATATGGTGTGTAAGGGGAATGTGTACGCATACAAGGGCCATTAAAGTGGAGTAATGAAGGATCGTGCTCGAAGGAAATATTGTGGGAATTAGCTAATTTTGTAGCTATGGGCTAAACATAGAAAATCATATTGGAATGCAACTCAAGCAAAGGATAAAATCAAGGAGACTTAGCAGCCAAGAAAGGGCTATTTTTGGATAAATCACATGTATTACGAAGATGAAGGGACACACATGGATTAATCTATTAATAGGATGAAATAGAGTCATTTTTATAGGAATGTCTATTATTAGTTGCCTTGTAAAGCACAAATGAATATTTTAAGCATGTAGTCTATTTTGAGAGTGCATAGGCGGTGAAGGGAAAGTCCCTACCCCTATATATATTTGTTGTATGTATTTTCTTTGGGTACATGTTTGTGAGAAAAGATATATGATGTATTAGGGTTATGTTGTTACGTCATTATACTGTCGCACATGACTCGGGGTTTACTATCGAAGTTAGGTATTCACCTTCGTTATGTAAGACTTTGTTATTAATGGAACTTGGGGATGGATTATGATTTTTTCATGTCGAATGTGGTGATTACATGGTGCAATTGATATTAATTGTTATTTGATATGTATGTTTCCTTATTACATGTGTTTCCAATTGAATGCATGCAATGGTTTAGTATGATTGAATGAACACTTGGTTAATCTATCATCATGTATATGTATGCTAACATCTTGAAAAACATCACAAAGGAGGAAGCTAGTAGTGTGCACACTTCATATGAACATTAAAATTTCTTTGAATGAGGTGCTAGCACACATAACATTTAGGTGAAATAAGAGACTACATTTTGGTTCCATTTCGAGGACCTCTTTTCAAATTATCTCGTGAGGATGTTTCTTACAAATGGCGTATCGATTGAATTTGGATATTATTGAAATTTGGGTAGAGAATGGCTAGGATCAGTTTACATAGAGATATAACATTGGACCTAATTTCAATGCATGACATTGGGTGGAGATAATATTTATCATGATCTCTATGAAATGTTCTTCATCTTCTTTCTAGTATAATTGTATGAGTGGATGACAATATATGCATTAGGAAAGTGTTGGGGATATAGGCAAAAACTTTGGACGCAAGATAATTACCAAAATCTTTTTGTTGCTAATGTGAAGTGGAATAAATATGTAGATCATTGGTGGGCTGGAGTGCTATGTAATTATACATAAGAGTATGTTATTTCTAGGTATTTATGTATAGAAGAGGCTGAATTCATATTCTTGTGTGAGCCTAAAGGATCATACTTGTATGCTATATCATTATTGATCAATATTTTGACTATAGGACTGGATGTAAAAATCATACCCATGGCTAGCTAAACCCCCATCGTGAATAAGGGTAGGAGAAGGTGTAGAGAAAGGTGGCAGATGTGGTGGAAGAAAGAGAGAGAGAGGAAAGACGGATCAAGTTTGATGAAGTGCGAGAGAGGGACGTGGCACGCAACCGGGAGATTGAGAAGGGTGATGTATCAAAAAGGTTTTGAAGTTCTCATAGAGGACAAGAATCCATGCCATCGGATCTCCCAACTTTTGGAAATTACATTAAATAACCCCCTTCGGCTTCGAGTAGAGCATGTCGAGGAGAGAATGAGAACCGCAAGCACACATCCGATCCCACTTAGTCACCTAGCCCTTGCGCTTGGTGTTCCGAGATCCAGAGGTAGTAATTGAAAAGTAGAATTCTGAAAGTAAGTAAGAAGATACATGTAGATATCACTTTGTGTTGAATTCAAGTGATCAAGTTAGTAGCATGCCCATGACATCATAGTCTACGCCATTGTTTAGGAGTAACTATGTAGGATTGTTTTCAGTGTGTCGTAAGGATAGAATATTGAGGCACAAACTATTAGAAGTAATATAGTAGTAGGTATGACCATGTAGATAGTAGGTGTTTAGTCAAGTACCACACCTGGGACATAATGAAGTACATCAAATGGACCAAAACCCATAGCAGGGGGTTTGGGAGGATCGGAGTGGATCAAGTAGGCCACCGTACAGAGGAGGAGGTTCAGCCCGGATCTAGTGAACAGGACCACAACCACCACCAAATAAACCACCACATATGTAACTAGCACAATCAAAACCTCAAGTTTACTATGAGATGTCTATCTTCCTACCAAAATAAAGGGGTATTGAAGATTTAGAAGAGCATGTGCATAAGTGCAAACTACTATGGCATGCTAAAGGGATTATAACTTATATAGGAAGGTAAGTCATTTTTCCACACACTGCAAGCAAGGTTGCACACATAGCTGGTATACTCTTATATAGGAAGGTAAGTCATTTTTCAAGAGCAAAGACTCTCTTGAAAATTTAAAAAAAAAAGAGAATATCTAAACATATTCGTAAAGGGGCGATTTGAGTAATCTCCATCAATAATATGGAAACTTGATTGGTGTGAGCAAGGCTTAGAGTGGATTCAAGAGTATCTTTTTCATGGGTATGGATTCCTAGTTAGAAACATAGAAATGCTTAAAAAATTCATGTAGTGGAGTTGAATATTTGGCAAGTTCTTGAGCATCCAATCTAAGTTTAAAAGAAGGATGGACTAATACACCGATCACACACTTAAATCTTGGAATTTTTACTTATTATATCAAAAGTAAGATACTAAATTAGTATTTTTAATCTTTTCATAAATTTGAATAAAAATCTTGTTATAAACTTATCCTCCGAATAGGGAAACTAGTGATTCTCGGATTCTAAACACTTTAGAGTGTTTTTCCGACACTTGTTACCATTTTTGTACACAACACACCCCCATTCCCTTTGAACAAGAAAATGTATCCCATCCTTATTCATAATTTATAAATAAAAAGTTTAATAATCCATAAAACATCAATAAAAGGAATTAATTCTTTTCATTATATTTAAAACTATGAAAAGTAGCATAATTAAACAATTATATACTTGTTTATGTTTTCAAAATTTCAATTATTGCATTACTTCCTATTTTAGTACATTATTTAATCTTTAAAATAAAATTCATGGTGTATTTTACTATTTATCAAATATCCAAGTACATAGAGGAAGAGAAACCTATGATTTATCCATATTTTGGAGGTTTATCATATTGTTAAAAATGCCCCCACCCACAACCCTTCCATCTAGGACATAGGCCATTTCAAATGAAATCGCTCATTTGGGATTATTATTATTGTTTCATGTTTCAAAACAAAAACAATGTGTGTGTGTGTGTGTGTGTGTGTGTGTGTGTGACAAGTTTTATGATCTTGTTCTAAGTTATGAAACAACATGCTAGAAAACAAGAAACTCCAAAGATGGGAGGTTTTAAGGCTACCTCTAATGTTTCATACCGATGGTGATGGAAGGCGGGCACAGAAATCCTTTATGCATCAAGCTTGATGACCCGCAAGACACAAAGGATAGATACACAAGACAATATTAATAGATTTTTATGGTTGGATGCCTAACCAAATCCATTCCTAAGAAGTGGTGAACTTCCTAGGAAGGATGTCATCCCAATTGTTTAAAAAATTTATTAAAAATAATGAATAGGTAACATACAAAAGATAACCATAACAGAAATGTTTAAAGATATGTTGAAATAAAGATCAGATAATGTATACAATGATGAATTAAGACAAAGAATGCAAACCAGGGAGGTCAATGACAACCAAAGGTATTCAATGGCGATCCGTAACAATTGACAATGATCGAGAACTAGATAAAATCAAAATAATGCAAACAACATATCCGGGAGCAGGCTTTTGGATTCTAAATATGTCTTGTGTCAGGCATAGGGACATATGAAACATAGTTTGCATGTAGATCTGATAAATAGATGAAAATGTAGTTGGGACAGAGGAGTTTGAAGGAGATCTAACGGATTTGACGATGACTGTGAGATAAAAGTGAGGTCCGGGATTTTTTCGGGAAGAACATAGAGATTGAAGCATCTAGGTGTTGCAAGGATAGGGAGACTGATATCAAAAGGGGAAAGATGTAAGAAAAAAGTTCAGAAAATTGGGTTGACGAAAATCGGAAAAAGATGACTCGAGGAACAATCGACGACAAATGAGGAACAATCGATGATGATCGAGAAAAATTGATGGTAACTAAGGCTTGCTTAGGCCTTGGTGAGGGTTGATGTTTGCCAAATGAGCTATGTGAAACAAACAAAGCTGGATAATGTGGTTGCACATCTCCAAAATGACGAATGGACTTGTAAATACCGATGAAAGAGTGATGAGAACAAGAGAGGTCTTTCAAAGCACTATTCAAGTTCCAAATCTTCTAAAATGGTAGACAAAGGCTCCAAAGTGGCTTTAAGAGGTTGGTGGAAACTCACAAGAAGGCAAGAAACCTACAAAAATTTGCTAGAGGTCAAATCTCAAGAGTTTCATCCTCTTGGAAAGGGGGTGATGGTGTATATATAGGGTCACCATTGATTGCAGAGATCCATTGATCTAGCTTATTTGGGTGATGTAAAAATCAAGAGATGAGGCCCAATTAGGTGGTCATCCATGATAGAATTTAATTTGGATATTTGGAAGAGATATTGAGTTGTATAGGGATGGGAAATAGTGGTTGGATGGGGTGGAAGTGTATTTAATAAAGGAAAGGATGGTTGGAAATATTAAATGGGGGTAGGTGGTGAGTCTAAAAAGGATAAATGGGAGATTTTGGGATATAATTGAGGTAATAAATATGTTCAGAATAACTAATATGATTTTGGGTGATAAATGTAATTAGGGTGCATAAGAGAAGATGAAATAATGTGATAATGGAAAGTATTAATGATGAGATGGGATCAAAGTGGCGAGATAAAATTAAGATAGGAAAATAGGAAATAAGGGAAATGAATTTGTCTAGGAGGGAAATGGGAATTTGAATCGGGACAAGGGTGTGAGTGTGCACAATGATGATGAAGGGGTGAACGAATGCAAAATGGGGGTTAGTGAGCCAAAAAAATTGACTTATAACTTTGTGTGTGTGTGTGTGTGTGTGTGTGTGTGTGTGTGTGTGTGTGTGTGTGTGTGTGTGTGTGTGTGTGTGTGTGTGTGTGTGTGTGTGTCTATATTTATACACACACACACACACAAACATACACACATATGTATGTATGTATACATTTGAACAAAAAAATGGACTTATAACTTCATTTAAATAAAATAACAATTTACATAATGTTTCTTTAAAGAAGATCCATTTTCTAAATAAATTAAGAAACTTGCATGGATCCTTTCATGGATCAAATTAAAACCCAAGGAGAAGAAATGTATTTATATTCCAACAAAACATCTTTTTGATAAAACCTAAATGTCTATTAAACTAAAATGAGAAAAAATGGAGAGAAACCCTTATAAATATTCTTTCTTGAGCTCCATGTGAACTTCATCCTCCAACCTGTAGTAAAAAAAAAAAAAAAAACAAATAAACTTGCAACCGAATGGAATGTGAGTGTGGACATCTAAAATGTTGACATGCTAATATGTCTCATAAATATCCCAACATCACCCATATAATAATAAATCGCAAGATTAATTATTATTATTAATCCATTATACCATATTTACCATTTATCATTTTATCATCATCATGATTCCATTATTAATCCTTTTAATTCATCCAATATTTCATTTCATAATTTATCTCACTATCAATTATTTTATCCATTTTCAAATATATACTAATTAATCACAAGATTAATTATTAGTATCCCCTTTTCTAATCTCATTTTATCATTTTAGCAATTTAATGTTCCTACATCTCACCTACCCGCCTACTCTACACATCCCTACACCTATCCTTTCCATATAACCTCACCACTAATCATAATTTATTAACCTAATCTCAATCTAATCCTAATCACATCCCCACCTCTAAATCTAGAATCCTCTCTAACCTTCTCCTTCCATTGAATTAGAAATTCAATGGAAGCTTCTTCCCTCAATGAATTTTGAATTCAAATTTATAGAATTATCCATTCTAGAGAATTCTAATCCTCACATGCATTCTCCACCCTTGATCCAAATCCAACATGGCTTCATCTTAGCCATTGAATCCTCCACTCCTCAGCTATAAATTGAGTCCTACTCCATGATAGCTAGCTTGGAATAGCTTGGAGAATCTTGTAAATCCATAACACTATCCATTTTATCTTCAATCCATTCCTTCATCTTTAATCCATCAATCAAGTAAAATCATCATTCATCAAAGGGGAGATGCTACCAAAATTATCCCACTAATCTAAATCATTGCAACAACATCTTGAGAAAATCCAACACATCAAAGGAGCATTTTGCAATCTTGTCAGTAAGTACAGGTATAATCTCTCTCCTCTTTTCAATCCATTGCTCTATCTGAGGTATTGTTGAATAGATTAGATTTAGGAATCAATTGCTTTGTGTTGGTTTCTAAATTTCAACTAATATTTTTAACATATATAGTGAGAAGAAGAAAATTATAAAAGGATTTAGGTTTTATTATTAACTTCATGAAATTTTAGGGTTTTAGCATCCTATGGTGGAGATTTTTTCAAATCCGAGGACTCACATTCAATTTAATTTTAACTTAAGTAATATAAGGTTTCCCTTGTTTTGTAATTTTAATTAATTTTAATTCTTTTGAAACTTGTGTAGTTAATCTTGTAAAGGCATGGGTCCATTTAGGAGACTAAATAGGACCCATGACCATTTTTGTCACCAATGGGATTTTCGGTAATCATTTTATCATTTTTGAAATGATTATATATTGTCATGTTTAAATAAACTATTATGAAATACTTGATCATGATTAAATTATAGCCGACATTAAAAATCACCGTATTATTCTAAATCATGCAAGTTGCATCACACCAACTCTACGCCTTATAATTCCAAAAATGTGATGTGGTCGCAAAGATGTAAATTTGATAGTATCTCACCTTACCTTATTCACATAAGTGGTTTGGTTTAGCTTTGCCATATTCGCAACTTAGTCACATTATGTAGTTCATTATCATAATGTTTTAATTACCCTTGCTTATTATTTCACCACATAGTTTCGTATGAAACAAATTAGGGTAAAGGTGAGGAGGAATACCTATGAAGTCATCGAAGAAGGTTGTGCATGTTGTAGAAAATCAAGCTGGTTTTGAAGAGATACTTTTGGCTAATAAGGACTACCTACAATAGAACACAAGACCACAAGATAACATTAATAATATAGGTCGATGGACCGCCTCTAGCGTAAGCTAGATCCGAGAAACAGGTGCTTCCTAAGGTTGTCAATCCACGTTCAAATATAACTTAATGCAGAGAAATAACATAAAAGAAGGAAATCCTACTTTAGTTGTGCTATTTAGGTGTTTCACACAAATACAATAAGCTATATTTAATCTAATAAGGAAAATTAAGACTTAATCTAGAAAGGGAGATTAGGTATAAGGACTGCAGTGTAGCAGAGACTATTAAGGATGTCACGGTGAGATTTGATAAGGTTTGGAGTGAGTTACGGGCTTGTTGGTCCTGTGGAAATTACCAATCACAGTGACTGACACCGGTTGGGTGACCAACACCGGTACCTAGGAATAGTCGATGTCAGTTGGGTGACCAATTCCAGAGGGGAAATTAGATAAAAAGGTTAAAATGGGCTGATTGGGAGCTCTTTGTGATTTCATAGAGAGTTGGGAAGGATTAGGCTATATGTTATGATTTATGTGAAGACTTAGAGATGGTAAAATAGATGGTTAGGGAGACATAGAGGTTCAAACGGGTAGGTTGTCGAGTAGGTGGGTGTAGGAGATATCCGGTAGAAAAATAAATCTGTAGAATAATGAAATCAATACCAGAAGCTAATGGGACTTAACAATGAGATTAATATACTTATCTGGAGATTACAGGTTGATAGACGATAGCTAGTGGTTGATAGGTGCTCATAGAAGAAACAAATACGGGTCTAGTGTCATGGTAACGAAGCTTATATGCTTTCATGTGGATGACCCGAAGATGAGGAATAATAGGATAGTTGCTTTGATGAAGAACCTGGAATGCTCCGGTTTGTTGTTTGATTTCTTAGATGCTTGAGAATTCAGAATGCAATAATTCCAAAAAACCAAGATTCTAGAACCCAGGTAAAGGATTGGAAATCCTCATTTAAGGGAACCGACGAAGGCTAGGTGACTAGCGCTGGACGAGGAATAACCAGTGTCGGTTAGGGAGAAAAGTTCATATTTTCCAAAAATAGCCTTTTCTTCCCAATTTTAATGTGATTCAGAATTGATTCTAGTCAAGATTTTGGAATGGTGCTAAATGGAGTGGAAAGTTGGTTGGAGGAATGATAGGAAATTAAGGTTAGGGTTATAATGAGTCCTAGTTAGTTAAGGGGAGTGGGGACTTAGTCTAGGTTAATTAATATGCTTGGAATAGGTATAGGATGAGGTGGAGAGATGAGGTGGCTAGGTGAGGTGGAAATTAATTTAATTTAGGTAATTAAATTAATAATGATGTGAGGAGGGATCATGGTTAGATGTATGTTAATCGAAGGGGACTTTACAGGGTGTGACCTAATTTGGGTGTCTACATTTTCCCATTTTTTCATGTAGCTTGTATTGATAAGCAACAATGACAAAAATAGGAGGTGGTTTCCCTAGGTATGGGTGAAGGTTAGGTTTCCCTAGGTATGGGTGGAGGTGATCCCCCTCAAACCAAGAATTGATGAAGTAACAGGTAGAATCAGTGATGGGTTTGATAAAGTGGTAGGTGATGAAAAATGTGGTAAGGTGTGGGTGTAGGTAATGGTGATATTGGTGTGGGTAATATGTGGGGAATTCAAATGCATACACACGTGTAGAATGCGATAAGGCACCAAGTTGAAGAGATCACAAACTCTACATCATCAAAGGTTGATAGTTTATCCAAACAAGGTTGATGTGGTCTAGGTATCCAAGGTATAGGATATGGTCCTGGGAACACAATGAGGCTAGGTGTAAGAACAAACATTAGGTGTGTTCTAAAGCACTAAAAGGTTTGGTATGGTCAAGATAAACATCACGGCATAAGGCAAGGCAAGGTCGGTAGGCTAAACAACATGAGTAGCGTCATCATAAGGTACAATGAGGAAGTGAATTCAAGTGTCCAATGGGCGAGGTTGGGGTGGGTGTATAGGTAAGGTTGTGGGTAAGGCTGAGGTGTAGGAAAAAATGTGCCCTTACGTACACGTAGGTAGGAAGTGGGTGATAAGGTGAGTAGGTGAGCTTGTAGGGTTGGGGTAAGGCTGAGGTGGCAAGAAAATGACATCCTGCATCAAAAAGTTAGGTAAATTAGGCATAATCGGTTTAGGCAAGGTGATCGATAAAATTTGAAGAAGAATTAATGTCGGTAAGGGTGACAAACATTGGTAACCTAGGGCATGATACGACCAACGTCGCTTTTGAGAGAAACTCATTATTTATATCTGTGTATACATGTATTGACAAATATAAATAATGAGTGTATACTTATCTATCCTAATATAGTTGATAATATTTACATATGATGTGTTTGATTTTATTTCCTTTTTATTGTTATTATGGAAGCTAGATATGTAGGCATTATGGTTGGTTATGGTTGTATGATTTGATTACATTTCCATTATATTTTTCTCATGGAAAGTATATTCTTAGGCATGGTTTGGTTTTAGTTTCCAAGTTATGGATGTTATGGAAACTAGATGTTTAGGCTTGGTTTGGTGTAATTTCCAAGTTATTGATGTTATGGAAAATAGATGTTTAGGCATGGTTTGCTTTTATTTGAAGTTATTGATGTTATGGAAACTAAATGTTTAGGCATGGTTTGGTTTAATTTCCAAGTTATTGATGTTATGAAAACTAGATGTTTAAGCATGGTTTGGTTGTGTTTGTTTCAGTTTAATTTCCACGTTATTGGTATTATGGAAAGTAAATAATAATGTGTATGGGTGATGTATGGTGATTGGTAATTTTCACGGACCAACAAGCCCGTAACTCACTCCAAACCTTATCAAATCTCACCGTGACATCCTTAATAGTCTCTCGCTACACTGCAGGTCCTTATACCTAATCTCCTTTCTAGATTAAGTCTTAATTTTCCTTATTAGATTAAATATAGCTTATTGTATTTGTGTGAAACACCTAAATAGCACAACTAAAGTAGTATTTCCTTCTTTTATGTTATTTCTCCGCATTAAGTTATATTTGAACGTGGATTGATGACCTTTCAGAAGCACCCTTCTTTCGGATCTAGCTTACGCTAGGTAGAAGCTAATGGGACTTAACAATGAGATTAATATACTTATATGGAGATTACGGGTTGATAGACGATAGCTAGTGGTTGATAGGTGCTCATAGAAGAAACAAATATGGGTCTAGTGTCATGGTAACGAAGCTTATATGCTTTCATGTGGATGACCGAAGATGAGGAGTAATAGGATAGTTCTTTGATGAAGAACCTGGAATGCTCCGGTTTGTTGTTTGATTTCTTGGATGCTTGAGAATTCGAGAATGCAATAATTCAAAAAACCAAGATTCTAGAACCTGTAAAGGATTGGAAATCCTTATTTAAGGGAACCGACGATGGTTAGGTGACCAAATACTGACGAGGAATAACAAAGTGTCGGTTAGGGAGAAAAGGTCATATTTTCCAAAAATAGCCTTTTCTTCCCAATTTTGGTGTGATTCTAGAATTGATTCTAGTCAAGAGTGTGGAATGGTGCTAAATGGAGTGGGAAGTTGGTTGGAGGAATGATAGGAAATTAAGGTTAGGGTTAGAATGAGTCCTAGTTAGTTAAGGGGAGTGGGGACTTAGTCTAGGTTAATTAATAGGCTTGGAATAGGTCTAGGATGAGGTGGAGAGATGAGGTGGCTAGGTGAGGTGGAAATTAATTTAATTTAGGTAATTAAATTAATAATGATGTGAGGAGGGGTCATGGTTAGATGTATGTTAATCGAAGGGGACTTGACAGGGTGTGACCTAATTTGGGTGTCTACATTTTCCTATTTTTTCATGTAGCTTGTATTGATAAGCAACAATGACAAAAATAGGAGATGGTTTCCCTAGGTATGGGTGAAGGTTAGGTTTCCCTAGGTATGGGTGGAGGTGATCCCCTCAAACCAAGAACTGATGAAGTAACGAGGTAGAATCAGTGATGGGTTTGATAAAGTGGTAGGTGATGAAAAATGTGGTAAGGTGTGGGTGTAGGTAATGGTGATATTGGTGTGGGTAATATGTGGGGGAATTCAAATGCATACAAACGTGTAGAATGCGATAAGGCACCAAGTTGAAGAGATCACAATCTATACATCATAAAAGGTTGATAGTTTATCCAAACAAGGTTGATGTGGTCTAGGTATCCAAGTTATATGCTATGGTCATGGGAACACAATGAAGCTAGGTGTAAAAACAAACATTAGGTATGTTCTAAAGCACCAAAAGGTTTGGTCTGGTCAAGATAAACATCACGACATAAGGCAAGGTAAGGTCAAGTAGGCTAAACAACATGAGTAGCGTCATCATAAGGTACATTGAGGAAGTGAATTCAAGTGTCTAATGGGCAAGGTTGGGGTGGGTGTATAGGTAAGGCCATGGGTAAGGCTGAGGTGTAGGAAAAAATGTGCCCTTACGTACACATATGTAGGGAGTAGGTGATAAGGTGAGTAGGTGAGCTTGTAGGGTTGGGGTAAATTTGAGGTGGCAAGAAAATGACATCCCTGCATCAAAAGTTAGGTAAATTAGGCGAGAATCGGTTTAGGCAAGGTGATCGATAAAATTTGAAGAAGAATTAATGTTGGTAAGGGTGACAAACATTGGTAACCTAGGGCATGATACGACCAACGTCAGTTTTGAGAGACACTCATTATTTATATCTGTGTATACATGTATTGACAAATATAAATAATGAGTGTATACTTATCTATCCTAATATAGTTGATAATATTTACATATGATGTGTTTGATTTTATTTCCATTGTATTGTTATTATGGAAACTAGATATGTAGGCATGGTTGGTTATGGTTGTATGATTTGATTGCATTTCCATTATATTTTTGTCATGGAAAGTAGATTCTTAGGCATGGTTTGGTTTTAATTTCCAAGTTATTGATGTTATGGAAACTAGATGTTTAGGCATGGTTTGGTTTAATTTCCAAGTTATTGATGTTATGGAAACTAGATGTTTAGGCATGGTTTGGTTTAATTTCCAAGTTATTGATGTTATGGAAACTAGATGTTTAGGCATGGTTTGGTTTAATTTCCAAGTTATTGATGTTATGAAAACTAGATGTTTAGGCATGGTTTGGTTGTGTTTGTTTGATTTAATTTCCACGTTATTGGTATTATGGAAAGTAAATGATAATGTGTATGGGTGATGTATGGTTTGTTTGGAGATAATTTCCAAGTTATTGTTTTTATGGAAACTAACTAACTAGTTTTTTGTTTATGGGGAAATAATGGTGGGGGAAAAGAGTGGTCGAGCTAACCTTCATAGCCCTTGCGAAAGGGGCCTAAGGCTTATGTAGTTATCCCTTAAACCAGGGAAGAATGAGATTGGATTAGGTAAGTTGAGTAGTTAATTTTGGCAAGTAGCTTAGAATAAGTTGGTGAGGTAAGGTATGTTTGAAAATAGGCAAGGTTGAATGTTGAATAGGTAATAGGCAGGGTGAATTAAGTGTAGGCATAAATGAAGGTGTTATGGTTGATTTAATTTTGATGGTCTTGTCTTGTTGAAGAAACAACAAGTAAATAGATAAGAAACGAAAAAGAAGCATGCTCGTATTTAGCAAGGACCATAATTGTCATACCCCTAGACTTATTGAACATAATTCCCTAGATACACTACATGAGTGATAGGTCTAGAGTTGAAAGAAGTTGTGTGATCATAATGTGTAGAATACACACCACGTCCCTTGAGTTGATTTAGAAGATAATAGATAGAAGGTAAGATGGAAGAGTTTGTTAAGCATAACCTTGTTGTGGGACATCATGCCCCTTCTGCAAGATACCCAAAACTAGAATAGGCAAGTCCATGACCAAAAGTTTGTATTTTCCGTAATTTTTATTTTATTTTTGCTTTTTGCATGTATAAAAAATGGTCGATGTGGGAATTCTATATTAGGATAAATAAGTTCTCCTTGAGGTATTCATGAATTTGATTGATGCGGGAAGCTCCAAAATTATTTTATTTGAGAGATATAGATTAGTCTTCTTTTGGGAATAGACTAAGTGCCATAAGTGGCTAGATTTTTATAGTTATCCTTCGAGGGAGCAGTCTACTTATAGTAGCATGAGATATATATATATATATATATATATATATATATATATATATATATATATATATATATATATATATTTTGTGTGTGTGTCCTTTTTGGAATCATCAATTTGTAAGAATTTTTACTCAAGGAGTGGAGGTTTTTAGAATTGAAGTCATGGATAAGACTATAAAGGAGTATAGGCCTCTTTTAGGAGGGAAAAACCATAACATGAAAAGATTATCTATGAAAGAGAGGTTTTGAGTGATGAATAACCATGGGATTCCATCCGAAAAGGAAAAAAGTATCCATGAGAATCATTCCATGAGTAGAGTCATGGTACTCATATTTAAGACAAGGCTAAATGGTGATGGATAATCACACAATTTTGTTTGAGTCATTGGTCCTTAAAAGAGGTAGGTGAAAGGAAAGGTCACTCAAGGGATGAGCATATAAGTGACATAAAGTGATGTAGTACTTTATTCAACAATAGAATGGTCGAAGATGCAAGGCATTAAGGGGATCAGGTTTGGGTTTACCCTCAAGAGAGGATAAATGATAAGCTCCTGATCCATAGGTATGGGTAACGATGTAGGGTCCAAGCCAATTAAGAGAAAACTTTCCTCATTTATTTTTCTCCAATTTGGTTACATGTTGGTTTTCCTTGAGGAAAAGGTCACCGATTTTGAAGGTTTGTTCATGAACACATTTTTCATAGGCACGCTTGATGCATTTTTGGTAGATTTGGAGATGGTATAAAGTGTTTAGATGACATTCGTCTAGTATCTCAAGTTGTGTCAAACATTCTTGGTGGAAATCACCGTCAGAGAGCATATCTTTGAGTGATATACGAAGAGACGGAATTTGTACTTCAAGAGGTAGGACAACCTTTGTACCGTACACAAAAGAGAAATTTGTGGCATTGGTAGTGGTACGAATACTGGTGTAATAATCCCATAAGGTGAAAGGAATGTGCGTGTGACACTCCGTACGGGTATCATCGATGGATTTCATAAGAATTTTATTGAGGGTTTTGTTAGATGATTTGGCTTGGCCATTGGCACGGGGTAATAGGGTGAAGAGAAACTGATTTGAATGCCAAAGTTGTCACACAATTTATGAAGGGTTTTGTTTTTGAATTTTTTTCCATTGTCAGTGATAAGGTGATGAGGAACACCAAAACAAAAAATGATATGATGATTGATGAATTCCATGATCTTTTCGGCTTTGGTAGAAATGAGAGGAATAGCCTCTACCCATTTTGTGTAGTATTCGGTCGCTATGATGATCCATTGATGACGTTGAGAAGAATGAGGGTTAATATCTCTAATGAGATCCAAACCCCATTGAGAGAAAGGAAAAAAGTATCTAGCGACTTATAAGGTGTGACTAGGGGTATGATGAAGATTAGCATGCTTCTGACACTTCACACAATGCTTAATGTATTCACAATAGTCTTGGTTAAGGGTTGGCCAGTAATAGCTGAGGAAAAGGATATGTTTAGCAATGATAAGGCCATTGAAATGTCCACCACAAATATCATCATGGATTTCTTTAATGGTGTACAAAATTTTAGAACTGGTGAGGCATCGTAGGAGGATATTGTCAAAGCCACATTTGTAGAGAATACCCCCATGATGATGTAATGAGAGAAACTTTTTAGGAAGGCTCGTTGGCCATTGTAAGTGAGATTTGGAGGTAGAATTGAAAGGGAGAGGTAGCCAAGTAAATTTTTATACCAAACATCACATGGATTGGTTTCCATTCTTCCCACAAAATTGATGTTTTGGATAATAATTTTGGAGTCTAAAGGTGAGGCAGGTATTTGTGAGGTGAGGCAAGCCATGGTATCCACGAATTTGTTAGTGGATCACAGAGTGGTTTAAATGAGGTAAGTGTCAAATGTGGTCAAAAGTATGTCGACATGATGTTTATAATTTTGAAGGACCTCATTACAACATTGGTACAAACCATTGACTTGGTTCACAACTAGTTGAGAGTCACCAAAGATATTAATGGATTTAACATCTAAGGCTATGGCAGTTTGAAGACCCAAGACAAGTGCTTCATACTCGATGATGTTGTTGGTGCAATCGAAGTCAAGTTTAAAGGATAGTGGCATAGGCTCACCATCAAGAGGAATGAGGATGACCCCTACACCACCCCATTGTTGACATTTGGAATTATTGTGGAATAAGGTCATCTAATAAAACAAAGTGCCATCAAGGGAAAGAGTGACAATGAATTTGCCAGAAAATCAAAGTTAGAAGATTGATTTCTAGGAAGAGGAGTGTCTACAAGCTGATCGGCAATGGTTTGTCCCTTGACAGACTTTTGATGAATGAATTCCAAGTCTAGGTCTGCAAGGAGCATGATCTAATGCGTAGTGTGTTGGTTTTGGTAAGGTTTAGCATATATGTAATGCACAGGTTCCGTGTTGGTGATGATGAAGGTTTTATTGTGAAGTAGGTAGTGGTAAAGTTTGGTGGCCACAAAGACCAAGGATAGGAAAAGCTTTTCAGTGTGAGTATGTTGGTGTGTGTTATTTTCCACATCATTAGGTGAGTCATCTCACTTAGGTGAGATCGTAGGTCCACGTGTCATTTAGGGGTCATTATGAGATTCTCTTACGTGTCAATGCGTCATATGTGTCATTAGGGAGTTACACTTCTATTTTGGGAATGTAACTCCCCCTCTCCACTCGAGTTGTCATGATTGTAGCACTGGGGGTTACTCAGCACCTCCTATATGTACACCCCTTTGGATCTATTAGATTGAGGAGAGTTTTGTGGATTATCGAGGTTCTACCCATTTGTCGAATATTTACACGCACATTCAGTTGATGCTCACTCCTCCTGAGATCTCTTCTATTTGTCGTTCGTACGTCCATTGATGTGCATGTCTTCCCTTGTGATCCTAACTTATAAGTTTTCGTACCCTCTTACATGGTCTATGCATGGATCTTGTGGATTCATGCACTCTTCATGTTGATCATGCATTTTTCGGCTTTCGATGTGATATTTAGATTCTCGTGCATGTGTCATAATGGTTATTCCTACTGTGCATTTATTGCATTGATTTTGGGCATCCTTCGTTTTAGGTTTTTCTTGTGGGTTTGAGTTTGTGTTTGGACTTGGACCACTCGTTCTTCACTTTTCTTGATCTTTAGCTTGCATTCTGGGTTGTCATTAGCATATTGCTCCCGATGACATGCACTCTTGGCATCTACTACTCGGGTTCTCATGTTGGTGCTTCTGCATAGTGGTTGGTTGGAGGCTATCCTCCCTAGTTGGCATTTCCGTCAGCATTTTTGTGTTCCTTCTCATGGCTTTGACTGCTGCTCGTGGCCTTGACTAAGCATCTCTGCTACTGCGCCACCTTCTCACCATTCTATGCATTAGACTCCCGACATTCCACTCCACGGCGACCCCTCCAACGGCTCCCTCAACTTGTGCTACATGTTGGTCCAACCTCTGCATTGGTCTGCAGCTTCTTTGTGCCTATTTTGGCTCACCTGGTTTGCATTAGTTTCTTGGCTTCTACCTGGTCACTCACTATTCCAGCTTGACATTGAATTCCTCGAGCTCGCCTTGGACTCTTCATTGTTCACCGCTATTCCCGGGTCTTCCTACGCATGTAACCACCCACCATTCCATGTCACTCACCTGCAAGTGGAATATTTGTGTTACCTGGAGCTTCAGAGGCACATTTTCCTTGCCATGAGGTTGGAAACATCCGCAGCCTTGACGGTTACATCCTTCTGTCACCACACACACTCACCCCGCAGTGAAGTGTTTCAACCTCTCGCATTGTTGTGTGGGGTCACTTAGTGGCTTGGGTTTGATGGTTGCACCACTCTGACTTGCCCACTCTACAACATTGACACATAATTCAGACCTCTTTTCTTAAAACCGACTCCTCCAGCTCGAGCCTGCACAATTGCATGGTTGCTACACCCACCATCCTGGTATATATACGTGGACATGTTCATTGGTTGTGGTTTCATCCTCATTGCACGTTGCTCTTGTTGTGGAGATATTGTTCGACTCGTGGCATAGATCCTGCAACTCGGTCACACCTAGCTCGGTTGCTTCATCTTACCTTACCTCAGACCACACTTCTCCATTCTACTTCAGTGAGCCTTTTCAACTCTACTCTCGTGGATAACTTGGGCTTTGGCATGATCAACTCGGTAGCTTTTACAAAGTAGACTCGACATTCGGAAACCAGCTCAACTCGGGTATTCACCAACTCCACCACATATCTTGACACCTCATCTCAGGCCCACTCCCTTTTAGACATTGTTTGGAGGTTAAAACAATCCCATTTTTAATGTTTTAAGGTTAAAAACATTCATTATGGCATTGTAATAATTTTAGGGCCTTTATTTGCTTGTAATTATGCCCTTCCTACGTGTGTCAAAGACGGAGGCGAGGTCGAGGTTGGCAAGAGGCTAATCCCCCCTTACAAGCAAAACAAACCCTGCTTGAAATTTGATGCCATTTCTAACAAGTACCCACATGACACCCTTTGCACCCATTTCAGAACTTTTTAAATCAGTTTACAAAGCTTATTGGCATTTTCCATCAGTTGTGGGAATCATTTTCTTGCTATAACTTTTGACTCATTGCTTGGTTTTGAGCACTTCTTTAGTCAAAGTTGCATGATTTTTCACACATTACATGATGAAATTGTCATTTTTGTAAATGCACTACTTTATAAAGTGCCAAATTCAGGGGGTTCACTTTGGTACTCATGGGTTTTCACATGCGGCCGCATTATCGGCCAAGTCCAACGTCTTACATTTGTGCCCCTTGCACTTTTGATTCCACATCATGGAAAGTACTATTATCATACTTGAGCATCATAGGATCTCCTTACAACCTCCACCACTTCTTACTGGGAGACAAAACTATTCAGCTTGGTGTGCTTCCATGGAACGCTACTTTGCCAATGAGGGTATTTCACCCTTATTACTTGGGAAAGTTCTTTCACCCACCGATCATTGTCATCCGGAGGAATTTCTTAACACTTTCAACCATGTTTTTGGTCACATGATGATGTATGTCTCTCGATATCTATGGTTTCATGTAGCAGACTCAGATCCACTCCACCATGTCGGGAGCATTCTTCAGTCCCTCTATGGAGACCCTTCACATACTGCCGCCATTGTTACTACTGTTGATTCAGTGGTCTCCTCTTCTTCTTGTGATGGCATTTCCATTGACATAGACTCACTTGGTTCTACTTCTGATGACGAGGATTGTGCACCCAGTTCTGATGTTGAGAGTACTACATAGGACTCTTCTCCTCCTTCTCTCACTATTCCGAGAGTGTTGTCACCCCTCCCATCTCATCAGATATTGAGCAGTCTCCTACTGGGCCTCATACAATCATCACACCCACCTCTTTTCCACCTTTAGTGTGTGAGGCCCCTTTCACTCCTCTACCTTCATTGGATGACTCATACCTATCTGACATCGCTCTTCTGTTTATTGAGCCCCCTCATTGGGATGAGTATTTTCCTAACCTTGGTCATCTTTTTGTATATTACACTTGTGATGTACTACAGGTTCATCATCCATCTATAGGTATTTCAAAGGAGTTCATCATCTCCATTGTTGGGAGTTCCCCTTCTAGGACTCTTACCACTTCCACTTTTCTAGAGACCTTCATTGATCCACCCTTTCTTGTGGATCCATTTTTTGTTGTGAGGGATGTTTTGTTACCTTCACATCAGTTGGACATCCTTTCTACAAATGTTCCCCTTCTTCACTCTGACAGCTCTACACACATGGCATTACCTTCGGTTCCTTCGCACTCACTTGCTAGACCTATGTCACACTTTCATGGACCATACTCAGAGTTATTCATGTTCCTGCCTTTGGTTTCCTTTGTGGAGTGGGCAGAATTCCAGAATGTCATTTTTGTCCTTCCTAAGGGTAGGCACACATTTTGATGTGAATGGCTCTTCTTCAATCCAGAGGCTAAGGATTTCATCATTGACATTCTTCTGGGAGACTTCCTAGAGCTGCAGAGTTCAGAACTGTCCATGACATCTTCTGCATTCCTCTCGTCTAACTCTTCTTCTCTCTTCTTCTTCTTTTCGAGAGATTACTTCTTTGTACATGGGTACCTTTGAGCTCATCGTGGCTAGGACCCATCTTTGGAATCTTTCTTAGATTAGAGAGTGGACTTGTCTCTCTTTTGGGGGGAGTTTTTTCCCACTAGTGTTTCTCCTTTTACTCCACTTTTCAAGAGTTTCTTGTACATGGGTACCTCATCAAGCTTTGTGTCGAGACCCATTTCTCATTTTTGACTTACTTCCTCATCCTAGGTTACAATGAAGGGGGGGTGTTGGTGTGTGTTATTTTCCACATCATTAGGTGAGTTATCTCACTTAGGTGAGATCATAGGTCCACATGTAATTTAGGGGTCATTATGAGATTCTCTTACGTGTCAGTGCGTTAGTGCGTCATATGCATCATTAGGGAGTTACACTTCTATTCTGGGAATGTAACTCTCCCTCTCCACTCAAGTTGTCATGATTATAGCACTTGGGGTTACTCCTCACCTCCTATATGTACACCCCTTTGGATCTATGATAGTGAGGAGAGTTTTGTGGCTTATCGAGGGTCTACCCGTTTATCGAATCTTTGCATTCACATTCGGTTAATGCTTGCTCCTCTTGAGATCTCTTCACACTATCATTCGCCCGTATGTTTATGTGCACGTCATCCCTCATGATCCTCACTTACAGGTTTTCATACCCTCTTACAGAGTATACCTAGTATCATAGTCTAAAAGAGTATGGATTATGTAATAAACTACTTTCTCCATGTGTTTCTCATTGCAATGAGCGAGCATGGCACCCAAGGAATGATCAGTGGCATAAATGTAGAGGTAAAAATGTTTTTCATCTTTAGGTGGGATGAGCACATGTGGCTGAAGAAGGTATTTCTTCAACACTTCAAAGGATTTGTGGCACTCATCGTTCCAATTGAAGGAGACATCCTTTTTAAGAAGATGATGAAAAGGGTGACATCGGTTGGAAAGTTGGGAAATAAAGCATCGAATGGATTGTAATTTTCCTTGAAAACTACAAAGTTGTTGAAGGTTAGTTGGTGGAGGCATCTCAAGAATAGCCTTGATTTTGGCGGGATCAAATTTGATGCCCCATAAAGAGACGATGAAACCAAGGAGTTTTACATAGAGAATGGAAAATACGCACTTCTTTGGTTGAAGGAAAACATAGTATTGAATGAGATGATCAAATATGACTTTTAGGACCGGGAGGTGTTCGGCACAACTTTTGGACTTATCGAGAAGTTCATCGACATAATATTCCAATATGTCATGCATGATATCATGGAAGATATAGGTCATAGTGCGCTGATAGGTGATACCAACATTTTTTAAAACCAAAGGGCATGACGTGATAACGAAGGTCCTGTTAGTGCAGATTCACAACACCCCTATATGTAAATCAGGTTTCTAAGTTGATGTTTCGGGAATCTAGTGTGATTGCACAACATTGAATCCTTTCTCCAAGTGTGGGACTTGCAAGAATGAGAAAGGAATCTCCAGAGAAGGTTGGTTCCTCTTCCTAAACTACCTACCACAAGTTGTTCCAGTGCAGGCAAGCTAATCTAATCCTAATCTAACCTCCAAGGAGATAGGGAGAGAGAGAAAAGAGAAAAGAAACAAAAGCCTACACTAAAACGGTGATACACCAGAGAAGGAAAATTTTGAACATCTATCAAAACTACTATGAACACAGCTCCAACCTTGCAATGAAAATTTAAACATGCAAAAATACCTACAATGAAGATAGGCAAGAAGAAAACAAGCAAAAATGAGCAAGGATGGACAGATGCATCACAAAACACATTTTTGTTGCTCCAGAAGTTTGCACAGAACATCATTTTAATGGTAAAAGTCAAAATGCCATTACAGAGCAGGGGAGGAGGTTCAAACTCCATTTTCAACCCTGGGGAAGAAAAGAAAGGAGAGCCGAGCAGAAAAGATGAACAACTTTAGAAAGAAGCCCCTCCTTACAATTTATAGGAAGAATGAGAGAGGGAAGAGAGAGGAAATCCAAATCTACCCCAACCACCTCTAGGTTGCATTTAATTCATCTCATTATGGCAAAGAGGTGAGAACCCTAGCAAAAGTGGCAAACTATATTTTGCATTAAAGCTAGTTGTTGAAACGTCGTTTCGGCCATTACCACGTGCGAGGTATTTTTGATTTTCTCTCTCTAAAATAAACCAAAATTCAATATTGACCCCGAGAATCATGTAGATAATCTCACCATCTTTCCGTTGATATAAAGAATGCGAAAATTTGAACTCTAGATCGAAAGATATGGCGATCCGAAGTTTTAGGGCAAAAACAGGCCAAAACGGATCTGCAAGGGAAAATTTTTTGAATTTTACCTCTTTTTTGCATTTTGGAAAAAATTTCAAAATTTTCCCACCGTGCTAATGAGGTGAAGACATGCGAGTAAACCGATTCATCCGCGGGCCTCCTTTCAAAATTTTACCTTGCGCCAAACACTTAGCAATTTTTTCAACTTTCTTCCCCTTCTAACATGTGGCACATTCTAATTCATCCGCAAGCCTCCTTGCCTCTTGTTTGCAGCCTTTTCACCTTTTCGCATCCCTTGCGTACTTTTGGCCGGATGTCCCTGGATGAAAATCTTCTCGCTTCGGCCGATTTGGGGTTCCTTGTTCTGCTCTTCGGCTTTTTCACCTTTTCGCGTCCCACGCATCCCTCGCGTACTTTTGGCCCGGATGTCCTGCATAAAAATCTTACGCTTCAGCCGATTCGGGCTTCCTTGTTCCTGCTCTTCGACTTTTTCACCTTTTCACATCTCATGCGTCCCTCGCGTACTTTTGGCCTAAGCTGTCTCGGATGCACGGGGCAAATATCTCTGAACCACCCGAAATGGACTGTCTGTCGGCAAATCGGTCAATTCGCGTCCCACGCGTGCCTCACGTACTTTTGTCCCAATTGTCCCAAACCGCGCGAAACAAGACTTAGGCGATTTTTCTTTGTTTTCAGCCATTTTGGCTTTTCGCGTCCATCGCGTCCCGACGTCCCAACTGTCCCACCGCCTGGGACAAAAATGTCTGACTTAGCTGATTTTCTTGCTTTTTCGGCCCCAAGCTTGGTATGACGAACCTTGGTACAACCCGAACTAGTACGACCCGAACCCTTCAGACCGAAATGCCTTAAAACAGTCCTGCAACCTTATTTTTGCATTTTTTCCATTTTCTCTAACTCGTTGGGATTTCTTCTTGGATGGGAGAGTTAGAAAAAGGCCGAGGGGACCCCAAAAAACATGATTTTGGGCCTCGAATCAATCTACTTGCTTGGGACTGAATAATTTGATGCATGTTATCAAAATTACCTTGAGGGGTGAATTTTGGATAACAGTCCACCAATGAGTGATGAAGGTAGTTTTGTGTTGATCTTCTAGAGCGAGTAATATTTGATTATAACCTGAGAATCCATCCATAAGAGATAACATCTCATGGCCAACTATAAGATCAATAATTTGGTCGATGCTAGGTAGAGGAAAGTCATCCTTAGGGTAGGTGAGGTTAAGGTCATGGAATTCCATGTAGATGTAGAGTCCCCTATCACTTTGGTGATAGGAATAATGTTATAAATCCATTGTGGATAATAAATGGGTAGAATGAAGGAAATAGAAAGAAGGCATTGGATTTCTTATTTCACAAGAAGGTAAAAATGTGGATGCATTTTTCGTAGCTTCTGTTTCACAGGTTTGGCATCGAGAATAGTCATGATATTTTGGATGACAATAACCACAAAAAATCATTGTTATGATCTCGAAGGAATGAGATAAAGGCTTCTTGTTTGGAAAAATCTAAAGATTAGCCTATCTTTACAATTCGAGAGTCATCCTAAGTGTGAATTTTGATCTCTATGGTCGATTCATTTAGTATCGTTTGTATCTTAGAAGGTAATGACTAGTGAATGTAAGAATCATCTGTAAATAAGTAAGTGAGAATAGAATCATCATCCTGACATTGAACGAAATTGATAGAAGGTGTGTCGTCATCTAACATGTCAGGATAAAGAAGAGGAAGGGAAGAAGGCACCTCGCCATCATGATGATATAGTAGCGGTCCCAAGGAAATGGTGTTTACGAAAAAAAATAGGAGGGATGGATTTTGGATCCATGGACTCCATGGGTGAAGGCGGTGCGATAGGTGAGGATGGTGGGGAAGAATTTTCTTCTTCAACGAGGGTAACGTGAGCCTTCTTGGGAGGAGGTTGTGAAGTCCACAATGGTATTTGTGTTTTTGGGTGGTGTAAGGTATGACTGTGTGATGACCTTGCTCATAAAGACCAAATCCAAAGCCTTTCCAGGAACATTGATGAAGAAAAGTGTGGGTGAAGCGGTGATTGGTGAGGTATTGGAAATTAGATGAGAAAGGTTGGGTTTGGGTAGGTGGTTTAGGAAAATATGAATAATAATTAAGCCCCCATATATCAAAGGTTGGTGTGAAGGTGGGGAGGACCATATGAAAAACCTCTCCTACACAACGGTCGTAACTTGGGTGTTGGCAAAGGTTTCGTACTCGTGAGGAGTAAAGAAAGTGTCTATAATGTAGAGGTGGTAATCCCCAGGGTAAGGCATTGAAAAACAATTTCCAAGGGATTGTAGGTCAAGACTTGGGTAGCAGGAATGGATGATCTACTAGAAGTATGAGAAGGCAAGTTAGTAGATGGACTAGCTTTGGAAATTGTCGCAGAGTGGGGATAGATGGGCTGGTTGTGGAAGGCATAGTGTAGAACAAGCAGATGAGGCAATGAAAGAAGATGAAACAAAAACGGTGGTAGATGAAGTGGTAGTGGTGGTAGATGAAGCAAAATAAATGGTAGATGAAGCGAAGTGGTGGTAGATTCCTTGACTAGAATAAGGACATCATTTGGTCAAAAAATCATGTTGCAAGTTTTAAAAGGTGAAGGATATGCCTGAATGGTGTATGGGTTCCCTTCATATTCAAAATTTAGGCAATGGTGAAGGGTTGAAACGACACACCCCATGGCATAAATATAGGGTCAGCCAAGCAACATGTTGTATTGGAATTCCCCTTAAGCACATAGAATAGTTCGGGACCGGTGCTCGGATGTGGAAGATGATGGTGCCAAGTGTAGAAGTTGTGGCATCATTGAAAGAATACAACATAACATATTTTTATGCATGCAATGGGTGGGTATGCACAATTTTTGTACACATGGGAAGAAATGATATTTATGTCAGCACCTCCATCAATCATGATGCATCAAATGTGAGTATCGTTGATGTAGGTGGTGATGAGGAGGGAAAGATCAAGATCATCTGATTGTAGATGGGAAATCTCTGAATCATCGAAACTTATGGTGGAAACATGAAGAGAGGTAATGGGGGTAGAAGTTTGAGGAAAAATAGTTAGTGTGGCCACATGATGAGGGGTAAAGATGGCAGCTACAAGGGTAGGATCATTTGGTGGAACCTCAATAGATTGCAAAAACCTCAATGCGGGCCTAACAATGAGACTTAAAGGTTTGAATTAGGTCGCATACAAGGATATTTTTAGAGTATATTGATGTAGTTGTTTAATCATATGATGATGTGGGACTCATTAGAAATAGGATAAGCCAACCCACATATGGCTACCTTAGGGGCAGGTGTAAATGGAATGGCGGGTGAATGTGCATTGGATGGGCTACTAGTTTTCTCTTTTCCTTTATCTTTTTGTGATCGAGTGGCTACTTAGACCATATTTATTTAAAATATTGGAGGAGGAAAAGAGGGTTGTGGAGATGTAGGTAAAGGTTGTTGAGTAGATATAGGGCTAGGCCATGTGGTAGCAGTGAAGAGGGAATGGAATTCTCCTCCAATAAGTCATCTTCGTCGAAGAGACCATTCGAAGAACAAAGTCAAGGTCATTTTTTAGGGCCTTAAAATTCGATATCATGCCCTAGGAGTGATGATATTCACATATTTTTGTATCGTCAAACCCTACTTGGTTTGGGTTTGAGCGGGTCATAAGGCTTAATAGGAGGTAGTGTGATAGCGGAGGTTTCTAACAACCTAGCGAGGATGTTAGAATAGGATCATGCCAATGGGTCACAGTGAGAAGTTAGAGTTTTCTTGGATGAAGGCATTGATAGTTTTCGTGAAAGAGGTGAAGTTGGGGGTTGAGTCAGTTTAACTACATTTTTGGTAGGTAGTGTGTTTTTGGTTTAGGTTACACCTTCTTGGGTAAAGGTGCTAGAGTAGTGCGTGAAGAAGAAGGGGATGCAGAAGGTGTAGGCATGCGAGTCAACCAAGGTGATAATGGAGGTGTGGGTAAGATCATGGTCGAGGGTAATGCAGAAGGTGTAGGTAAAAGAGAAGGTAAAGGCATGGGTGATGAAGAAGGCATGGGTAGAATAGAAGATCGAAGCGAGAGTGTGGGTTTCCTCACTTTAAGTTTTCCTTGGGGGAGAGGTAGCTTGACCAAGGTTGATGGATGTGGGCCTAAGATTGATGGAAGAGGAAAAGGTGAATAAGAAGGTGTGGGAGAAACCGGGGTGTGAGGCTTAAGAGGTTGGGTCTTCCTCTTAGGTGTGGGAATAGACTTGGTGGTGGTTTTTGAAGAGGTGGTCAAATCTATCTTCATGGGGGATGGACTAGACTAGGCATCGACAAAACCCCAATGTAGTGTAATATTTAGGTGTAGCCAATTATTGGGTGTGTATGGAGGTTTGGGTGTAGGTGAAGGTTGGGGTGAAGGCAAGGCTGATGAAGAAAATGTTGATATGACCGGCTCAGTGTGATAGATTTGGTTTCCTTGAATACTTTAGGATAGATAGTTGAAGTATATGGGGACAACATCTACATTTGGGTGGATATTAGGAGTCGAAGGTGCCCCTAAAGTGTGGAGTAATCAACATACTCTAAGTGATCGGCCAAATGAGAGAATGGTGTAGAGGTAGAGGAAGATGATGACGACTTGGTGGTAATCCCTGTGAATAATTCCGAGGTTTGTGAGATAGGGAATTTTTGGCTTCTAACTCGTAGGTAGAAGTGATGTAAGAAGGTTGATAGGATCTTGGAAGACCCTGGGAGAAGCATCACTTACAGGAAGAGGATATAAAAGTGGCTCCTCTATGGGTTGAGGAGGGAGCAAGGTAGGTGGTGTAGACTCTTCCTTAGGTAGAGAAGAGGATAAGATAGGCTCTTCCATGGGTAGAAGTGTGGGTAGTGCGGGCTCCTCGATAGGTGGAGGGATAAGTGGGGTAAGCTCCTTTGTAGATGAAGGAGTAGGTGAGGTAGGTTGCTTGGTAGGTAAAACAGGTTGGGTACGGTCGGGCCTCTATTTGTAGAGGAGTGGGTGAGGTAGGCTCCTCCATGGGTAGAGGAGTAGGCAAGGTAGGCTCCTCCATGGGTAGAGGAGTAGGTGAAATAGGCTCCTCTGTGGGTAGAGGAGCTCGCGTAAGAATTTCTTCAATAGATGGGATGGGAGGCAACTGAGTAGAAGGGACAAGTATTATTGAAGACGACATGAACCTCATGAACATTGGTGTCATTGCTAGAGGTCTCACTAACTTGGTTTGATGAAGGGGTATGGTTTGGAAAAGGTTTCTTAAAGATATGAAGGTTTTGATTTTTGGTGCATTAGGGTTTTCCAAGACAAGATCTCCATTATCTAACATTTCCTAGACAATTTTCTTGAAGGTTTTACAATTGTTATCACTATGTCCCCTAACGCGGTGATAGTTATAGTAGTCATTATCCTTATAACATGCAGTACAAGATGGTAAGGGTCAAAACCAAGTATGTGGTTTGACAAATGGAAGGGTGATGGCTCCCAATTTTAACAACTTTTCCAACACAGAGGAGTAAGGCTCTCTTATGGGGGTATAACGTTTATGTTCATACTTATACTAGAAATTCTGAATAGGGGACAAATTAGAAGGAGGTTTTGGTTGGTTTGACATATGAGAGGGTCGGCTTTCACTACCACCGTGTTTGCAGATCCTTTTCCATTAGAATGATGGTTGGAATGATTTTTTGTGGTTTAGAATAATGAAAGGAGTCATTTGACTTGAACAAAAGTGCTCTTGTTGTGTAACTTAATATTTTCCTCTTCAAGGGCATGGATCTCTATCTTCCAAGCCATGGTGAACACCTCATCAAACATTTAGAATGTTTGTACCTAAAGAGTTGGGGAAATGTGCCTAGCACAAGCCCTAGTGAACAACTCTATCAACTCGGGTTGTGGAAGTTGAAAGGTGAGATGATTAATGAGCCCCCACCAAGTGTGTGATGAATTCAATGATAGAATCATCATTGACTGACAAATAGAATATAAATTAGTCATGGAGACCTTCTTAGAGATATTTATGGAGAAGTGATCAAGGAAGGCTGGGCCAACTGATTGAAAGAGAAGACTGAGTGCCTAGGAAAAGCATTGTACCAATCTAGAGCAGGTCTTGTCAAGGACATGGGGAAATTCCTAAGGAGAAAGGCATCATCATGGGAAATCAAATAATGATGTGTTTGAACAATCGCAAATGTTTTTTTAGGGTCTTCCTTTCTATTAAATTGATTAAACTTAGGAAACTCCCAATGTGTGGGATAAGGGTGAATAGGTATGGATGGATGAATAGGCTCATTACAGATTTCATCATAAGTCAAGGCATTATGAGAGCCAAAAATTATGCTTTGAGGGTTTGCATCTTATCCATCATCATCTTTATAATATCCTTTGTAGGATTAGATTAAGGGATGCCCCCTGCGGTATAAGGGGGTGGATAAGATGAGTGGGTCATGGAAGGCACGCCAATATATGGTGGTGCCGAGTAAGAAAATTGAGATGTAGGTATATAGGTATCTGCTGTAAGAGGAAGGACAATACCTTAAATATGAAATGGATGCAATAGGTTATGACTTAGGAAAGGTGTAGGTAGAGAAAAATTTTCAAAGACCCTCGTAGAGATTGGTGGGAGATTTTAGGGTATAGAAAGGACCAAATTTTAAAAGGGGGTATAAACTACCGACGCCACTAATAGTTGCAAATTTATAGGTACTGATGATGTGGGAATACCTATATTAGGATCCGTAGATGAAGATATGGCAGATGTCAAAGCGCCGATAGAGTTCGGGGGAGTGACAGATGTCGAAGGTGCGCGAAGCCAAAGGTGCGCAGCAGATTTCAAGGGTGTAGTAGGTGACATTGATGTGGGAGTAGGTAACGCTGAAGTAGCGTTCACAAATATGGAAAGGGGCATAGAGGTAGGCATACCAAACAATGGTAGGCCCAATTAATTGCGGGTAGAAGAGTGGGTGAGGTAATGTTGCAAGGCCAAGAGGTTGTGATCAAGGAATTAATAAAATTCCTCGTCACCTATAGGTACAATCACGATATTAGGATCCATGGAGATGAGATGGAGGGTGGTGAAGGGCTAGTGGGAAAGGGTACACAACTAGCATGAAAATTGAGGGCTCACACTGTTGGCGAGTCCAAACCATATGAAAGGTGGAAAAGAGGTATTCTAGGCTCTATAAAACTGATGTATAACTAAGAAATAGATGTTTGGTAAAGTTTGGAGAATAGAAATAGGTTGTTGTTTCTGATAAAAATAAAAAACACAGAGATTGATATCAGTCAATTAACCGGTGTTGGTTAGGCAGAAGACCGATGTCGGTTGTTGGATAGATGTCGGTTACTATGGATAACCAAGAAATTTGGAAATCTGAATAAGAAAGGCATAAAGTGGGTATAACTGGGTCCGTTAAGGGTGACAAAGACTCAGAAATAAGTGTATTGAAATAATTAGAACACAAAAATTTGGTATGTAAGAAGAGAATGTTGTTTTTGACAAAATAATAAAAAACATAAATAAACCGATGAATGTCAATTAACCGGTGTCGATATGATTATTGAACCGAAGGTGGTCATTGGACTGATGCCGTTATTGAGATCTTTGAGAAGATGAAGAAATTCTTAAATTTTGAAGTGAATTAAGTCAAAATAAGCCAACACAGAAGTTTGTATGGAAAAAATATGTCCTATCACACTCAGAAAAACCTAGAATACACCGGTTGTGATGGTGGAGTGTGAAAGAGAAGAAGAAGTGATGAATCATCCTCACAACTCAAAACGCATAAGAAAAAAAAGAAATCAATAGTCCCACAAGAAAAAACTAGCAAAAACATGTCAATCCTAGGTATTATATTTTAGTGTTGAGTGGCTTATGCCTTTTAGACTGACTGTGAATGAAATAGAGTGTTTGGATAATGAAGGTTCCCTAAAAGTAAGCTATGGCTAGTATCAGTTTTTGGGTGAAAGAGTCATCAATATACCTTTCAAGTACATAACATCCGAGATATGATACGATAAACATTCCGTAACACCGAGTGGGGCCCACCGTCAATGGGTTGTTAAATCCTTACGAATTATTTGTGGAAAGGAGATGTTTAATAAATTTGTAAATTGTGTAAGTGGTTTGGCTTGTGTGTGAAATGTGAACTAAAATCCAATCCAATCACCAAGTGCTCATGACCTCCACTATGTGATTGCTAATTAAATCTATATGACCTAATGCAACACTCAAAGGAAGAAATGCAGATTTCAAAACCCAAATCGAAAATTATATTCGATGTAGACAATAGGAGAACATGTAGAGGAATGGTTTTCACTAATGCAGTATAGAAGAAATATGAATTTTTCTTTTTAAGCACTAAAAGATAGGTTTCCTGTAGAGAAATAGAAATAAAAGCATATTTACCAGAGACAGATTTTTATTGAATATTTCAAGAAAGAAACAAACAAAAAAATGCACCCTATATGAAAATAAAAATAACCCACAAGATGTTGTCCCACCGGGCATGCCAAAATGTTTCACCACATAGTCACGTACAAAACGGCTAAGAGGTAAGGTGAGGAGGAATACCTATGAATTTGTCGAAGAAGGTTGCGTGCATCGTAGAAGATCAATATTTATGAAGAGATCATTTTTGGCTAGGAAGGACTACTTGCAATATAACACAATATCACAAGATAACATTAATAATATAGGTCGGTGGAATTTCTAGGGGAGCTAGATCCTGGGAAATGAGGTGCTTCCTAGAAGGTTTCCAATCCATGTTCGAGATACAAATCAATACGAGATAAATAACGTAAAATAAGGAAATCCTATTGTAGTCATACGATTTATGTGTCTCACATAAATACAATAAGCTATATTTAATCTAATAATGCAAATTAAGACTTAATCTTGATTGGGCATAAGGACCTCCAAGTGTAGCAGAGGTTATTAAGGAGGTTAGGGTGAGATTTGATAAGGTTTAGGGTGGTTTGGAATGAGTTATGGGCTTGCTAGTCTTGGGGAAATTACTAGTCATAGTGACCGACGCCGGTTGGGTGACCAACACCGGTACCTAGGAATAATTGATACCAATAGGGGAATTAGATAAAAAGGTTAAAATGAGTTCATTATGAGCTCTTTGTGATTGCACAGAGAGTTGGGAAGGCTTAGGCTAGATAATATGATTTATGTGAAGACTCAGAGATGGTACAATAGATGGTTAGGGAGATAGAGAGGTTCAAATAGACAAGTTTTTGGGTAGGTAGATGTAGGAGATATCCGGGAGAAAAGTAAATATGTAGAATAAATAAATCAATACCAAAATCTAATGGGACTTAACAACATGATTAATATACTTATATGGATATTACAGGTTGGTAGACGATAGTTGTTGGTTGATATGTGCTTGTAGAAGAAACAAATTTGGGTCTAGTTCCATGGCAATGAAGCTTATATGCTTCCCTATGGATGATCCAAAGATGAGGAGGAAGAGGCTGGTTGTTGGTGAAGAAGCTGGAATACTCGGTTCTTTGTTTGATTACTTGGATGTTTGAGAATTTATAATGCAAGAATGCCCAAAACCAATATTTTGGAACCTGGGTAAAGGATTGGAAATCCTTATTTAAGCAAACCGACCGGTGCCAACCAAGGAATAACCGGTGTTAGTTAGGGAGAAAAGGTCATACTTTGCCAAAAATAGCCTTTTCTTCCCAATTTTGGCATGATTCAGAATTGATTCCGGTCAAGAGTGTGGAATGGCACTAAATGGAGCAGAATTTGGTTGGAGGAATGATAGGAAATTAAGGTTAGGGTTAGAATGATTCCTAGTTAGTTAAAGGGAGTGGGGACTTAGTCTAGGTCAATTAATAACCTTAGAATAGGTAAGGATGAGGTGGAGAGATGAGGTGGCTAGGTGAGGTGGAAATTAATTTAATTTAGGTAATTAAATTAATAATGATGTGAGGAGGGGTCATGGTTAGATGTATGTTAATCGAAGGGGACTTGGTAGGGTGTGACCTAATTTGGGTGTCTACACTTATATAATTATAATTTTAAAAAATAATTACCATTATTATTATTATTTATATCATTGATTGGATATTATTGATGTATTTTGGTCGGGTTTAGAACTCGCACCAAATGGGGTGCGACATGCCCAAATAGTAGATAGTAAGTATTAGCCCCAAGATTTTCTAGCCCCTCATGATAGTAAATCATGTGTGTGTTTGTTGGAAAGAAAAAAATTTAGGGACAGATTGGTGGTTATCTTGCCAATGCTCGGGATTCTAAGTCTCTCTACTCAACCAGGTAACTGTCATATATGCATGCACAAGTGAAAGTGAGTTTTCTCCGGGTGGCCTTATGGTCAGGGATCCAATAGGGAAACTCCACTGACGCTGCGGAAAAGCTAGAAATATCTTGTTAGGGAATACTTTTTCTGAAGGGCATGAAAGAGGAGTGAGAAATGATATGGGAGAACTAACATTGTAGCTAGAAAATCAAATTCCTGTACACACTAGTTAGAAATTTCAACACATGCATTTATGAGAAGAAACAACTTTAAAAATAGCAACAAGACCAAATAGAATTTATTGATCACAAAGAATTTATTAATCACAAAGTATCTAGAAACCCCTTAGTCAAAGAAAGCTAGAAACTCCTTCTTCTTATATTGATTGCTTAAACAAAAGTTATACATAGTGTGAGAATGGAGGAAAACTAGTGAGGGGGAAATGGAAGAAAATGGCTATCTCATTTGTTCTCTCAAAGTACAATACACTCTTGAGTTCACAAAATCAATCACCCACCCTTTGAAATGGGAATGAATTTACAATTTATAGAAGGAGAGGTGACTCATCATATACCCCCCAATGGCTTTTCATATGTCCTCGGGCAACTTAAAACTTTTCAACTTCCTAGGAGAATATTAAGTCCCTTTTTATAACATAAATGTGACTTTTACATTAGAAGCATAAAGTTTCTTTTTTAATTTCATTAAAAACATGTAAAAATTGCACCCCGAATGAAGAATTAGAACATGGAGGAGAGAGAAATTAGGGGAAGAGAAGAGAGGAGAGAAAGAAGGAAGAAGAAGGGAGAAGAAACATTGGTGATGAATAATCTACCTTCGATGAAGCCCACATCTCCTTCTAGATGAATTGATGAGGTGTTCCACTGTAGTGAAATTTGCATCTCCAAACTCTTTATACCCTGAGAAATTCCTTCAAATTAGCTCACGAACGCTTTCCAAGTTGAATGAACTGTTTTTCTGATGATCGCAACTCCCAACCTACATATGATATACATGTGACCCTAACCATGTAGTGAGTGTCAAAAAACATTGTCAAGTTACCTAAGATGGATCTTGAATGCCCTGTGAGAAATGCCTATGATGATCTTGCATGATGATGTTGACCTAAATGATCATCCTTTTATGTCCTGTTGTGCCAAAACTTCCCTTTGAGTGTAACTTACTATTTTTAGTAAGTGCCCAGATGGAAGACTTACTATTTTTAGTGAGAGGTGATTTTTTCCTCTTCTTGACCATCCTGATGTGGTGAAATTCTTCATTCAATCCGTGCACACTACCTTTTCCTCAAGCACTTCTTGGGTTGACTTACTATTTTTAGTAAGCACCCATATAGGGAACTTACTATTTTTAGTAAGTGGTCATTTTAACTATTTTCTTCTCTAAACACTCATTCTGACTTCCTGGTGACCTTTGGTACACATTGCTTTCATCACAACTGATTTTGATGATGAATTTCCAAACATAACAAGTATGTATAGGAAAATATACTATTTTTAGAAAGTGGATTTCTAGTGCTCGGTTTGCGATGGAACATATTTTTTGGACTCGTCTCGTTGTCATGATCACATCCTCCAAATTTCACATATATTTTCCCACTAGAATGCCTAGAAATAAAATTTAAAATTTTCACCTGGCAGTGGCTTCGAGCAGGGAGCTGCCATGGCAAACAATTATGGAGCTCAAAATTTACAAGTATGGTTTTTGTCTTTGTTTGTGAGAAAAAAACTCTATTGTGATAGGTTTTTCATTTGGAGTCTGTGTGCAAATTTTTAGCTTGTTTCCATTACCGGATTGATGGGAAATCCGACAAATGTGAGTCGGTGCACGAAATGGGGATTTTGTTGGAACAAATTTTTCAGGGCACCATACAACCTGCCATTTGTTACATCTTGATTGTCATGAAAAATTTGGGAATTTTTATAAGACGACACCTCAATCGACTTGTATCTTGCAAGATATGAATATTTTTCGATTGGGTGACTTCATGGTTATCGCGAAAATCTTCATTTTCTCCTTGTTCTTCGTTTCTTCAACACCTTTGATCAATCCTTCCCATAATACCTATGTATTTTCATGGATTTTATTGTTTATTTTTTGTGGTAGATCTGGTTTGGAGCATCAATGGTAGACTAGGTGTGAGTAAGCAATGGTGGACAAGTTACAGAGCAATGGCAGGGTGAACTGTGAAGAAGAAATGGGGGGAAATAACAAGGCTAAGTGCCGAATTTAAATTTTTCAAAAATGCATGAAGGGGATAGGAACATTTTTATGTCCCTAACATCCCTCACCTCAAATGGATGTGAGGGACATCAACTTCCATGGTGAGCAAGAAGGCAACACGTGGCAGTTATCCGACGACAGGGAGTGAGAGCTAGAAAATCAGCTCTAAGCAGGTGGAAGCGGAGTCACATGGGTGACCAAAAGTCTCCCTTAGAGGGCTGGGATAATTTTTAAAGGTTTTATGTCCCTGAAATTTGAGGGACATGAGGGACATAAAATTCCATATCGATCTTGGAGTTGACACGTGGCAGAGATCCGACGGCAGGAAATTTGAGCTCCAAATTGTACACAGGCGCTAAATTGACAATCCTGAAGGTTGCATGGGGTTCCAAAGGTCGCATGGGGTTCCAAATATCACATGGGAGTTGAGTGAACTTTTCAAGGTTTATGTCCCTAACCATGAGGGACATCGGGAAAACAAAATCCCTCCAGGCTCCTGGAGCTAACACGTGTCCTCCCAAAATTTGGCTAACTCCCGAACTCGCTCCAAGAGGACAACTTGGGATGATGATAACTTGAGATCCCTGATGGAATTTTTGGTAACATTTTATATGATCCTGACTAGAAATAACCTTTTGAATCCAATGGTAGTGGTATTATCTCTTTATTCTTCCATTTTTTCCCTTAAAACACATATTTTTATTTGGTGCTCCACTTCAGGTTCGAGAAAACTACTTGTAGACATAATGCGCAAAAGTGTTGTGAAAAAAATGATTTCACCATCTTGTAGGGCTTAGAATTATATTTCTGGTGATTTTTTTTTCTCTTAACTCCATCTGGAGCTCCTAGAATCACCTTCAAAATTTCAGCGGTTGTTTTGGCCCGTGCACTAACTAGGATTATGAACCCTAATTCTGACTTGCGCCCAACTTCTTTGAGCCCTTCCAAAATCTTCCTGAATAATTTCCATGATGTCCCAATTTCTTTTAATCACCTTTGCATCTACTTTGTCTCTTTTTCTCCACTCCATGGGGTTGCTCTAGTCCTAGGAAGGCCAATAATAGCCCTTCCTAACATTGCCTAGAGATAACATTTTTCAAGAACTCTTGAAATCACCTGGGGAATTGAGTTGACTTTCCTAATTCACCTAGGGGGATGAATTAAAAAAAATTGAGGTTCTTGGACTAACTGGGTAGACTGGGGTGCCTCAGAATGATAAAACATGAAAATTTTGCTACAGGGGTATCGTTGTCATGCTTAGAAATTGTCAATTTCCTGTTGCACATTTTCACGACAACAATATGATTTTCTTGTTTGAATTTCATCATTAAAAACAATAAAATCCAACCTAAATTAATATAAATATTTTATATAAGATACCAAACAATGTGACATTTGAAAATCAGGAAAAGGATAGAAGCGCCAAAAGGGGATAGTAGCATCCAGGGCACTCCCGTCCCTAATGGGTAGTCTTATCTAAGATGTTTAGAGGATATAACGGTAAATACATAGTTAGGTCATATGTTTTCTAATTTCTAAGAGTAAAGTGGTCATTCCAGAAAAGTAAATAAGAAGAGTGTGTAAGAGGATAAAGTAATGTAAAAGCAAAACATGTGTTGTTAACATCTAGTTTTCTCACTTATGAATCATGCATATAATAACATACTTAAATGCTTGATGTAAATAGAAAGTGTGTGATTTCATGGCTATAGGGGTAACATGGGATCCTATTGATATCCTCCATTTGTTATGAGTTTCCCAATATAAGGGTTTTAGAGAAGGAGATTGAATTCTTTTTGGTTCGTGAGTTAACTAGAGAAACTAAGCGAGATATCTGCATATTAAGCCACAAAGGTCATATTGGCATCATCCAATTCATCTTTACATTGACATAAGAAAAAAATTAGGGTTTCCCAAAAAAAAAAATTCCATCTTCACGACTTGCAATCTCAACAAGTATTATTAAACATAGTCTTATGGTCCAATTTTTCTAAGTTTTTTTGCCTTTCCTTCTAGAACCATTTTATACATTTTTTTATAAGTTAAGGGTTGAGCTTTCCTTTTTGTATTATGCAAACTCAGTTTATTGTATTTTAATATTTTTCAAGTGTTCCCTAATCATATGATTCTTTGATGTTATCATATAACCATAATCAATTACGCAAAAGTGTTATGGCTTCTCCAAGATTTATAATATCTTAATAATGTTTTTCGTTTACCAAGTTATATAAATTTTTCATTTCCCTTTTTCAATATGATTCCGTTTGAAGACCTTGACCCATTTTTATTCCTCATGGGTCCAAGGAACAAGATAGGGTAAGCCAAAAATTTCATTGTGTTCTTAATTTTGTGTTTATTTATTTATTTATCATTGTATGGTTGGTGAGCCTAGTGACCAAAAATAAATTAAAAATAAAATGATATTGGTGAGCATACGCAGATCCAAAAAGTAAAAACCAATAATAATAAAGTAATTCCAATTGTGGTCAGCCTCATTTGAGAGCCCCAAGACTTGGTACGACCCTCTTATTATAAATAGAGGTTGTTGGCATTAGTTTGGGACATACTGACTTTATGAATTTTATATCTTGGTGAAGGTTGGCTAGAGTATCCCATTTTTCCATCTCTCTCAAGGATGAAACCCTTGATTGAGACCCTCCCAAGGACGAAAACCCTTGTGGAGTAGTTGGCATGGATGAAACCCCACACTTCACTTGGTTTCATATACTTCATTTATTGTTACATCTGATTTATACCCTAAGTGACTTAATCGGGAGAGTGTTTTTGGTGAAGTGGTTGGTTTTTATGTGAACAAGTTGCATGATTGGATTCTCTATATTTTCTAAAGGTGAAATATTCCATTTCTATCAATTGTTGAGTGTATTTGAGTGGTATTTTCAATTCTAGAAATTATTATTTAAATTTGCAGTGGATGGTTGCATGATAAAATAAAAATAGCACTTGTGGGTTCCTAAAAATCAGTTTTCTTGCATTTAATGATTGTTGGTCATTTATTATAAATTTTGAGCATCTTTCCTTAAAGTTTGAGTGAGATTTGTGCCTAGGAAAGTGTGTTTGACTTCTCCTAAGAGGTCGCCACCCTAGGAGCAAAGTGTTGGCAGCGTGTGGAGGGTTCCAAAGTGAATTTTCAGTCATCTACAATCTTCCCTAGTTCTGATTTCAACCAGCTATTGGTCATTTCTTGAGTCCCCCTAAAAAGGGACATTATAGTGGTATCAGAGCATCATCATCTCATCTTGTAAAGTATGGATAAAAATTCAAAAGGAAGGATAGTGGATGCACTAGATAGGCTTACTTTAGCCATCCAAAATATTTAGGGTGGTTGTTTACTCAAGGAGAAAAGGGTTTCAAGGATTGACAAATTAACAAGAGAATATCAATCTCTTCTGGAAGAGATGTGTGATGCCCTTTCCTTTGAGGATTTTGTGGAAATATAAAATTATAAAGTGGTAATTGACACAAGGAATAATTCTCAAACCTCATCAAAGGACCATGGTAGAAAGGTCTCATTCATAGAGGGAAGAAAACCCTCAAATTTGAAGAAACAATTCGAAGGGCATGTGGTGGATCAAAAACAAGGTGGAGAATTCATGATGAATATCAAAGATATAACTTACCTTTATAACAACCCTTTCTAGTGAAAAAGAGGAAGATATCCACCATGTTAAGGAGAAAGAACCGACACAACAACTTCTTATGGTGATGGATCAACATTTGGGAACCCTAAAATCACCTACTGTCATTGTCAAAAGTGATACCTTGACTGATTTTCCTTACATCCCTTTGAAATAACAAGAGGATGGAGAACCAAGAAAAATGGAAGGAGATGGAGTCATTGAGAAATAATATTTGGTGGTCAAGATATCGAAGTTCAAGGTTTTAACACCCATTGTTGTTCTAGAGAGTCAACATTATGAGGTAATTAATTATCATTGTTTTGTTAATACTAATGATATTTTATCATGTGATGAATACATGGTTGAAAATAAGGATGATTAGCAAGATGGGTAATAGAAATGGATGGTTGGAATTCATTTCCCAAATATACATGATGACAATAAGCTTGTTGGTATATTTATAACAACAATCAATAAAGAGAAAAATGATGATGGATTAGACATTGTTAAGAACTATGAATACATTCAAAACACATATGAATAAGGTATGGAAGTAGTGAAAAGGGGACATCACAAATTGTAGAAGGGGAAATGAAAAAGGAAATGAATGTATTAATGACAATCCAAAGAAAAAATATATCTCATATTTATTATTCCCTAGTTCATCATTACATGGGGCTAATCATCATAGTCAGTTTGAAACAAATGTGGGTAGAATAGAGAGCACATTTAGTAGAAGGGGTAATTACACATATTCAAGAAACCACTAAGTTTTGAATGCATCAAAAATATCTCTTTGTGTACAAAGACTGAAATTAGATTGATAAGAAGTAGCACTCTTCCCAAGGTCCATGGTATATATGCAAAGGTAACTACTTGATGCAGCCTAGAATTCTCAGATAACACCTAGTCGCGCTAGCACATCACTCAGCCTAGGCTGAGCACTCACCCAAAGCACACAAAGGTACCAGGTCCCTCTTTAGGGTTGTTGTAGCAGAATGGTAGCATGATGAAGTAGTATAACAAACATATATTTAGAAACTAATCCATCTATACATCGTTACACCATACCAGATCTATAAGCACTTAAGTATAAATCATCATGATAACAATAGTATATAATGAAAAACATATCAGAAATTGTTTTTCGGCCAATATTCTTCATATATTCATCATACCAATAGTACAAAATCTTCATACAATACTGACATGTGCACATGGATCTGTTACAATTATCCAGTCTCATGCACTCATGTATCTCTAACCCTTCAAAGTAGTATGTGTCCCCTGTCTATCTTAATTCATTACATATATATATATATATATATATATATATATATATGTATGTATATATATAGGGTGGGGGACTATCCCTTCACCACTTAACTCTACCAAAATAGGTCGCATGCTAATAATAGCCATGCGCCTTTTACAACTATAGCCATACATGCAAGTATGTTATCTATAGATCGCTGATAGTTAACTATAGTGGTGGATCTATTCTTAGCTTATGTCCATGCAAGAGTGATTTGACATGCTCTTTGAAATCTCCATGAAGAGTGGTGTGTAAGTCTCGGCATCACTTTGTGTGCTCCGCACGCCAACCTCTAAAAATAGCCCTGATCTCCAAAATCGGCTAAGTCCCGAAAGTCTGACTCTACACCTCCACACGCGACGCCTTCCTATACCTTCATGCCTTTGCTCCTGTGTTGTTCTCCCGCACGGACTCTGTGTGTGAGTTCTACTAAGTGTTTTCTCTTATCAACATTACCCCACACTAATCTCATTATCACCCCGAAAATGGTGATGTCCAAAACTTACACAAAGAATGGATAAATAAAGAATGGTTGAATAAAGAATTTTGAATAAGGTATACACAACAAAAACTGTTCAGGCCTCAGGCTCCTCTATTTCATTCTGAAGTAGTAACTCTAGATATTCCTCTTTTATATCTGCTTCCAAGTTCTCCCACTCTGTCAATGCCATTCCTACCTTCTCTGGCATGTCTACAATGATAGACTCCAGCTCATCCATAGTTAGCTTTCCCTACTCATTCTGTATCACAAGCATTACACTTGACATAGAGGTTTACACCCCTTCCAATATATCCATCTTTTGAGCAATGAGCTTTCCAAGCTCATCTAACCTTTCCTTATGTGGTGCCTATGCTGCAGCTAGTGTCTTGCACTTCTACTTCACCAGGATTAATCATTCAACATGGCCTAGGGTTGCATCCTTCATAGCCTTTTGCACTTCATTATCTTCCTCTAATGTTTTTACCGCGATCAACGCATCTAGAGTTGTGCATATCATTAGTGCATGATTGGATTTCTTCAGCTCATCACGGATGGCTTGCAGTAGGCCTTCATAAGTAGCAATCTTCCTTGCTACTGTAGCATGCACTTTCTCTGCCTCTTCTGGCTGGTCCTTGGGCTGTTTTGGTATACGCACCTTTTCATCCTCCAATACTAATCTTATCATTGTCTTTACGTAGTGCATCGCAGAAGGAAATTCTTTTGGTACTTGGGATTCTAAATGTGGGCGTACCTTTAGGACATCATCTCCAATTTCCTCCGCCATACTAACAAAAGTGTCATATTTCCTTTTGCTCAGATCCCTCTCCTATACTAAACCCGTTATTTCCAAATTCTTCGCCTTCACTCCTTTGTAAGCACTTTAATTATAGCAGATTTGTTAATGTTCCTTCTAGCTACCTCAATAGATACTTTTACCAATGCATTGCTTACCTGCTCATCCATCATAACAATTGGTTTAATTGTCATGTTTCAGGCTTCTGGTGTCTTTTTGAATTTCCTAGACGCACATGATTCTTCACTAGACATCAAAATCTAGTTCATCCATATGTGTATGCATCGACCATGAAAGTTGTTTTCATGTTTGCAACATCGCCTTGTTCTCATCCATAAGTGTTCATCCGAATAAATCTTTTTGCACGATAGTTCTCTCTGAACCGAGTGCAAAAATCTTCTCTGGTCCTCTCGCATAACCCATAGTTTTCACCCTTACGTCCTCACTTGTCCTGACGGGACCTTGGCCCTTTTAAAAGGTAGCATCAAGGTTAGGAATAATATATATATCCTCACCCTTGTCTGTGTGGCCTCTGACTGTTCCCCTTCTCCTCCTTCCATTTTCTCCTCCTCCTCATGTTGAGGCTCCTCTTCTGCTAGAGATGAGGGTGCCTTCTCCTCAGATTCTTCTGCTTCCTCGCCTAGCCTGAGTTTTCTTCTTTTCTTCTCCTCTGGCTCCTTTACTTGTTGGGTTTCTCCTTGCACCCTTGTGCGCTTGAATACCTTCTTAAATCTTTGGTCACCCTGCTCTTCCCCAGTAACTCCTTCTCCCTGTGAAGCCATCACACGCTCCTCCTTTTGGCCAGATGGCTGCTTCCTCCTCCACACCAAGCCGCCGCTATCCTCCTGCTCTTCATCCTCTTCCTCATCATCTTTCTTGGGTTCAGAGGGCCTAGGTGCTGGGACATTCTCCATGGTATGCTTCCCCTTTGGTGGCCCTGGAAGTGTGAACTCATTTTCCACATACTTGTTATTTTCCATTTTTGGCTTAAGTTACAGGTATATCAGCACGGCCCCAATATCTGCAATGGCAAGTGTCTCTAGTTTAATGCTCAAAATATCGAGATAAGACTCTCGTTGTATGCATTTTCCTGGATATCCATATGTTTTCTACAAGGTGTGGTATTCACAGTCCACCTTGTCTGCATTAAATACTAACCTTCATGTGTCGGTGAACCAATGAACTGAAGCTTGGAAATATCATGTGGAAAATGCGTAAGGTAGTTTGCACCAGGGGCTCCATGACCCATCTACCATTGGAAAGCACACAATACAAAAGTGTTGGTAGACTGCAAACTATGCCTGCTTCCCTAGAACCGAAGGCAACTCCTTGGGTATATGCCATTCCTCTTCAAACGCCACGTGGAGCCTGTCATACCACATCTCCACTCACTCCTTTACCTCGTCCGTCATAGACCCCTTGCATAGATACTTGCTGAATCGTTCAGTTGGAGACTTGTGATTCATGGGGTATTCCCATATATTCTCTTCTTGGGCCATCTGGTACCCCAATCTCCATGAATACCAAACTTAGCAAAACACAACCAAAACTTATCTTGTTTCCTACATGCACTTCCTCTACTATTTTCTCTGCAATGAAGTCGGAAATGTTGTAAGTGACTCCTTCTAACATGCGCTTTGCCACATGCATCCACATAGAGTTAACTTGTGACCAATGATCTTGGTCATTCAACTTTGTAATCAGGTGCGTTGCTGCCTGTACTACTAGAAAATTTTGCAGTTTATCAATGTCCATTCTATGCGGTCCTTTCTGGTAGCCCAGTGCTTTGTGTGTCTCCAAAATGGCACTCTTGTCAGCTAGGTCAATCTTAATATCCTCACATGTTGCCTTTAATCTAGTTACTGTGGCAATAAGAATGGGTGTCAATCTTACCCTCCGTCCTGCAAAATAGAAAAAGTCCTCATGGACTCGGCTCATCAGCCATCTATACAATGGTGCATATTTCCCAAAGTATGGGAGCTCATACAGCTGGTAGACACCAATCCTCTTCAGTAGCCTTTCCCGGCATCATCATATACTAGCATGCCATCCTCAGTTCGTCTGTTCATTCAAGAGGTGAGCAAGTCATCTAATTTCTTGGTTATCCTTGGTCCCTGGTGGTTATACTCACTTATCTTGCTTTGTCATATGTGGGTATCCCATTCCTAGCCCACAATTACATCCTCAGGGTACTGCATCTCTAAAAAATTTCTTTCGGGGCCATCTCTTCCTCTTCTTCTACTACCACCTTCTTCTTTTCCTTTACTAGTGTTGCTTTCTTCTTTGGAGCCATTCTTCTCTTTGGGTTTTGTTTTCTAGACCTTCTGCTACAAGTTTTTATTAGTTTCCTTCAAACCCTAACTTGATTCAACCATGCCCTAATTTGCAATCATGAAATCATGTGCCCTAGCTCTGTTCTATCACTCTACTTCATTCAAACCCTTCTCCTATGGGGATACAAGCCTTCCAATACATAGATCTGTCTTTCACACCTAGTTTGCTTGCTTTGCACCTTGAATCACTTTACTTGGCTCTTCGCACGTAGCTCTTTGTCGAATTCTCATAGTCACAAGGGTAAAAATGAAATCACATCCCATCCTTATATAGATTTCCACTTTTTGTTGCATTAATTGCTCCTCCACCTACCAAATTCTCCTCATTTATTACCCATTTTTGTCATTTCTATGTGGTACATCTTCGCGCCAAAAGCTATAACCTTCTAGCGCACCTTTTACCCTTTGTCATAGACTTCTCTTCAATGTGCACTCTAGCGCCCAAGTACCTCATCACTGCACCATCTCCTGGTAGTTACCATGGTTGTCACTTACCTTGCGTTATACTTTCCCTCATTCATCTCCATCCTTGGTTATCTTTGAGAAGCAATCTTTTGTCAATCACCCTTAGCAACCTTCTTTCTCAACACCTGCAGCATTAAATCTTTGTAGCATATACCTGAGAGTCACCAACAATCCACCCCACACTAAAAGTATGTGTAGTCTTCGTGCATCAACATGCTTCATATTGTAGTTAGCTTCATGTGCGCAAGTGCACTTATTACACACAAACAAGAACTAAATTGACAAAGCATAGTGACGATGAAAGAAACACATTAAGGGAATGTAGAAAGGGAAACCTAATCTATCTGGCAATATTGCCTTATTACAAACACCAAGAAGACTTATTTATAGTAGGGCTTCAACCTACTCCCGTTAAAATAACCGGGCAGCCTCGTGCCATCAATTGCTTCTAACTGGCAAGCACCTGACTCAAGTATATGAGTTATAATATACGGCCCCAACCAATGCACCTTGAGCTTCCCTGGATGGCACAAAAACTTGGAGTCATACAGAAGTACCATTTGTCCAACCACAAGTTTCTTATCCCTGATATGTCTATCATGTCATGCCTTTTGGCACGCTTTCTCCTGTTTCTGACTCCAGCGTGCTATGGCTCAGTGCTCATCTAGTTGAACCATCTTCTCAATCCATTCTTCCAAGGCTTGCTCATCAGCTAGACCTCCAAAGTGTGCGTAATGTGCAAAGAAGGTAACATAAATTCTATAGGAAGAATAGCTTCCGCACCAAACACCAATTGAAAAGGTGTGGCTTTGTTCAATCTCTTGTATGTTGTTCTATAAGCCCAAAGAACAGCAAATACTTTATCATCCCAATATTTCCTTCCAACATCACAAATCTTGGTCAATGTGTGGCTCAAAATCTTGTTAAAAGCCTCAGTAGTTCCATTTGCCTGAGGGTGATAGGGTGTAGTCTTATGGTGGGCAACCATAAACTCATCTAACAGAATTCTTATTGTCTCATTCAAAAAATGTGTGCCCCTATCACTTGTTAAACTTAAAGGATAGCCATACCTTGTAAGAACATTCTCCCATAAGAACCTTGTTGTTGTAGCCACTGTACAGTCCTTTGTAGGTGCTACTTCTACCCATCTGGTAAGATAATCTGTACAAGTGATGATATAGCATGATCCAGTCCTACACGCGATGTGGTGAAATAGGCCCGACAAAGTCAATCACCCATTTCTCAAAGGGTTCTACACTTGTAATTGGTCATAAAGGCATCTCATCCCTTTGTCCTGGTCAACCTAGACGTTGACAATGGTCACATGCCTTACAATACTCTTTACAATCCTTGTACAATGTTTCCCACCACAAACTAGCAAGTAGGATCTTGCGCGTTGTGGTATCACCTACATAGTGGCCACCTGCAATACCACCATGTGCTTCTTCCATTATATCCTTTCGTTCATGCTCCAATACACAATGGCGTAACACCTCATCTCTGCCTAATTTGTACAAATCACCACTGATTAACATGAATGGTGCCGCACGTATAGCAAGTTGCTTCTTCTCTAAAGCTTTCATGCCTTCTGGTGCCATACCAGTCCTTAGAAAGACAGCAATGTCCTCTAATTCTAATGGCATGCGTTGTAACCTATACAGTTGTGCATCAGGCATGGTCTCTTCTATTGTTTGTGCCTCTTCTCCTGATTGAATTCTAGACAAGTGATCCGGTCCATAATTACTTTTGCCTGGTTTTACCACAACTATAAAGTCAAACTCTTGAAATAAGAGTATCCATCGGCATATGTGCCCCTATAAAATAGGCTTGTTTACCAAATACTTCAATTCCATGTGATCTATATAAAACACAAATGGTGTGGCCAACAAATACTGACAAAATTTGTGCAAGGCATATATCATGGACAAAGCTTCACGCTCTGTAGTGGTATAATTTTGTTTGGCAGGGGTCAACTTTCTACTAGCAAAACAAATGGGATGATCAACTATACCTTCACCAGGTTGAGCTAAAACAACACCAATGGTCATGCCAGAGGCGTCCACATGAACATGAAAAGGTTTATCCCATGAAGGAAAGTGCAAGATAGGTGTGGTAGTAAGCCTCTCCTTCAAGTATCTCGAACACGCACTGCTGTGCTTCCCTCTAATAGAATGTACCTTTTCCCTTGAGTAAGTCTTCCAAGGGTGTGGCAACTTTTGCATACCCCTGTATGACCGCAGAAATCCACGCACTCTCTCTCTTTGGAGGATGCTTTCAAGTCTAAAATGACCGCAACTTTAGTGGATCGACCAACAACCCTTCCTTACAGATAATGTGTCCTAAAATTATGCCAAAGGGAGTAGTAAAGATGCACTTCTTGATGTTCAATGAGATACTCAACTGTCTACATCTTTCAAACATTAAGTGTGATTGTCACAATGATCCTTAATTAGCCCAAAAATAGTCCAATCATCAAGATATACCTGTAAAAAGTTGATAATAAAATCCTTGAAAATATAGCGGTGCATTCTTCAATCCATAGGGCATCATAGTATAGGAAAATATTCTCCATTCAGTAGAGAAGGTGGTCTTCTCTTGATCTTTTGGGGCAATCCTAACCTAATGATACCCTGAGAACCCATCGAGTAAATGAATATATCTCGTGCCCAGCCACTCCTAATATTTCCTCTATGAATGGCGTAGGAAAGGGATCTATAACACATGCTGCATTTAACTCTCTATAATCAACACAAATTCGAATCCTACCATCCTTTTTATGCTTATCACCATAGGATTGACCCATTCTGATTCATCCAATGGTCGAATGATTCCAGATTTCAACATCTTGTCAATCTCCTCCTTTACTTTCTCGCACAAATTGGGATTCATTCAATAAGGTCGCTTCCTAACAGGGCACACACCTTCCTTGAGCTTTATCTTCATTTCTCCAAATTATTTATGCATGCCTTTAAGTTCATGGTATCCTCTTGGGAATAAGTCCTCATAGTCTCTAAGTAACTCTATGATCTTTTCTACTTCTGATTTTGACCATTAATCCCCAATTATCACCTCCTTAGGTTCAGCTTCTGTGCCTATATTTACCTTTGTTGTCTTCATAGGTTCATGATATGTGTGTGCATCTACATCCGCACTGGCTAACACTTCATGTGCTCCATGTGAATGATCCACTTCCAAGTTCTCAACTTCCTCATCATCAATTATGTAAACCAACTTCCCCTTGTCTTTTTCCAGAGAAGTGCACTCAAGTAGTATGATATCATCTTCTTCATCCTCAAAATGCACCCATGTCTTTGTCTCACCAAATAATTCCTGAATAAGTTCTTCTCGTTTTCCCACTGTCTCCCATGGTTAAGCACTTGATAAAGCTTAAAGCTTTGTTCACTGGTGGTGTAGATGAAAAGAAGTCAAAAGTTTGGATCATCCCTACAGTCAAATTTTTCCAATTGCCAATGTCGCGATGTAATTCAGCATATACATACCAAGCACGTGCGCAACCTTATAGAGTAGAATAAAACCGATGCACCCAAAGTGAGGGTGGTAATGCTTCCTGTCCTACTATCCAGAGTCTCTCACACTACTAGATATGATGTTGAGCAGGTTGATCACCATGATAAGGGAAAATTTTTGTAGGTGCATTACTTCTTGAAAACTTGGTTGATAAGGCGGTCCCAATCTTTCCCCATTCTAAGAGATTATCCCTGTGGACCACCCACCAAAGTCGCGCTGTTGTCCCGCCCAAAGTATATGACAACATATCTCTTCTTTTAAGTTGGTCAGCCTAGTTTACTTCCATGGCCTGTAATAATCCATCCAAATCTTCAGATCCAGTATAGCGGGGTATTGAGCGACCTATACACCGGATAGAGTGAAAACCCTTTTTGTAAGCAACCACATGCTTAACTTCACACCCCACCAATTCATAAGTGCCATGAGCCCAATTATCACAAGCAATACTGGTAGTATTGTTGATTGACTAAGAATCTTCCCAATGAAGGATTCCTTCCTTAGATGGCTCATTGACCTCTAGGTCCCGAATAGCGCGTATATAGATTCTGTTCAAGTCCTCTTCGCTTAAAGGTTCCACATATGGTATGGATTTCCCATCTTTCAATGGTATTATGACCCTTTCCTCCTTGTTCTCGAAGCTGATATACCCCTTGTTAAACCTCAAATCAGCATTGTTTGCATAACACCAAGGGCACCCAAGAAAATCTAGGAAGCTATCTGCTTCCACAAGCGCTAACACTTCGAAGTCTCCGTGAACTTGGCCCCTTGTATAGTGATATATGCATCCTTCAAAACTCCTATGGGAGTAGATTTTGTTTTGTTTGTCATGAACAATACATTAGATGATGGCTGCAATGGGGGTCTCCCCATTTGTACCCATGCATCCAATGTAAGTACATTCACTTCCGCACCTGTGTCAATCAAAATATTGCTCAACAACCACCCGTCCACAACAACATTCAAAGTGATCTCCTTGTCATAGTCAATGCTATTGGGGGAATATTCGCATGAAGTATTTGTCTTCTAGTCTCAGTTCCCACGTGTGGAGTATTCCCCTTCAACCAATTTCCTAATAAAGGAATAATATTCTCCTGGCACAACATTCTACATACCTCTCTGATGTCGTCAATATCAGACGGGGCCTTTTTGTATCCTTATGCTCCAATTTCTGAGACTGCTCTTTCAAACCCTGTATTTCACCTTGAAGGCTTCTAAGGACCTCCATAGTTTCTTGATAGACTTCTTTCTGATGAGCTGGATCTGGATACCTAGCATGCAAAACCTCCTCCCTAGTGATTGTGGCCCATTGCAGAAACCTCTCTTACGCGTGTTGCCTCAGCTCGTGTGGTTATCTTGACCATTATTGTCTCAGGTTATGGTGTTAACTTGGGCATCCACTGATTCTCTTATACGTGCTAGATTCTAACCATCCCTGGGCCTTTTTTGTCTTGCTTGTTCTCGCTTTAGTGAGATGCGCATACAAGTCTGGACACTCTTCATAACTATGCCCCTTTCCACAAAATGAACAGGAAATATTCTGCGGGCATTTGTGCCTATAATGGTTAGGTGAGCCACATGTATAGCAAGTTCCTCAAGGGAATTCACTCCTTCCTCCACCTCAGCCTCATCCTCCATATCCGCCTTGATATCCTCGTCCTCTTTCACGAACCCCTTCAAACCTTCGTCATTCCTATCATAGCACATTTGATTATAATCCCTATCTTGATGCTCATTCTTTCCTTTAGAACTATCAGCCACACTCGCCTGTCGTACCCCAATATCAATGGCATCATGGATCTGGCTAATCAGTCTACAATCTTTAGTATCATGGGTCGTGGACCTACAAATTTTACAAAAGGAGGATACATTCTTCCTGATCACGCATTGTAGTAGGGGGTAGTGACTAGCATCATGATTCAAATGGAAAATCTCATAGTCTAACAATAGTGAACGACAATTCTGTGAGGGAAACTATCCTTGGTGTGGCCTTCTACTTCATAATTTGTACACCAAATTCCTGAGCGCGTTTCATGAGCTGAGTTTGCCAATAATTTCTCTAACTGTTTTTCCATAGCTGTTATCTAAGCCTCCAAGAATGGACTAACTCCAGTGTCAATACTCCTAACTGCTTGCTTCAGCAAGTAAAGCTACTTCCAATGCTTCACATGGGTTGGTATAAGTTTTATACGATAGTGCTCTTCGAAATGGGGTAATCAATCCCCGACAAACCATTGTGCATGCTAACTTGCATGAATGTCATAGGGGATTTTGGATAGAAGTGTTTTAAAACAGGAATCATACTCACGTACACTTTCAGTAGTGCCTTGCTTTATATCCTTAAGTGCACTTATACTCTTCTGCTCAAACTCTGGGATATGGAACTCTTTTAAGAAAGCATCTTTCAATGTTGCATAATCAATACAAGTTTGATTGGGATCAAACTTCCTATACCAGTTGTGTACGTGTGCCTATAATGTAGTAGCAAATTGACTTTCCTTGCGCTCAGAAGCCGTGATACCTTTCACGAACCACAATATTTCACACATATGAACATTTTTAGTAGCATCCTCAATACCTTTGTACTATGGGAGACAAAGGGACATCTCCATATAAATGTTTTGGGGTTGTTGCGGGCCTTGACCACCCGACCCAAAACCTCCTTGGTTTCCTCTTCCTCCAAAACCACCGAACCACCGAACTAGAAGCGCCATATCTGTCCGATCCTCCTCCAAAATTTGGGATAGGGCCCGTGGGTGCACTCCCCTGTGTCCCGACAGTGGTACTATACTAGACCCCTATAGTCTTTGAATTAGTCCTAGTTTCCAGAGGTGAATCCCACACTCAGCGTGCTCATATTCTCGTACGGATGATGAGCCTCAAAACGTACCCCCAAAGAATAACGAAGTTGTCTGTGCTGCCATTGATGTACTTATTGTCTGACTTATTTCTGCTCTTTCACTTCCTAAATGAAAACTTTACTTACCTATTGTACTAGATACTGGAAAACCAAGCGTAAGGGCTAGGTCAGCAAGCTGGCTTAGATGCGCACCCACAGCCCAGGTCTTATCTACTAGCGTTCTTCCATGTGAAGCTAAAGAGGGTTCATTATCATGCTTTCTTAGATGGGGGAGTCCCTGATGCTCTTGCTCTTCTTCCTCCCCATGAGCCTTAAATCCTTCACGAGCCATCTCTCTCCACAACACCATTCGTTCTGCAATTTATTGTTTCTTCCATATTTCCCTCTTGTGTGCCTCATCATACTTCACCACCTCTCTTCCTCTCGTCGTCTTTGCGCCGCTAGGTCTACCATCTTTCACCAATCCTATTCCTGCCCCCACGCGTGGATATTTTTAGCTTTCCATGGGTTTATCTTCCAAGTTCAACATTACCATCAGTATTTTGATTGCCAGCGGAATACCTTACAAATACGTCCCTCTAGGATACTATAGGAACTGGAACTCCACTACCTCCAGGGCATGAATAAGTCAAAATTGAATACTCCAAAATATAGTTGTTTAGAACACCGTGAAACCAGGTATCTACCACGTGAGTCCAGATCAGTCAAGCATCATATAGTGTTTGAAATTCCTCCTGTGTCCAAACAAGTGTGTGATACCTCCAATTCCACTTAGATGCATATGCAGTCAACCACTCGTATAATTCTACTGGAAAGATAGCAAAGAAGCTCTCATACAAACTATCATACAGATTCTACTCTACCCAAGTGCATGCGCTAAATCCAAATCCAGTGTCAAACCTTTGTGTGTATTCTTCCTCTAGATTGTGAATCCACTCTTCAACGCTTGCCAAATTTAGCCGATATGTCTTCATCGCGAACCATTCTGAAACAACTGAAAAAGAGGTCTCGGCAACGTAACCAATGATGAAGCCTAGAATTCTTAGATAACACCTAGTCGTGCTGGCACATCACTCAACCTGGGTTGAGTGCTCACCTGAAGCGCGCAAAGGTACCAAGTCCCTCTTTATGGTTGTTGTAGCATAATGGTAGCATGATGAAGTAGTATAACAAACATATATTTAGAAACTAATCCATCTATACATCGTTACACCGTACTAGATCTATAAGCACTTAAGTATAAATCATCATGATAACAATAGTATACAATGAAAAACATATCAGACACTTTTTTTGGCCAATATTCTTCATATATTCATCATACCAATAGTACAAAAGCTTCATACAATACTAGACATGCGCACATGGATCTGTTATAATTATCCAGTCTCATGCACTCATGTATCTCTAACCCTTCAAAGCAGTATGTGTCCATGTCTATCTTTTTACTAAGTAATTCATTACATATATAGGGTGGGGGACTAGCCCTTCACCACTTAACTCTACCAAAATAGGTCGCATGCTAATAATAGCCATGCACCTTTTACAACTATAACCATACATGTAAATATGTTATCTATAGATCACTGATAGTTAACTATAGTGGTGGATCTATTCTTAGCTTATGCCCATGCAAGAGTGATTTGACATGCTCTTTGAAATCTCCATGAAGAGTGGTGTGCAAGTCTCGGCATCGCTTTGTGTGCTCCACATGCCAACCTCTAAAAATAGCCCTGATCTCCAAAATCAGCTAAGTCCCGAAAGTCTGACTCTACACCTCTGCGCGTGACGCCTTCCTATACCTCTGCGCCTTTTCTTCCGTGTTGTTCTCCCGCGCGGACTATGTGTGTGAGTTCTACTAAGTGTTTTCTCTTATCAACACTACTTCCTCTTTCCATTTGGTTTGTAATCCATTTGATATACATGTGTTTGAGGGAAGAATTTTGGGTCACAATGATGGTTGTGTTGATAGAATCTCAACAATTTCTATGAGGTCAAGAAGATTGGAAGAAGTTCTCCATGAAGGACCAAAGATAAAAATTAGTGAGGTTGTTGGATTTTTATACACAAGAGTCAAACATGGTAGAATTACCAACACATTCATTCATAATAAAGTCCCTTGCGCATGATTACCATTACTAGCTTGAAGAAGCTAAATGATAAAGTGAAGGTAAGCATCCCTGGACCTAGAGACAACTCAGATTTATTGCCTATTATTATACCATGTCAAAATTGTGGATATCATAAGAAGATGAGAAGGAATGATAACTATGTAGTCTTTATTATGACACCGACATGTTTTCACCTTCAAAATTTTCAAGATAAATCAGGTTATAAATGAACCCTCGAGGATGACACAAGGAAAGAGCATGTCCATGGAGGTAAGTTACATTTTATATATTTTTGGAGTGTTGATTCTAACCCATAAATTTTGAGTTGTAAGAAGGTTAGGGACAACTCATGGTCCAAAAAGACTTTGATTTCATTGCCTACCAACATGCCAATACAATTTGGTCTTCACCATGCACAATTGGTTAGGTATAATGTCTATGTTGCATTGCTCCACTCCATGATACTATTGTTTTTTAATCCTTGATACCAACTTGCACCAAGTGGAGAGCAGGTAAGAAATGAATGGTGTAGCAAAAGGTGCATGGATGCTTGTGTACAATTCCAAAAAAATAGCATATGTGGGGTTGGTACTATTGTGGGCTTCAAAAATAAAGAAGGTTGGATTGTATGATCAATATGATTGGTAATATTAACCTTAAGTGTTCGGGAGTGACCCAAAGCTTTGCATATTGGTTTGACACTCATACATACCAACTTTTCTTGGTAATTGGTTTCTTATTTGACCATGGAGTAGTAATGCTCGTAGTTAATGGCACCACTCATAAATTCATTAGAGGAGAAATTATCATTAAGCATGGGCTGAGGATGATTAATTTTGGCTAGTTCAAGGTCACCAATGTCAATAATAATTTCATGCCTTACATAAATAATATAGTATAGTTATCAAGTTTCATAGGAAGGTGCAAGGTATGTGATGTTTTCCTTGAAATTAAGCCAGTTGAAGTTACAATTGTTTATGGGATGTAATAGATTCAGTTTTTGGAGGAATTGATGGTAGAAAAGAAAGAGAAATTTCATTATTTTTCTCCTTTTCATGTATCAACTCATGGGAAGAACATAATTACAGTTGGGCATGCAAAAATTCAGCCACCAAATAAATTTATAAAGGGAGAATTTAAGTTTTTGATCATGATGGTGAAATTTGAGCAAAGGGGAATTGAACTATACCCCTTACCAGCAGTCCAAGAAAGTGTTTCATGACTGAGTTTGCAAACTCAAATTTGGAAAGAAACATCATGGGAACATATGGAGATACATTCAAAAGATGCACAATTGATTTTTCTTTACCAACCCTCCTATATTTATTTTAGTCATCATATAGTCCCTGCCTAAAGGGAAATTGATGAGTTACAATTGTGTTATTGATATTATGGATACATATCATCCAAACAAGGAGGACGTGATATTTTATAGGAAACAAGGGAAGCTAATCATCATGCCTACAAGGCATGAGGGAGGATGAACTGAAGATCATTTTTTCTTGAATAACTTTATTTCTTGTGTAGGTACAAAGAAGGAGTAGATGAGATTGATTTGGGATCCGAGTACTTGCAATTGCTTGAGACAAACAATTTTGAGAGTGGGGACTATCATGTCCCTTTTTGAGATTATTTTGTTTGAATACCTTGACCCACTTTTATTCCTCACGGGTCCAAGGGAAAAATCTAGAGGAAGCCAACAATGTCGTCACATGCTTAATTTTGTGTTTATTCCTTTAATTGGCATTGTATTGTTGGTGATCCTAACGCCCAATAATAAATTAAAAATAAAAATATATTGGTGAGCATGTAGGCTCAAAACATTAAAAAGAAAATAATAATAAAGCAAGTCTAATTGTGGTTGATCTCATTTGAGAGCCCTAGTACTTGGCTCTTCCCTCTTATTATAAAACGAGAGGTTGTTGGCATTAGTTTGGGACATGTTGATTTTATGAATTTTATATCTTGACTTGAAGTTTGGCTAGTGTATCCCCTTTTTCCATCTCTCTCAAGGACGAAAAACCCTTTTCGGGAAGTTTGCATGGATGAAACCCCATACTACACTTGGTTTTATACACTTCATTATTAGTTACATCTGATTTATACCCTAAGCAACTTGTTTGGGAGAGTGTTTTGGGTGAAGTGGTTGGTTTTTATGTGAACAAGTTGCATGATTGGATTCTCTAAATTTTCTAAAGGTGAAATCTTCCATTTCTATCAATTACTGAGTGTATTTGAGTGGTATTTTCAATTTTGGAAATTATTATTCAAATTTATAGTGGATGGTTGCATGATAAAATAAAAATAGCACTTGTGGGCCCCTAACAATCGGGTTTCTTGCATTTAAAGATTTTTGGTCATTTATTATAAATTACAAGCATCTTCCCTTAAATTTTGAGTGAGATTTGTGCCTAAGAAAGTGTGTTTGAGTTCTCCTAAGAGGTCACCACCCTAGAAACAAAGTGTCGGCAGTGTGTGGAGGGTTCCAAAGTGAATTTTCAGTCATCTACAATCTTTCCTAGTTATGATTTCAACTATTTTTTGTTTCCGGGTCCCCCTAAAAAGGGACATTACAAATTCTTAGGAAGGTGATTTTTGAAACAACATTTAATTTTACTTTATAGTTGTTTTACTTTTTATTTTCCTTAAAATTAGAGGAATGTTAAAGAAAGACTAATTAATTTTGTAGAAAGACATTCAAAAAAATTTAAATTTATGCTTGAGTATGATTTTGCACTAAAGATAAAGGAAAATAAACTATTAAATTTCTTTTCAATGTGATATTTAAAATGTTGCAGCAATGTTTATTCCATAATTTTGTGACAAATTGGGTGGGACTTTAAACTAGATATCTAGGATATAGCTTTCGCTGACCTCTTTACCTTTGGTCTCTTCTAGTCCATTATAACACTAAGAAAGTATAAGGCTCAAAAATTTTCCATATATTATGTTGATGTTTACACTTTTTAATTTATTGGTTCATGTCTAGTTCTTCTAAGTGAAAAAGTATGTAACAATAATATTTCAATATTTCCATTTAGTAGCAATTGTATTATTGTCATTATACTGTCACTCATGCCAATTTAGATGAATGTTTCCTTGTCAAGTAATCTTCTCACTTCAATATAAAGTGCATTAGGTCCAATACAGAAGAAATGGTTTTACAAATATTATGTAGTCATTTTTACACCCACCAAAGAACAAGGAACCCCATACGTGCCGGCCTATCACCCAACGGGCACCTTTGGGCACTCACCCGAGGCATGCGCGGGTGCTGAGTCTCTCTTTTATGTGAGTGAGTGGGTAAACATCATCTATGATCCAAAATTTAAAGAAAGTGAGTGGGAATGAGACATGCTAACATCATAGAGCTCAAAACGAATCTAGATCATCGGTCATTACAGGAGCAGAGATACTTTAATAGACTTAAAGAACTAAATCAAAATAGAAAGGAAAATGCATAGGGATTCATATTCATCTTATAAACATACATGAAACAGAACTATGAAGATATAAGGATGGACCAAAATCATTAATGATCATATTCAAATAAGTTGGTAACCTCATTACATCCATTATATCCATTATAAAACATCGCAGTATGGCAGACCAAAGTCATACATCATAAGCTGGATCTACATTCCTTAGCTCCTAAAAATAAAGTTTATAACCCCAAGCCCCGATACATCCATCTCCTATAGTTTATCTACCCAACCCAATCAGAATCCTTGCAGCCATTTCTATAGAGCTCCGCTCTCTTTTAATCTATATTCTTAACCAACTCTATCAACACCCACACACACACACCTTTTCCTTCTGTGGGCGCTTGTATTTATAGGCACCCCGAAGTGCCAACTCATCCTTCGTGGCCTCAGATCTGGTGCCAAGTGTCTGAATGTGGTCCTCTATGGGTGCATGCTCCTCTAAGCCTGAGATCTCCACTCTTTTCTATGATGGCCTTCTAGAAGCCTCCATCGTAGGGCATATTCCTTCCTAGGCCAGCTTGTCACCAAGTTAGCACCTTATCCACTCCGCATGCACAGTCGGGTCACGCTTTTCTCGTGTTCTACCCAAAACACCAAATACGGCTAAGTCCCGAGACCTTTTTCTTCCAATGTGTAACACGGGTTCTTCTAAAACCCTCCTAGAGCCCTTCCTTGTGTGCCTTCTTCTTACGCACCCACCCTTAAACTTAGGCCTTGCGTGCCCATGTGCCTTTGTGTACTTAATCAATATTTTAGGGCCCAACATCACCCCATGCTTTACCTTTTCTCCACCCGCAGAACACTTCTTTAAATAAATAATTACAATAGGCTTAACGCCTTGGAAAAAGAATAAGGGAATGAAGAATTGGGAAAAAATGAAGAATGGGGGAGTGTTGTCATTCTTGCAACAAGATAGGAACAATTCTTTACAAGTCGGCCTCTAACTTGTTCTAGGTATCAACTTCATTTTGTACTCTCTGGCAGAGATCTCTGACTGGGGTGCTTACTTCCTCAAAACCCAGTCCATTTCCTCAAGATTTCAATGTTTCAACCATTCCTTCCATCCTTCTTGTAATCTGTGGGTACAACTCCTTCAACCAGTTTTTAATTGAACCTCGTAAGGTTTCAATAGATTCTAACTTTTCTCGACCTCACCGGGATCCTTTCCCACTCTATTTGTTCCCTTTGTTATTCTCTTGGAATTCCTTGAGCTCTACCTCGTGAGTGGTGACTAGAATACTTGCCACTTTATCCCTCTGTCTGCGCAATTGTCATATGCGGCCTTGGTAGTATGGGTAGTAATTTTCACATCAACAAGAACCTTGTTATATTTAGAAATGATTGCTACAACCTTTAATTTTCCTCCTTCTCCAGGTGCATTGTTATTTCTTGTAGATTCTAAGGCTAGAGGTTTCCTCTCCATGGTGAGGATGCGCATTAAGTCTTCAAGACACTCAAGGGAATATCCATACTTTTACGGGTGGTGCGGTCCAGATGCTTCAAAATAATGGCATATGTGATGGATTCTACCTTCTTATATACCTCACGCACCCTTGCCTTTTCTTCCCTAATCTCACGCTTTAGCTGCACTGATTAGTTTCTCCTACTTCAAATTCTTGGTTCTCTCTTCTAGCTCTTCTTCCCTCTTTTCTAGCTCTGCCTCTAGAAATTTTACCCTGTCATTCCTTCCGAATAACCTAGCTTCCAGCTCAACCGAGACCTTATTTAGAGCATTGCAGACTTGTTCATCTGAAAGCTGTTGAGCGCTCACCAAGGGGTTATCTCCTTTTGACTCAGGAATCCTCATTAGTGCTCCTTGGATTACCTCAAACTCTGGCTCGTCAATGTGGGACTCAATTTCCCATGAAATCATTTTCCTCGTCTAAGGGTATGCACCTTCTTCATCAAATGACTTCATTGCCAATAGTTGATCGTTGTATGCGTGCTCTGAAACATGCATGCAACACCTTGTTTGGATCATCAATGTCACTCATTCTTGGCTTCTATATCTCCATGCACCTTCCTCATGTGCATGTGCATGTGCCCTTAGGAATAGTTATCGATAAACTGGGGCCTCCCGTGCTTCCATGATCTTTCCCTATGCTTTCTTCCTTATCTTCATTCATCACTATATCAGCGCTTACGCTCCACTCTTATTCTACCAAGGCTTCAATGATTTTCATTGCTTCTCTTTCTTCCACCTTGTTTACTTCATCCTTAGTGAGGCTTGGAGTCTTCTGACCCTTTGTGCTAACCTCTTCACTTCCTCCCATGTCCTGAGCGCCCTCCTCCTCCTGGCTGCCCTTCCTTCACACAAAGTGATAGTCGTTCTTCTCCTCTACGCCTTCTTCTTCCAAATCGTGCACGCTGAAAACAAGTGGTTCTTGGTCCCCTTCAGAATCATTTTCTTCATCGTCATCCATCTCACCCATGTATTTCTCCAAGCTCTTTGTTTCCTATGAGTCAACTTCCTCCATCACCTTCTACTTATTCCTAACTGAGGATTCAAGTATATGAGACTTTACTTTCTCTTCTTCCTCCTCTGGTGATTTATCCTCTGTAATAAGCTTTCCTTGCTCTAGTACCTCCTCTCTAACTGGTGACCTCTTCCTACGTGTGTAATTACTTTTTCTAGCACTTGTTCTAGGGCACCCACCGCTTGAGTATCTTGGACACTTGGTGCCTTCTTCCTTATCTCTTCCATCTCCTTTTTCTTGGGTGTGGTCTTCTTCCTACCTGTTAGGTCCTCAGGTATAGCTATCTCGTTCTCAAGATAAGTGGCATTCTCAAACTTGGGCCTTATACGAAGGTATACATGCGCTGCAGACCCCCTGTAATAGGAAGAGCCATGGGTTTTATCATTTGAACTTCATGTGACACATACTTTTCCATGTACGCATGCTTGTTGGGGTAGACCAACATCCTACGCATCTCCTTGTGGTCCCGATCCATACTTCCAAGGTCAAACTTCAACTTCTTAGATTCCTTGAATTTGTTTACCCCTGCCTGGAAGTACTGAACAGTGAAATAAAATGGAAGTTTACACCATGGGCTCATGCTTTCATCAACCAACCTAAATCTACCAATGCAGAAGTGTTGGTATACTATGAATTTAGCTTCTCCTTCTGTGAGCTTTGGTAGTTGTTCTGGGATCCTCCACTCTACCCCGAACGCATTCCTCAAGCGTGTATACCATTTCTCAAGATGCACCTTATGAATGGCCATCATGCTATCGCAAGTATATATTTCAAATATTTTTGTGGGTGAGGGGTCTTCCTTTGGGTATTCCCATATGAACTTATCTGCCGCATCTGGCACTCCGATCTCTGAAAATACAATAGTTAAGAGGACATTGCCAAAAATTATCTTGTCACCCTCCTGCGCGCTACTGATGATCTCATCCATGATGTACACGAAAATTTGTAGATGGTACCCTCCGATATTCTTCTACAAACATTGAACCATGATTTGTTCACTTGTGTCCATCTCTCTTGGTCATTAAGTTTTGTTACCAGGCGCGCGACCATTCTCATCACCGGGTCTTGGATATCCGCAATATCAAAGTACCTTGACCCCTTCTTGTATGCATATGTAGTGATAGTTTCTTTGATGGCTTCTTTGTCACATAGGTCGTCCTTTATATCTTCTCCTTCACATATGAGACCTATGAATTTTGAAATTAGTTGAGGAGTTATGTGCATCTTGTGCCCCGTGAAGTGAAAGTGATCTTCATGTACACATGACATCAGCCACTGATAGAGGCGCTCAGGCTTCCCAAAGTAGGGCAACTCATAGAGTTGCAACAATCCCACCTTCTCCAACTTCACTTTTACTTTGTTGCTATAAATGGGTAACCCTTCTAGTGTCCTCTTGTTTGTCGGGCACACTAACTCCAGCGCCATTTCCTTTTCAGTCACATTTGTGTGATGGTTATAATCACTTACTGTCATGTTTCTTAAATGGGACTCCCACTCCTTTCCAAGAAAAACCCCATCTGGGTATTGCATTTCTACATACCATTCTTCATTTGTACTTGCGGTGGTTTCTTGTAGTTTTCCCTTGCCCTTGCCCTTGCCCTTTTTAGGTGTTACATCTGGTTTCTTGGGTGCCATTATGTAGGTTATCTTTGCACTTTAACTTCTCTTGCTCTGCTTCTCTACCCTTTCCAAGTTTAGATCTCAAACTTGTGAAGAAACTCCTTTCCAACCTATGCCCTAGCTATCAAACCCTCGCTGGAATATCCCCTTCACAAGATGACACTTCTCCACAACTCTCTCCATGCCCATGAACTATTCCCCCTAGTTTGCAGATCTAAACTAGTCACTCATGGTTAAATTTCTCCAATTTTTCTTCACACGAATCAACTCTGGAAACCCTAGTTCACAAAATCTCTTCCTTTTTGTATTCATAAAGTAAAATAATGAAGTGTCCAACCTTCTATTTATAGTTTTTCCCACTTTTTAACATTAAATGCTACCTTACCTACCACCGTACTTCAACACTTAATGCAGATTTTTCAACAAAACCTAACTTTAGTGCTTTAACTCACGTGCCCAATCCTGCGCGGACAATCCCCCAACCTTCTGGCGCACAACCAATACATCTTGACAGAAACTCTTACGCGTGCATCACCTGTGCGAAGGTACTTCCATCATGATTTTTTCTCTCACCTACCTTGTGTTTCTTTTGTGCTTCTTCCTCTTTTGTACGTGGATCCACAATGTAGCCTTACCCTGACACCAACCATCCTTTTTCACCTTTCCTCTCATGTACTTACTTTCCCAAGGCTATTCAACCGGGATTTTTAACGCAATCCTTCTTGGTTCTTCACACTTTGCACTTTCTTCCACCTTACTCCACCCCACACTAAAATGATGCGTGGTCCTCTACACATTTACAACCTTCAAAAATTAATGAGATTACTGGTGCCCAAGGTGCAACACAAAATAGCAACGAGAAAGGGAAACACAAGAAAATAAAAATGCATTAAAGGAAATCCTAAACTATCTGGCAATACTGCCTTATTACAAACACCAAGAAGACTTATTTATAGTAGGGCTTCAGCTTACTCCCATTGAAATGTCTTGGTAATATCATCCCATCCAAAGACTTGTAAAAATCATGCACCTAAATCAAGGATGTTCAAGATGATGTAGGGACCCAACCAATGGAATTTTAACTTCCTAGGATGGCACAGAAACTTGGAATCATATAGTAGGACCATTTTCCCAACCTCAAACTTCTTGTTCTTAATGTGATGATCATGCCATGCCTTTTGTTTTACTTTTTCCATCTTCTGGATCCACCTGGCGAGTGATCGTCTTTCATCCAATTGCATTAACTTTTCAATTCTTTCTTCCAACACTTGTTCATCATCTAATCCTCCTGTGTGTACTATACATAGAGAAGGTAACATGAATTCAACTGGTAGGACAACCTCTCGTGCCAAACACCAATTGAAATGGTGTGGCCTTATTCAACCTCTTGTAGGTTTTCCTATATGCCCAAAGAATGGCTGATACTTTTTCATCCCAATCCTATCTACCAACATCACAAATCTTAGTCAACGTGTGACTAAGTATTTTGTTAAATGCCTCAGCAATAGTTCCATTTTCTTGAGGGTGATAGGGAGTAGTTTTGTGATGGGCCACCATGAATCCTGACTATTTCATTGAGGAATTACATACCTCTATCACTTGTTAAACTCAATGGGCATCCATACTTACTGATTATGTTTTCCCATAAAAATCTAGTAGTTGTAGCTGTTGTACAATCCTTTATAGGCGCTACCTCTGCCCACCTTGTCAAATAATCAGTACAAGTGAGGATATACCGTGAACTAGTCCTTCATGCCACTGGCGAGATTGGTCCAACAAAGTCGATAGCCCATTTCTCAAATGGTTCCGCACTGGTTATTGGTCGCAAAGGAATTTCATCCCTTTTTCAAGGTTTTCCAAGGTGCTGGAAATGGTCACATGCCTTACAAAACTCAATGTAATCTTGATAAATGGTCTCCCACCAAAGCCCTATGAGTAGAATCTTCTGCGTGGTTACATTTCCCACATAGTGTCCTCCTATAATCCCACCATTCACCTCTTCCATAATTGCAATGCACTCATGTTCTAGCACGCATCGGTGCTAGAATCTCATCACGACCCATTTTTTATAGATCTTCGCTAATTATCATGTAGGGCATGGCGCATATGGCCAACGTATTCTTCTCTAAGGCCTTCATTTCAACTAGCGCCACACCCATTTTGAGAAACACTACAATATCTTCTAAGTCTGAGGGTGTGCGCTGTAACCTAAATAGTTGTGCATCTGGCATGGTATCCTCAATGCTTTGTGCATCCTCCCTTGAATCGATTCTAGACAAATGATTAGATCCGAATCAATATTTCTGGATTGACAACCACTGTGAACTTGAATTCTTAAAACAATAGTACCCACAAAAATGTGTGCCCTTGTAGAACGGACTTGTTCACCAAGTATTTCAATGCCATATGGTCAGTGTAAAATATAAAATGGGTTGCCAACAAATACTGGTTGAATTTATGAAGCACATAGATCATTGATAATGCCTTGGGCTCAGTTGTAGTATAATTCTGCTCTGCTGGCGTCAACTTCCTACTTGTAAAGCAAAAATAATGATCAACAATCCCCTCACCAAACTATGTAAGTACTGCTCCAATGGTGGTTCCTGAGGCATCCACATGAACATGAAAAGGCTTATCCCAAGAAGGGAAACGTAGGATGGGTGCGGTGATAAGTCTATCCTTCAAAGTGTCAAATGCCTTCTGTTGTGCCTCTCCCCAATGAAAGGAACTTTTATGTCTAAGCAACTCTTCTAAAGGCGCGGTGATCTTGGCATATCCTTTGATGAACTTCCCGCAGTACCCCATATGCCCAAGAAATTCACACATTGCGCTTTGACTAGTAGGCTCCCTCAATCCCACAATTACTACAACTTTAGCGGGATCTACTAGTAGGCATTCCTTACATATGATGTGTCCCAATAATGTTCCAAATGGGGTAGCAAAGACACATTTCCTAATATTAAGGGATATCCTCAACTGCCAACACCTTTCAAACATTAACCTTAGGTTGTCACAATGGTCCTTCACTAACCCATATAATGTCCAATCATCTAGGTAGACTTGAAGAAAATTATGGATGAAGTCCTGGAAAGCTTGTACCACGATGCACGAGAACCAATTACGACTGGTGGCTCCAAAAAACCTGTCACCCTTCAAAACCTGTTTGCCAGTTCTTATATCTTTACACTCCAAGAAATTCTGAATATATAGGAGAGCATGTAGGAAATTTTATGTTGAACGTTCATCTATCAAAGGGAAGATTTGGTTTAAGTTTTCTTATCCCTCAAGCTAAAAAAATTGTTGTTGTTGCGATTACATTAGAAAGTTTACGATTAGTGGCTCTAGAAACGTGATCACCAATAATAAACCATTTTCCAATTATGAATTATATCGGTTCTGTGAATTCTTGGTATACAAGAGGACACGAAGAAATTTTCTGTTGTTGTGTATTTGCTCATCGAAAGACAATTTTTAATGCACTTTCTTAGCCTTCGAGCCTAATTTTAATGTTTTTACAACTAGTAAGAAAACATAAAGGAAAGTTGTAGGACCCCCATCAGGTTAGAAAACCACTATGGAAACTTTTGAATAATTGTTTGGTACTCTATCTTATGGCTTGTTGTGTGAAATTTGACTTTTGGGAAAATAGTGTTTTCTCTCTTTTTATCTCTTTCTCTCTCCTTGGTTACGAAATGATGTGAAATGAAATGAAATGAATACATGTCTCTAAACCTTTTCTTTTGAATGCAAATTATAATTATTATTATATGTAAATGGGAAACTAAAAACATTAATTATGCTAGATCTAGGTGGATGCCATGCCAACGATTTATTGTTGATTTCATGCTCACATGTTTTTTACAGGATGCAAGTAAGATGGTGAAACAACGTGGGTGTGATTCATTGTATATTGTTAAAATTTATGTATGTTAATGAAGGAAATTTTTATGTATTGTTATGTTATAGTAAATTTATTTATTGAAATTTGGCAATATGAATGAGATGCTAGTTTTAGGGGTGCTTTGGGAAATGTGCATGTAACTAAAGGTGTTATTTTGATTCATATTTACATATGGGGAAAGAGGGTTGGATGTGTGTGTGTGTGTGTGTGTGTGTGTGTGTGTGTGTGTGTGTGTGTGTGTGTGTGTGTGTGTGTGTGTGTGTGTGTGTGTGTGTGTGTGTGTGTGTGAAATGAAACTGTAGAGAAAATTCCAACATTTGCAAAGTATGAAAATGTTTATAATTGAAGTTCTGTAATATTTTAGATGTCAGGGTTTAAGGGGATGTTCATCCACACATGAGTGTTATTTTGATCCTCAAATTTTTATTGTAAAATTTGGATATGTATGTTAAATGAATTTGAATTTAAAATATTGTAGTGCATTTCCAGTGTTCAATAGACAATTAATTAATTAGTGTGTTGTATTCTTACCTTGTAAATGTAATAAAGAGATCTAAACGAAACACTCAACCCTAGTATAAGACTCGTGTATAACTACCTTTCTTGCGTGAATCCTTTTAGTGTGGAAAACTAAAACCTTAGGATAAACTTCAATCTCTACACTCGATGTCACCTTCTAGCTTAAGTAAATAAGATCCCTAGTTTGAATTATCATCATAGTCGATATGTTTAGCGACATCATCATAAACTTTGACGGTTAGGAATGACATGGTCAAACTATTTTTGGTGTAAGTAGAATAAAAAATTCCTTAGGATCCTAGTGGAATTCCAAGTCTTACGAGGTGCATTCTTCAACCCAAATGGCATGACTATATACGAAAAACTTCCCCACTCAGTGGCGAAAGTTGTCTTCCTCTGGTCCTCCTTTGCGATCCTTACCTAGTGATAGCCCAAAAATCCATCTGTGAAAGAGTAGACCTCGCATCCTGCCACTCCCTCTAAAATTTCTTCAGTAAATGGGGTTGGGAAAGGATCAATGATACACACTACATTTAGGTCCCTGTAATCAACACAAATCCTTATCCTTCCATCCTTTTTTATGCTAATTACCATTGGACTTATCCATTTTGACTCTTCAACAACTTCAATGATACCTGACGCTATCATCTTGTCTATTTCTTCCTTGACCTTCACACACAAATTAGGATTCATTCGGTATGGCCTCTTTCGGACCGAGCATGCACCCTCCTTCAACTTAATTCTCATTTCCCCCAAGGAATGGTGAATGCATTTTAGTTCATGATACCCACGCGGGAATAAATCCTCAAACTCTTGTAAAAGATCAATGATTTTAGAGACTTCTTTTCTCGACCAATAGTCTCCAATGATAGCCTCTTTAGGCTCCTCTCCTGAGCTGATGTTAACCTTCTTTTTCCTTAAAGGTTCATGATAGGTGCGTGCTGTTCATCAGAATTGTCTAACACCTTGCGCGTCCCCACAAAATGGTCAACATCTAAGTTTTCTACTTCTTCTCCATCAATAACGTACACCATATTTCCTTTTTATTTTTCCAAACACATGTGCTCAAGTTGTATCTCTTCTATTTCTTCTTCCTCAAAGTACACCTCCAAGACAGGTTCACCTAGTAACTCCAGTAGCCTATCTTATGTTATGAAACTATCCATAATGGTAAGGCACTTGACAACCTACAATTCCTTATCCACTAAGGGTTTTGTACTCCGATACTTGAATGCTTGAATGAGATCAGCTGCTAACTCTTGCCAATTCCCTATCTGGCGGCGTGTCTCAAAATGAATGTACCATGTGCGCGCATAACCTTGTAGGGTGGAATACAACTTGTGAACCCATAATGAAGGTGGCAATGCTTTTGCGCTTCCCATCCAGGCTATCTCACATGCTTGGATATGGAAGGAAGTGGTCTCTTTACCATGGTAGTCTTTTATAGCCGTGGGCACGTTGCTCTTGCAAAACCTTACGAGAGAAGGAAATTCTCACCTCACGCCATTCCAAGAGGTTATCCCGATGTGTCGCCCACCAACGTGTAATGAGTTCCGAGTAGGACATAACTTAACATCCCTCTTTGTTCATTCTCCTTCTTCCACTGAGCTTCCATCTCCTATAAAAATACCTTAGGGAAGGCTCCTCTTGAGTACTTAGGTAGCTCCTTTCCCCCTAGGCACCGAACTGTATGTGCCTTTGTCACCTTTGTCACCGATCCTCTCAAATGTCATCCGATTAACTCATAGGTCCCATGTGCCCAATTATCGCATGTTATATTGGTGGTGTCACTTAAGGACTAAGCATCCTCAAACTGGATAACTCCTTATATGGGATGGATTACCTCTAGATCCCTGATTGAGTGCACATATATTCTATCCAGGACCTCTTCTCCCAAATGTTCAGTATAGGGTGTTGATTTTCCATCAGCCAGGGGTATGATGACATTTTCCTCCTCATTTTCAAAGCTTATGAATCCCTTGTTGAACCTAAGATCCGCATTGTTCTTATAACACCATGGGCGCCCAAGTAATGCTAGGAAATTGTCTGCCTCGGTGAGTGCCAAGACTTCGAAGTCCCCAGTAAACTTATCCCCTTGAATGGTGATAGTTGCATCCTTTAAGACATCGATGGGCATTGCCTTCTTTTTTTCACCATATACAAGCACATTCGAAGATGGTTGTAATGCAGGTCTTCCCATCTGATGTCATGCATCCAAGGTGAGAACATTAACCTCTCGCACTATGTCAATGAGGATATTACTAAGGAGCCATCCATCCACGACCACATTTAACGTGATCTCCCTATCATAGTCAAGGCTATGAGGGGGAAGGTTTACATGCAAGACCTACCTCTCGCACTCTTCTCTAGTGCGTGGTACCTTCTCTCTCAACCATGCTCCTAGTAAGGGAATAATATTCTCTTGCCTTAGCATTTTACATACTTCCTTGACCTCATCTAGGTCATCCTTTGGCACCTCGACCTTCCTTCTTTGCTCCTCCCTCCTGGACTGATCCTTTAGACATTGGATTTATCCTTGTAAAATCCGAATGACATCCATGGTTTCTTGATATACCTCCTTCTGATGTGCAGGATCTGGGTACTTCCCATGTACCACTTCTTCCCTTGAAACTAGGTTCTTCTGCCTTGGCATTTCCTTTGCGCACACACAGCCTCTACTCTTGTTATTACCATAACAGTTCCAAACCCGCATCAGGTCACCTATGACATCCACTTTGTGTTTCAAGCTTCTTAATGCTTACCATTGTAGTGCCCTTATCTTTCTGGTGTTGTTGATTCATATGCTCAAACAACTCAGGGCACTCCTCATACTTGTGCTTCTTCACGCACCATGAACACTGCAATAAGTCTATGCACTCGTGTTTGCAGTGGTTTGTAGACCCATAATTAAAATAGGTTCCACGTGGGAACTCACTTCTTCCTCCTCTCCGCAGTTACCATGACCACAAAATCCTCCACGAAATCCCCTTCGCACGCTCCTCATAACGGTAGTCATCATTCTTAGAACTACTGGAAATGTTGGTCTAGCGCACACCATGATCAATGGCCTCATGGATCTAGTCAATAAGCTGAAAATCCTTAGTATCATGGGTTGTAGAGGTGCAAATCTTACAATAGCAAGATACATTCTTCCAAATTACATGTTGTAACAAGGGACATCTACTCACATCATGATCCCCATGAAAAATCTCACAGTCTACTGCTATGACATGTACTATCTTCCAGGGAAACTATCCTTGGCATGCCCTCTACCTCACAATTTGTACACCACATTCCACTGCGAGTCTCATGAGCTGAGTTCACAGATAAATTTTCCATTTGCTTAGCCATGGCAATGATTTGAGCTTCCAGAAATAGGCTAACACTAGTGTCAACGCTCCCGACATCTTCGGCGCGCAAGGCATCTTCCAACGCCTCACGTGGGTCTGTGAAAGTATTATGAGATAAAGCCCTTCTAAATGGGGTTATCAACCCTCCAAAAAACCATTGAGCATCGTTGTGAAGGGTGAATTTCATATGACAACTTTGACAAGAGAGTCTTAAACCACGTGTCATACTCTCACACACTCTCTGTCATTCCCTGCTGAATTTCCTTAAGGGCGTTGATGCTCTTCTGTTCAAACTCAAGGATGTGGAATTCTGTTAGGAAGGCATTTTTCAATGCGGTGTAATCTACCACTATCTAATGGGGGTCATACTTCCTATACCAGCTATGCACCCATCCTTGTAACATCGTTGCAAACTGACTAGCCTTCCGTTCTAGGGTTGTGATCCCCTTTGTGCACCATAGCAACTCACACTTGTGAATGTCTCTGCGCAGACATCTTCAATACCCTTGTAATCTGGAAAATGTAAAGACATCTCAAAGAATACTTGAGGAGGTGGTTGGGACCCTTTTCCTTCTGATCTAGTTCCTTGACTTCCTCCAATGTCTCCTCCTCTGCCAGATCCACTAGATCCACTAGGTCCGTGCCTCTGCAGACCATCGAGATCCACACTAGTAGCTAGTAATAGGCTTGAAGCGGTCGTGGCTAGGGTCCCCAACATCCCACTAAATTGTGTGCCAACCATCTGTGAGATTGTGCCACTGCTAGATGTGTGTCCCACGCCACTCCCCAATACGTTACCCAAGCCTTGTATATTTTCTCCTTCTCCAAAAATTCCTCCGTATATTGGAATATTATGCATAGCCATAGAAGTGGGAAATGAAAAATTGTATCTCCTGGGCGCAGATCTATCACTTCCTTTGATACCAACTGGGTCAGCGATACTCCTTCCTTGAGATGGAAAACCAAGCACCAGGGTTTGGTCACTATGTGGGTTCAGATGCGCATCAACGACTCTTCTCTCTCTACGTAATGAAATCTCATCGAAGCCGAAGGGTTCTCTCTTACACGCTTGCCAAGATAGGGTAGCATAGATCGCTTTCAGTTCCACGTCCTCCACATGAACCTCAAATCCTTCCCATACGCGTCGCCTTCATATGTCCATCACACTCTGCAACCTCGCGTTGTCTAGCAATATTTATTTCACACGCTTCACTATACTTGAGTCGTCTCTCCTCCATTTCTTTCTCCATTGCAATGTCTGCCATCTTCCTCCACCTTAGCTTCCTCGCCTAGTGCTCAGGAAGGTTTTAGCTGGCCATCGGAAATGCCTCTAAACCCATGGTCATGATCAAGATCTTCATTGCCAAAGGGATAACATGTAGAAATGATCCTCTGGGCTCCCGCAAAAACTTGAACTCAAGCAACCTCCGAACAAGAATACATGGAAATAGCATACTCCAAAGTGTAGCTAGCTAGTACTCCTTTCCACCAATGATCCATAACATGAGTCCACATCAGATTTGCATCTTGTAACCTTTGGAATTCATCTTGGGTCCACGCACGTGATCTATAATACCAGCTTGATCTAGATGCATATGCTGAGAGCCATTCATATAACTCTACTGGGAAGCAATAGAAAAAAGTCTCATACAACTCATGGTAGAGGTTCTCTTCTACCCATCTATGAGCATCAAACTCAAGTCCAGTGTTGAATCTCTGAGCAAATTTGTCCTCTATGCTCTTAAACCATGATTCAACACTTTCCACAGTTAAACTCTGTCATCACTCATTGCATAGATCATGATGTATGCTATTTCCCACTACAACTTCAAAAAGAGTTCCGCAATGAACCAAGATGTAGTCATTTTTACACCCACCAAAGAACAAGGGAATCCCATGCATGTCGGCCTATCACCCAACGGGCGTTGGCGCTCACCCAAGGCACGTGCGGGCGCCGAGTCTCTCTTTTATGTGAGTTGAGTGGGGAAACATCATCTATGATCCAAAATTTAAAGAAAGTGAGTGGGAATGAGACATGTAAACATCATAGAGCTCAGAACGGCTCTAGACCATTACAGTCATTACAGACAGAGATACTTTAACAGACTTAAAGAACTAAATCAAAACAGAAAGGAAAATGCATAGGGATTCATATTCATCTTATAAACATACATGAAACAGAACTATGAAGATATAAGGATGGACTAGAATCATTAATGATCATATTCAAATAAGTTGGTAACCTCATTACATCCATTAGATTCATTACAAAACATCGCAGTATGGTAGACCGAAGTCATACATCATAACTGGATCTACATTCCTTAGCTCCCAAAAAGAAATTTTATAACCCCAAGCCCTTGATACATCCATCTCCTATAGTTTATCTACCCAACCCAACAGAATCCTTACAGCCATTTCTGTAGAGCTCCGCTCTCTTTTAATCTATATTCTTAACCAACTCTATCAACACCCACACACACACCTTTTCCTTCTGCGGGTACTTGTATTTATAGGCACCTCAAGTGCCAACTCATCCTTCTACGGCCTTAGATCCGGCGCCAAGTGTCTGAATGTGGTCCTCCATGGGTGCATGCTCCTCCATTCCCGATCTCTCTTCTCTTTTTATGATGGCATTCTAGAAGCCTCCATCGTGGGGCATACTCTTCCTAGACTGACTTGTCACCAAGTTGGCACCCTATCCACTCCGCATTCGCATCGGGTCAAACTTTTCTCATGGTCTGCCCAAAACGCCAAATACAGATAAGTCTCAAGACCTTGTTATGTCGACGCGTAACACAAGTTCTTCTAAAACCCTCCTAGAACCCTTCCTTGTGTGCCTTCTTCTTGCGCGCCCACCCTTCAACTTAGGCCTTGCGCGCCCATGCATCTTTGTGTACTTAGTCAATATGTTAGGGGCCCAACATATTATAATTGTGGTGTCTTGGATTTAATTGCATTCATTATCATTATCAAACCAAAGCACACAAAAAAATTTATCAATTACTTCAATTGAATTCTTGTCTATTTAAGATTATATGGGATTTGTTTTTAATTGAAATTTGTAACTCTGGACATGGATGATTTTTTCAATAGGATCTTTAAATATTATTCACCAAAATTATATTAATGTAATTGTTGAACATGGAAATTGTTACTGCAAACTTATAGATTTTCTCATTTTAAAATATTTGTTGCCTTTATTAACATTTTTAAGGTAAAGATAGGGAAGTTTAGAGGATGGTAATACTATGAAATAAAATGTGCAAAAATGATAAGAGGTGTATATCGAAGGAGAACCCGATGTGTGTCCCTACATGGCCCTATCATTGAACACTCACCAAGACATGGTAGAAATGGGACATGGGCTTCAAAGTGCAACAAGGTGGTTTGGAAATCATTGCACATCGTGAACATTCTAGTTTGCGGGTCTGCTCAATCATTTTTCCTCCACTTTGTCGAATCAATCATACTCGTTTCCCCCAAATTTCAAATGTGTTATATATTAAGTATTCTTGAATCCTATTAGTAGATGTAACTAGTTTTAAGGACTCCAAATGTACAGCTGACAATAACAATACGAGGATCATTTAGAGCATCTCCTAAAGCAACATAAAATGGAAAAGAACAAAACCAATTGGCAAGTGTTATACCTACCTACATACAACCCCACAAGATAAAACAAAACAATGACATTTATCCATCATTGTGTGAATATATTTGTTTTAGAAAACATTCACCTATTAATTTTGTAGGACTTTGAATTATGATCATTCAGAATATTACATTTGCATGCAAATTCTATTCAATATTTTTTCTTTCGGGCATTTTTTTAAGTTTAATTTTTTATTTATCTATACACAACAACACTTGTTTTAATCTTTAACTTTAAAAAAATTTCTTAATATTTTCATTGTGCTTAACCTCTTTTGAATAACCCATGTTTTTTTGTTGCAGATTAGGGAAGTAAAATGTGGTCATTGATCGTAGGCCATCCTTTTAAGTATAAATATATTTTCACAATCCAACCCATAAAATTAGGTCTAAACCTAGCAATTTCTTATGGTTCCTCATCATATTTCATTCCCCAGTGATCAATAAGCCAAAAGTTATTCTCCCCACAAAATACACCACCATTCATAACACGACCCATAAAAACCACCGTAGAGTATGCATGGGTGGGACCGTGCATCGGCGATCACATTGTAGGTTTCTTATTTTTCGAATAAACTGATTGAAATCGAGATAGTGACATGTGGCAGGAAATAGGTGGGTTAGTAGGGAACCCGCGTATGTAAATATCAAGTCACATGTTCAAGACTTGTTGGGCGTCTGTGCTCGCTGTTGAAAACCAAAAACCAAATTCACAAAAAAAAAACTAAATGTTGAGCGTCGTGCCACGTGGCATCGGATGGCATGATGGTCATGATGATGCACTACATGGTCGGTTTTATGTATGCAGTGCATTATGTGGGGACACTAACCCTCGCCGATGAGTAAGGAGGCTCACTCAAAACGTTAGATAAAAGTTTTGTACGCAAGTTATCTAGAAGAGATTAGGAAAATGTTTTTGTTGTATGTGCCCTCTTCAACAAATTTGTTATTACTCCACAAATGAAACCTTCCATGTTTATATGCTATCATAATTAGTTTATCTTGTTGTGAAAACAATTACTTAGAGTACATTCACATATAATGATGCTTTAAGTTGCAAAATTCTATCAATCAAATGCTAATTTTAATATTAATATATAGTATACCTTTCTTTTCAAAAAAAAAAATCAAATTGTTTGAAACATATTCAAGTATTTTGCATTCAAACAAAAACATATTGTAAGTACAACATAAAACAAGTTTATAGTAGCTAATACATCTTCAAAATCAATACAATTTGTGTCCTCCAATCACTACAATTCAATTCCAAATAAGGCGAGTGGAGTTCACCTTGCCCAATTTGTTTTGACAGAGAAAACAACACTTTGTTGAAAGAGGTTGTTGGGGCACTAATCGTAGAATGCTTACATTCATAAGGATTTTAGCTTAGTCGTTCAATGCTTACATGCATAAGGATTTTAGCTTAGTCCCTTGTAAATTATATTAATCTTCAACAACATTAAACTAAATAAGTAACTCGTTGATACGTGACTTTTGTTTGTTGTATGTTATTATATCTTGCTTTGAATATTACATTTAATTCACCAATTAATTATAAGTTTTTTTTCAAAATATCCGATAGAATAGCCAATCAATTTACGTCTATGTTGCACTTTTACCAAAGATTAACCCATAAAATTATGCCTAAACTTTATGATTCGTTGGAATACTATAGAAAATTTTAGAGGTCTATTCTTAAAATTATCCTTGTTTTAGATACGCCAATCAATCAATTTTCGAAAAATGATTCACCGAATATTCTGTAAAATGTACATAATTTTGTTGAATTCACCAAAATATACATGTTTTGGGTGCAAATTTCATGTTTATGTAGAATTCGCCTACCATGCAAGTGTTTCCCAATTTTCATTTTAAAAATATTTGCCTACACTATTATACTTCTAAAATATTCCCATTCCCTTAAATATATTGTGATTCGAAAGTCTTTTCATCTTTACTTTAGTATGTATGCACACATGTGCATGCGTGTGTACATGCACATTAAAGCATAACATTATGTACATGCCTAATTTTGATACAAGGCCAAGTAATTGCTCTGGTACTAGTGTATTTATGTGTGTATTAATTAGTAGTCCAAATGAGGCTCTATTGGCATGTGTTTCTTGTGTTCAACTGTATATGTGTTTCCTTTGAGTTGTGTACAACTTTTGACACTTTCTACTTTGCATTGTCTCTTACGACTCCATATTTTGCTTGTCGAATCTCAATTTGACCCTGTCTACTTCCATTTCACCATATTTCTCTCTTCCCCTTGGTTATTTGCAAAAGCTTTCTTTTTATTTACCTCAACTCAAAAACTACAAAACAACTATTAATTTTCCCATACATGACCACTAATGCTCTAAGAAATCCAAGCGTTATATCCCTCTGTTATGGTCTTTTTACCAATTTTGTAGAGTTATCCCAAAAATGCAACCTATGTTTCTAAAATTGAGAACATTTATGGTTGTTTGCTTTTCGGGCTCTGTAGACCTTAAGACTTGGGTTCCTCGATTCTTGTGTCTTTTTCGGTTTATCCGCTTCTTGTGTGTTGTCTTGCACGCCAACAAGTTCCTTATTTGAATTTAAAAGTACATAAATACAAAGGTTTAAGAGAAAAAATTGTTACAAGCATGATATTGACAATATAAGAGTGAAATCTACTCTATTTTTAAAGCATCCCCACACCAAAAGTTGAATGCGGGCATTTAGAGTTCCATTCTAGGCTATACCATGTGTTGCATGCATTGAAAGGATAAGGGTTGAGAAATTTACTTACATTGGTTTGACTATTGACTTGCGTTGAGAGTTGATTGCGATTTTACCAATTCATTAAGGACCTAATAATAATGGAAGGGTAACATGGGCTCCTATTGATATCCTCCATTTTTATGAGTTTCACAATAAGAGTTTTAGAGAAGGACATTGAATTCATGTTGGTTCATGACTAAACGAGAGAAACTTAGCGAGATATCTGCATATTAAGGTACAAAGGTCGCATTGGCATCATCCAATTCATCTTTACATTCACAAAAATAAACTCAAAGTTTCCCAAAAACATAAGCTTTTCTTCATCGTCATGACTTGCAATTTAACAATGTTTGAGAACATAGTTTTATGGTCCAATTTGTCTAATTTTTGTTTGCCTTGCCCTCTAGAACCATTTTATACTTATACTAATTTTCATAAATATTTTATCGTTGTACATTTTTCTACATATCAATAATGTGTATCTATTAAAATTTGAATTGCCGTTCGTTAATGGAAAATCACCCCTGCCCTGTGGTGGAGAGATGAAGTCCACCAAACTCGCATGTTTTTCATTGTTCTTTTCGGAAGTTTGGCTCCAATACAGTTCCAATTACTTGAGACTATTTAAATTTGACGATCAAATTTACCCGTGAAACAAATCTTCACTGACATAGCTTTTTAAAAATTGTCCCTCAAATTATGGACAGCAACTACTTATATTGTATAAAATTAATACTGAAACTTTCTGTTATTTATATATATATTTGTAAATATTAATATATAATATATACAAAGATTGACAGTTATATTTGAAACGTACGCAGAATTTTACGACTTCAAATTTTACGTAAATATTTTACCACTTAAATCTCAACAAAAGACAAAACCCAAAAAACAAAAAACGAAAACCTATACAATGCTGTAACCAGGATGCCATTCAATGCTTCAATAAACCTATACACTGTCAGGAAGCATACAGATACATTTTGTTTTTACAACAGCAGAGACCATAGATGAATATCATGCGAGCAAACAAACATCCAAAACTCACCTCAAAAGAATTTAACCATCGAACACCTGCAAAGCTTTAGTAAACAACAGAAGCATTCCAAAATTATTACAATGTAAGGAATATGGCTTGAAACTACAGTTACTGACCTGCTGGTCATGGAGTTGCAGTCCCACCATATTTCATATCTCATAATGCAGAATTTATGCTAATGTTAATACAGGACTACTTGACACGGAGCACTCTGCAAATACCTGGATAAGTTTCCTTACAACAAATGGAGATCTTGAATGGAAGAACAGTAGCAAAAACCTAACACTGGTGTGAAGCATGTTCTTCCACTTTTTACAAATTCTAAATCTTGAATCTTGTGTTGCAACGAGAAAGAGCAAGAATGTGCAGGTCCTTCACTACTTGGAAATTCAAAAAATTGATCTCGGTATAACCTATAGTACCTACACAATATACTAGAAGACAGTCCCCATTGAAAAAAATACAATAAAGTGAATTATATTTATAAATTACATTGTGGGTGTGGCTCTTCCACCAAAGAGATGACAGATTTGAGTTGTTACAAACAAGAAGAACATATGTTTTTCATTTATCGGGGCTACCTATGCTTTTGCAGCCCTGCAAAGATGTATTACAACGAAGTGCAAGAGAGAAGTCGCTAATTAAGCCTGGTGTGCCCCAATCTCCGGAGCCCTCTAATGATAAACGATGGAATTTCCAGATTCCGAGGCTTCCAGAAACAGGCTTCAGGTACAAGTTTTACAGAAGCTCTCAGCGGCTCTGATTTGCATCGTGGCAAAACAAAACACGTTTCGCAAGGACCCATATTTTGGTCTTTCATTCTACTCATGGAATGGTTAGAAGCTTCTTCCACATTACACACCTCCCTGCTCTGCTCATTTTCTTTATCATCATCACTATCTTTATCACCATCAGCATCCATCTTAACCACATGAACAGGTCTCCTGGCATTCACAAAGTCTTCCCTTGATACCCAGGTTTCCTTTGAGATCTCCATAGAAAGCTTTGGCTCACTCATCATCAGTAAGAGCGCATTGGGGATTGTTTGTGCAATACCTGTTTCTGTATCTAACTCTGTATCACACCTCGCCTCTGCTTCTAGTTCTGCTTGTGGCCCTGTTTCTGATACTTCTTCTAAGACTGCATTGGCTACGGCCATGACAGCTTGTATTTCTTTTTCGATGTCTTCTTCTTCTTCCGCGCATATATTAACTTCGAGGGCTTCCGGGAATAAATGGGTTGTTCCTCTGCCTCCTCAAAATCGGTTTTGTACACTTCGCCTTCATCTTCATCTTCATCTTCATCCCTATCTTCGTATTCATATTCATCTTCGTATTCATCTTCATCTCCACTGTGACGGATGGTGCAAGACATTCTCATCGGCTCAGATTTACACCCCCTCTCATTATCCAAAGGAGACATCCTGAGAGGATCAGATCTGCACCTCATGAGAAGAAGTGCATTCTTCGGAGGACAAACAGACACAATCTCTTCATCCTCATCTTCACTTATACTCAGTCTGCTGAGTTCTTTGATAGTAGGCCTACTCACTTCTTTTATACTCGGCCTACTCACCTCTTTTATACTGGGTCTACTGCAAATGCTTGCAATTTCTTCTTCTTCTTCTTCTATTGTCGGTTTCGATTCTTGCGCCGCTGTTTTTTCTCATCCCCGTCCTGCAACACCATGAACCACTTGGCAAACACGGCACCGCAAGTAGTAGTAGTCGTTTTGTTATCTTTGGAAGAGGGAGTATTAGAAGAAGCGGCAGCAGTGGAAGCGGCAGTGGCAGTAGCAGTAGCAGAGGCCCCAGAACAGGGCACAAAACAGTTAAACTCTGAACCGAAGCTTCTGAGAGCTTCACAGATGTTGAAAGAAACCTCCTTCCCGAAACCAAAGAGATGGACCCATTTCTGATGTGATCTGTGCGGCATGCAATCTTCTCTCTGAGGAGATTTGAGCACATTATGAAGACTCTTGTTCTGCTTTGACTTCACTGCACTTGCCCTATGCAGGTGACTTTGGGGAGGATGGCTCCTGAGTCTCAAAGCTGCCATGTTTCTTCCTTCCTGTTAGGTTGTAAGGCAGGTTAGGAAACATGGGACTTGATTGGCCTTTGCTTCTCCCTCTTCTGCTGGATGAACAGGAAGATGGGTCCCTGAAATTCTCACTTCTGCTGGGGCTAGCAATAATAGATTTGCTTCCTCCTCCTAATCTCACAGACGTCTGCCTCGATGTGAAGCACACAAACAGCTCACTCCCTGCACGGTGGTGACCTTTGTGCTCTCCTTCCATCTTTCATATAGGTAAAACAATGGTGCTCTCATTGTTGAAGAGGGTGTCAATAGGGTTTGAGCGAATATATGGGCAGTAGCAGACTTGTCCACAACTCCAGACAAGTTTTAATTTGTTAATTAAGGGAAAACCAATGTGATCGGAGCAACAGTTGCACTTGTCAGTCAAGATATTAATATATCACTCCAACTCGGGTTAAGCTATTCATATAATACTTATGAGAGTGCAGGGTGCAGCAGAGTATGCAGAGTAAAAGAGAATCGAGAATGCACCCCATGCAATACTTACCTGGGCATCGAGGCGCTTAAATTAATAAAAAGTCACATGGGGTGTATCAGTATGAGAAGAGTCCAAATGAGAATGCAGTGTCCAGGCCAAGTAAGTACTCGGTAAATAAATGGTCACAGTGTTGTCGCTCTTGAGTATCTACGTCTACATTTACACTTCTCGAAATCCTCCCTAAAACAACGACTACTTTTAAGTAACTGGTGTTTTCCTTGTCAAACACTCAAATGTTCGACTCGAGACAAATTAGGATGGTCCTCCCTTCCATAAGGGCAGTGGGCAATGGCCTTGAGCGAAGGAAAAACATTCCAAGTACCTAGGCTGGGTAGGTAGGTAGGTAGGTATGCTCTCCTTTCTCATCTCAAAGTTTTTGATATTTGCAGGACATGCTCTCCTTTCTCATCTCAAAGTTTTTGATATTTGCAGGACACTCCAACACAATGGGAGATGTATTCTAACTGAATTCCATGTAAAGTTTAAGGTTTATGGGTACTTATATTTTTATGAAGCTAATCTAATCCGGTGGGTGCATTCTTAAAACATGGTCTCGTGGAGTGGTTTCAGTCTTTCTTCTTTTTTAAAATTTGGTAGTAGAAGGTTCCATGATTCTTTTTGAAGCTAGTTACATGAAACAATAGAATATAGATATAATAAAGAGGAGTTTCACTTATTTTGCCTCCTGAAATTAAGAGGTAGGTATAAAAAATAGGAGCTCCATTTATTTTGCCTCCTAAACTTAAGGGGTCGCTAGAGAGGGAGATTGAGAGTTCCCTGTATAGTTTACATTGATGTTTGTCCTTGTGGACCAATAATTTTAGAGGGGGACTTATTATTGCATTCCCACCAATAATTTTTAATGATTTTAGAGGGGAATATGTTTTTATTTACATATAAATCACCATAAAATTGCAATGAGATCTATTCTTGAGGAAAGTAATAAAAACATGAGACCTTAAAAATTGCTAAAATATTCCTAAATTTTTCAAGAATAACACCCACTAAGCTATTTATGGAGCCCCACCCCCTCTTCCCACCCCCTGGACCCCCTCTCCATGGAACCATAGCCTAAAAACTAAGGGAGTGGCTCCATCGATGGGCGATGTTTAATTTTATACAAGTTAGAGAGTGATCTCATGTTCTTCCAAACTTTCTCTCCGAAATTTGCAAGTGAATAATTTTGAGGGAAACAAATTTTGAGGGAAGATTTTAACCAATGACAAAATGCACATGTGGCCATAAAAATTGGATTGCAACAACAAAGTTTAGCTCACCACCTCTCTTAATTGCTAGAAATGGCCTTCCTTTGTAATCGCTATTCCATTTTTTGTGGAAAAAGATTGTATTTTTGGAGTTTATTAAAATATGTTGTTGCACAAGGCCCCTTACTCCTTAATAATCAATTACAGCTTGCCCCTACATACAACCACCGCCTAAGCGATATAACATCATTCTTGTTAAACTTCGATTATCTTATAATATCTTGATACATGATTATGGATCCACTTTGTCAACAATTAATGTTTGTGTAAAGGATTGTAAATCCATGGTTAACAAGTGTTAAAGAGTGACTTACACACCTAATATTCGTATGAGATATGTATTATTTGTAAAATTATTTTATTCTAGGGTAGTTGTCAATTTTCCTTCCATTGTATGTTAGATTATGTGTTAACATGGTTCTAATTTGAATTTGATAACTCTATAATATAAATGTGCATGAATACATTTAGGACATCAAACAATACACAAAATCCAAAGAGAGACTCTTGTTTGGCAAGTGTCAAAAACAATTAATTTGGTCATTATTAGGAAAGTGTCAACAACAACCAAATCAAGCGGTTAAAGCACAAGAAAATTTCAAGCTTCCATTTCTTACACAAAAAGTCATATAGAGTAGAGATTCCATTACACTAGATTACATGTTTGAATCAATGCATTATACCTATTGTTTTATTTTGATATTGTACATTATTGAGGGGCTTGATAAATATCAAGGAAGTTATGCTCTTCTCCATTCACATGTGTCAAACAAATATTTTCTTCACTCATTTTACAATTGTAGCTACCCTTCTAGGGTTTGGAGGAAGATAATCAATTTTTGGGATATCCACAAGGAGTTCTACAAATACAAACAAGGTTTTCAAAGCCTTGGACATGATGAACAAAGTCACCAAATTAGATTTTGCATGGGACCAATTTCTATGATTTTGCACCAATAGTAAAAAGACTTGATTCGCACATTTCTTGATGGAAGTCTTTTGGGCTCTCTCTATCTAGACATAAAAACCTTGATTATATTGTTTGTTCTTGTTTATTCTTTCCATCTTTGTTGAAAATTATATATTCTTATTAAACCACCTCTTGTCTATCAGTAATAATGTAAATAATAGAAAGTATGATTTTATTATTCTAGGTTGAATTAGATTTAGTTGCATCCAGAGTTAATAGCTAGATATATTGCATTATTAATGTAAAACTAATTTCCCATAAACATTTTGGTGAGCCTACACTCTTTTAAATGCTTTGTAGCCTTCTAGGATTAGATCTTGCTTTCATTGGTGATAAAACTTATTATTTTAGGGCTTGTTCTATAATATTTTTCAAATCTATTAGCCCCGCCTCTGGTGTGTTATATTCAAAGCCCCGGTGTGCTTGTAATAGATCGCCCTTTAGATGTTCATTTTCAAGATACCAAAAATTATTCTAAGAGTTCCATGTCCTTTCATAATGATGTGGTAGAAAGTGATTATCATGGTACTAACAATAACATTGATGAAAAACTAGGACATACACCAAATGAATGTATCCATGATAAGACTTTTTTGGTGTTGGCTCCCTTGTATAAGCCTTCATTATTATGCAAAACCAAAACTTGATATGAAAGAACCATTTAGTGGGGGAAACCTTGCACTAAGAAAGCTTGATCAATATGGCTTTGGGCTTGAATATGCAAACCAACATGTTGATTCCTTTGTAAAACACGAGAAAAACCTAACACAAACTATAGGGGATGATGTGGATGCACATTATCATATGGAGCTCAATGGTTTTTTGTTGAGTGTCAATGATGGTAATAATGTGAATATTACAAATATGATTATTGGAATGAAAATGGGATAGATTGTGATTATGAGGTGGAATTAAAATAAAAAAAAAATTAGGGTTGACAAAATTGATAGTATTAATAAATATGATATGGATAATCTTATTGATAAATATAGAATCGTAAATGCATTAAATAAATTCTTCTAAAAATTTCCCTTCTTGCGAGGTCACTTGAAGTTCCTTTTAAACCTAATCATTTTTCTACCCCTTCTACCATTCATTCTTCTCAAAATGTTATTTTGCCAAATGTTCAAAATGCTTCTATTACTTATCGTCCTCAAATTCTAACTCTCTAACTTTTGAAATATCTTAGTGTCTTCTCAAGATTTTTGTAACTCTCTATAACTCATCTAGTCCAACCATATATTGCTTGTCAACTTACTCCTCATGTTGGTAATCCCTCTTTGATTCCTTTGATTCCTATTTCTTCTACTAATTATCCTCATATTCCTATGCAAAATTTTGAAATGGCCACTATGATGCACCCATTGTGTTATTTGAAACATGTTAGTATGCTCTCAAAGGTCTCAAAATTCAAGTGGTATGGTTACATCTCAAGATATATTTTAAAATTGTTTCTCTTATGATGTACTCTCTTATCTTGTCCTAAATGGTTTTGTTTCTCCCAAATTTGTATTGTATAATAGAAAAGAATACCCCGATCACTATATCGGATCGACACCTTTTGGTTTTATTGGTGTGTGTGACTTGCCTCGTCCTCACATGGTGAGTCATCTCACTTAGGTGAGATCATAGGTCATAGGAGTTATATGACATATGACAAATTTTGTCATGGAATTTATCATTGTCATATGCATGATTGGCATCATAGGAGTTACATTCCATTTTGGGAATTATAACTCCTCTTTTCCCTCTTGGAGGGAATGATGGTCCAAGCACGGGAGTTACACAACACTCCCATATGTACCCTCCTTTTTTATCTATGAGAATGAACAAACCTATTTTTTCCATGCATGATTTATATTTGTTTGATTTTACTTGCTAATTCTTAGAGCTTTATCATCACCGTTGGAGTGCAAACTTGTCAATATGCACGGGATTCCGTTTTGATTCTTAAATATAATATCTCATGGTATCAGAGCTATGATTCAGTAAATGTGCACTCGTTTCATTTTGGTTGCTAATTACTTCCAGTTTTGGATTTCATTGCTTCTCATGCAAGTTTTTAGTCATCTTTGGAATCTTGTTAATCTCGTTTAAGCGTTTTATTTTGGATCTTATGTTGTGTTAGGTTTTGTGCATGTGTAGTTTGGTGTTTTCCGGTTGATCTTAGCTAGTTCAACTATCTTTGGCAAAAAGCGTGTTTGGAGGTATTTTCCTATGGTCGTTGGTTATTTGATTTTTTCATTAAAAATTTTATTTTTGTTAAAAATATTTGTTTCCAGATCCTTTCACCTCCTACTACGCTCTCTCTGCTCTACCCTACCCTGCGCACCTCTCCTCTCTCCTCTTTGAGCTCTTTTTTCTTAGTAATTTGTGTCATCTCGGGCTCATTTTCTTGGCGTGAGTTTAGTTTTTCATGTTATATTTTGAGCTCGGCCCTGTTAAAATCTTCCTAACTTGGTCTACGTGCTTTTCTTTCCCGCATGCCTTATTTTTCTTCGCTTTCATCTTGGACCCATCACCATCGTGTTGGGTTTTACCTTACTCAGCTTTGTGTTCTTGGTTGTTTGATTGTTTACCCGCCTAGCTACCTTAGTGCCCTGACCCTCGACATGTGTTATGCTCCGTTGAGATCTTCCTCATCTTCCCCTCGGCTCTACGGAGACCTTGCCTCCCATATATGTTGAAAACCTACATGCATTATGTTGTCAGCCAGGCTGGCACCGCTAGGCCCTAATCTTCTGTTGTATTTTATCGACACCTAACAGTTTTGACAAGCTAGAACTACTAGGATTAATACCACCGCACTCCACGTGGCTCGCCCTGCCCCTCTCTTGACCCTTGACCTGCTTCCCACCCCCCTTGTCTTTTTTGTCCATTTTTTCAAACCCAGTTTGTTAAAAATTAAATCAAGTCTTGGGTGTTTAATTTTTAGAAAAGGAGGAAATTTATTATTAAGTAGGTCATTAAGGTTAAGTAGGAGGTAGCCTTTTTTTCTAAATTAAAATTCCTATTTTAATTTTTTTATAATTAAATTAATTGGGAAAAATATTTGCAAACTAAGGTTATTAGATGTTTTTGTCACTAATCTTTGTGGAGGTGTGTAACATATTTTTGGGCTTCCTTTTGCTTTTCGATGGCTTTTCTTGCGTGAGGCTTTCCGACTAGTTTCGATTCGTTCTTTACATTGTATCACTCTCATTATTGCTTGTGGGCTAGTGATTTTATCTCGCCACATCCTTGTGGCGGGAATTTCTCTTGCAACGTTAGACATTATTTCTCACACGGGACTAATTTCTCTCCCTTTCTCTTGTTTTCACATTATTTTGTGCTTATTTATGGTGTTAAACTATCGTGATTTCGAAACTTTATTGTGGTCTCCAAAATTACACATTTTTACATTGATTGCAAGGTGAGTGGTTGATTACTTCACAATGCACATTTACATCTGATTGTAATCAACACACTAAATTGTAAAGTTCCACAAACAGGGGGTAAACATATTTTTCTCGGGGTGTTGTAATTGCATACAGACACATATTTGGCTGAGTCTGATGTCTTGCATCCTTGAGTGTATTCTTGCACCCTTTGTTTCTTACATTTCGGATGAGACCGATATCCATTTGAGTGTGTTTGTCCTTGTGCTGCTTTTGCATTAATTTCTCTTACTTGTGGATACACAATGGAGGATCTTCTCTCCAAACTTATGCTTTGTAGGACCAAATATACATTACTGACCTCTGTCACTTTTGCTTAGTAGGGAAAATATGCATCATGACGTTCAAGCATGGAATTTTTACTCATTCAATAAGATATCTATCCATACTATATGGATAAGTACCTATTCTCGGTGATTCATATAAACTTAATGACTAGCTTAACACTTGTGACACAGTTCTTGGACATTTTTGATGCAAATTTCCATGCCTCTCCACCATTATGTGGCATACACAGAGTGTCCTCACACAGTTTGGAGAATTATCCTATCCTTATTTAGAGACCCTTTAGAGATTTTCATTGTTGCTTCATCTTCTGATACAATTGTTTCCTCACTTACTTCATGTGATGATAGCTCTGTGACATATATTTTATTGTTCGTATCCTCGATGAAGAGGTTATTTATTCTAGTTCTCACGACAAGAGTGCGATGAGAAATTATCTCTTCCTTCTCCCGCCAATTTTTAAAGAATATTGGACCCCTCTTTAGCCATCAAACATCAATAGTCTTGTTCCCAACCACATAATCTCATTGCACTTTCCTTCATTCCACATCCAGTGTGTGAGGTTTCTTCCACTCTTCGTCCTTCTTGTGTTAATGATTCATACTTATCCAACATTTCTCTTCTATTTTTCAAGAAACCCTTTTGGGATGAGTATCTACTGCGGACCTCGATTGTCTCTTTCGGTTCTTACTTGTGCTACACATGAGGAGTGTCTCTTCCTTCTACAAGTGTTTTAGAGGAGTCCTTCATCTCCTTTGTTGGGAATGCCCCTTCTCAGAATTTCATCACTTCCACTATTAGGAGACCATCATTGATCCACCTCCTCTTGTGGATCCTCTTTCTATTGTTGTGGGGTTGTTGTTTTTCCTTCACTTCATATGGACATTCTTTTGGTGGATGTTCCCTTATCATACCCTAAATGATTCTACTTTCATGGAATTACCTTTGGTTCCTTTGTATGTGTTTGTTAGACCTATGTCACACTTTAGTGGACCATATTTAGAGTTCTTCATACTATTGCCTTGGTTTCCCTCTCGGATTTGGAAGACTTCCAAGTACTCCATTTCTATTCTTCATAAGGGAAGAAACATTGTTCAATACAGATGGACATTTTTCAGTCTACAGTGGAAGACCACATCATCGACACTCTTCTTGGAGATTTCATAGAGTTGCAAACTTCAAATCCATTTTTAGGCTTCTTTAATGAACCCTTCACTGAGGCCAAGTATCCTTATTTTTGCTTTAGCCTTGGGTGAGTTATACTACGGATTTACATCTTCTTCATTTTCTCTAGTCTCCCTCATCTCATCTCTTATTCTTCTTCTAAAAAGATTTCATTTTATACATGGGTACCATTTTCAGGACCCATTTAACACATCTTTCTTAGTTGTCTAGGGGAGTACTCTTTCTTTTCTGACTTACCATGGCCTCTACCTTAGCTTCGATGAAGGGGTAGTGTTGGTGTGTGTGACTTGCCTCATCATCACTTGGGGTCTTGTCTACCTCACATGGTGAGTCATCTCACTTAGGTGAGATCATAGGTCATAGGAGTTATATGACATATGACAGATTCTCGTCATAGAATCTGTTATTTTCATATGCATAATTGACATCATAGGATTTATATTCCATTTTGGGAATTGTAAATCCTCTTTTCCTCTTGGAGGAAATGATGGTCTAAGCACGGGAGTTCCAAAACAATCCCATATGCACCCTCCTTTTTGATATATGAGAATGAGTAGACCTATTTTTTCCATGCATGAATTCTGGTTTTTTTATTTTAATTGTTGATTCTTGGATCTTTCTCGTCACCGTTGGAGTGCAACCTTTTCGATTTTAGTCAATAAATCATGCACTTGCTATTATAATATACCGCCAAGTATGTTGTTATATATATGGATCTTGCATAAGAAAATTATTCACTAATGACCCATCCCTAGTCTTTTCGCCAGGTTAGTCGGTTGTTTTCTTCATTTGTCTTGCATGATCATCAGTTGTTTATACAATTATGGTTGTTTAGCAGGAGTCTCAAGTGTCATTATTTGGTCATTTTTCGTCTCTAGTCTTTTACTAGGGCACCTAGGGTAGAATTGGGGTGCCCATGGGCACCTCAACACTTGCATCTAATTTAGAGTCTCGAGGTCGATCTTTGTAATTTTATCTCTCATTCCCCTAGGCACCAGTCGGCATGTCGGCTCATTAGTGTCAAAATTTGAGCAAGATATCCCTATATAAACACAACATACTTACTATCTTATGGGTGGACTATCTACCACCAAGGGCTAGCTATCTACTAAGGCAAGGGACTGCATTTGGGACATCATTGCATCACACACACTATATAGGAAAGGGAAGTATATTCTATTCCATCCACCATTTTGCATTACATCTAGCTATTGCCCACTATCTTTATGTCATTGGTGTTAGGGCACCTTAGGCACATCATTGCACACACAAAGCACACAAAACTACATTGGGTCTGGAATGTAGTGCAATGCTTAGTTGTAAGTCCACCATTGTGGCCGCTAAGGATAGTCCGAACCCTTCATATGCATCTTTCTTTTTAGGGGTTTGATGTTTTGTATGGGGTTTTACAGGTGAATCTTCATTGTAAGTTTACGGCGTCATTAGAAAATTTACTCGAAAATCATGCGACAAAGATCGAGACATTGCGAAGATCTAGCGACACTTCTAGATTTAGGACCGAGTTGTTCGCAGACCAGAGCACTCATACTACATGCACTAAGGTGCCCACATGCACCTTGATCCTCTTCCAGGTGCACCCCAATTTGTTCAAATCTTCATCTCGCTACAATTTCCTGGGTTATACCATCATACTTTACTCCTTTCGCACGTCATCCTGTTTAGTCTCGAATCTTAACAAGGTAAGTCATTTTCAAGTTAGTACCTTATCCCTCCTATTTCAATTATTTCATTTCATTTAAATATCAAATAAAATTACTTAGCATTCATATTTCAGTTCACATCAGTTATTATATTTGTTGTACTTTCTTAGATTAACTTAGATAGATAGGATAATTTCATATTTTAGTTAATCATTTTGGTGAACCCGTACTTTAGAATATTTTTCCCTAGGATCCACTTCAAACCCTAATGGATAAGGATAATTCATCTTCTTCACCCATCATGTCTCATTTTAGTGTTAACCCTATCTATGATGAGGTTGTCATCATTGAGATCATGAATCTCTATGGTAATCCTACTCCTATGCCAACTCATATCAAACAACAACTTCTAGATGGTCAACAATATGTGCCCACTCGTTTTAAAGATTATCCCATTAGCATTAGTATTGTTGAGGATCCGATAGCCTTCACTCATTGTACACCATGTTATACGAATACTAGTGATCCTCCTTTTGATCTTTCTAAGGAAATTTTAGACGATTCTCTTATTGATTATATGCTTGGTATTAAAAATCACTCACATGTGCATGTCGATTCTTCTTCTAGCCAACTCACTACTATGGTTCCATCTCATGATTCTCCTACTTCTGATCTTTCTTCTCATGATACATCTCATACTATCTTGCATACTCCTTCATAATATGTTGATGATCCTATTAATAGCATTCTTAATGACATTCTCATATTTGAGTCCTTATCTGATGAAGTGGTTGATAGCCATGATTCTTCTACTTTTTATTTTTCCAACTATGAATCTCCATCACCACCTTCTCCTGAGGTTACATCTAGCATAGTGCATGAGTCGTCTCCATCCATTGATTCTTCTTCTCCTACCATTTCACCTCCTCTTGTTACATCATCTATGCCTATTAGGCCATCCTCTCCTACAGATGTGTCTCCATTGGTCACTTCACCTCCTAGGGATCTTTCCAATGCTACTCCTACCATTTCTATGGGCATTCCATCTACATCATCTACTATAGCTTCTTTGGCACCTTCTACTAGTGTGCCTTTAGCATCAAAATCTCCTTTGTCATCTCTAGATATTCCTATGATCACTCACAATGGAAAATTACAACCTCTTAATACATTATTTCCATCTTCCACTATTCCTTCACAGGATATCATCTCTCTCATGCATGTCGTAGGTCAATTACAATCTTAGGTTCAGTCTCTCACTTTAAAAATTAAGGCTTACTATGCTTCTATTGATAACAATTCATTACATGGTAACCTTGTCCCTAAGAAGATTCATAATTATGCATTTCCTAAGGACTTTATCATGCCTACATTCACATGTTTTAATGGTATTGGTGACCCTCATGCTCATCTTCTACATTACCACATGCTTATGACCTCTTATTCTAATGATAGATTATTGCTTAAGGCCTTTCGATATAGTCTTATTGATGAGGCGTTACAATGGTACACTCATCTTCCATTTGGGTCCATTAGTACTTACTATGACATGGAGGATGCTTTCCTCCATCATTTCATCCTAAAAATGGACCTAGAGTTACTTATGACCAATTACTTACTTTACATCGGGCCCATCAAAATATATCAAGGATTATATTTTATTGTTCAATGCTTGTCTACATCAACTAATATTCCAACCTATTGATCTAGAGAAGCAAATCATTTTCTATTGTGGTTTGATTCTCGTGCTTAAGAAAAGACTACAGTATGATACATGTGAGTCATTCATTCTTCTATGTTATAAATTTATAGACCTAGAACAAGATCTTCTTTCGACACATATCATTTATACTTCACGCGTATCTACTGTTGTTGGGTCATCTTGTTCTCCTCCATTGACATCGGTTGGGTGTCCTACACGATCTCCACCCTTTCCTAGCAAGCAAACTCAACCCACTCCATCACAAAACATACTTCTTCTCCACCTCTATGAAAGGATACTTCTCCTTCCAATCCACCTAGGTTGCGTGAGTCATTACATTTCTCTTATCACTCTCAACCACACAATGTGCTGCGTGTTTTAATTCATGAGTGTCTAATTCGCTTAGCCTCTAACCAACATCATCCACAACATCGATTACATTGTCAACGTGATTAACCCTATTATAATTATCATCAGATCAATGGCCATAGGGATAATGATTTCCTTTCCCTTCATGATAGATTGCTAAAATTAGAAGATAAGGGCATCATCTACTTTGGCTCTCGCTCACAGGAGTGATCGATTCTCCTTTACCTCATCGAGAGAGTTTCTACTATAGTTGAGTCATCTCCTCCATTTGGTGCTCCGGTCATTGGTCATCCACCACCTCAAGTTGTCACTCATGTGCACTCTCCACTACATCCATCCATCACTATGCCATCACATCCACCCCATCCACTCCATCCATCTCATGTATCACATCATGCTATTGCTTCACATTGGCTACCACAACCCTCTGCATTCATCCATCCCACCGCAGCTCCATATGACATTTAGTTCAATTCATACACTCATACTGATTCCATCCTAAATGCTTCCACCACTTCGCATTGCCTTGGTATTTAGTAGGTGATTACAATCACCTTATTCCCCGATGATGCACTTATGTTCTTATAGTTCTTACACGACTATTGAGGGATTTTTTCTAATAAAATCTCATCACGCACTTCGTCGTTTCATATAACACACTCAATCATTTCCCGATGACACACTCTTTCTTACGCGGATCATCCTTCGATGCCGAGGGGTCTTAACTAAATGAGCCTATTCACTCATATGTTGGGGGCATCGCTCATTCCCCCGCCCCCTCTTTCTAGTTCACCATACTAAATACGATCATATTACATCAGCCAATTCTCCACAATGCGTTAGATTTCCAATTATATATTTTACTATCATCATTACACTAACCACACATTATAAATTCCATTTAACAAACATTTCATATAACTCATCAATCAAATTACATATGTTATCTATCATCATTCAAATTACACATTCATTATCAACATTATAATACGAGTCTACATCAATACACATGAAATATATGCAATGGGAAAATTAAAATTATCAAATTTGTAAAAATTCAATAAATATGACTACTACACCAAACATTCTTAAAAAAATGCACTTACCGGGTAAGTGCACCAAGATGGTGGACAAAAAGGGGTCATAAGTGGACGTCATATTGCAAAAAACAACAAAATCTCAACTTGTAGGGATTATTAGCAATACGCGCACTCAAAATTAGAAAAATTTATATAAATATGAAATGTAGTATCCGAATCTAGTTTTTAAAATACGATTTTTTTAAAAAAAGACAAGTTTAGCTATATTAAACACTTAAAATTATATGACTAGGTTTTTGTTTTGAAAAAACCTATAAGATTGTAGTCCGTTTGCCCGCGATTTGGATAACCAAATCTTGTTATTTTTTTTTCTTTGGTGAAAAGTTAGATGTAGTTGTCTATCTTGGGATGGATTTTATTTTGTATTTTTTGAGCAATATTTTTTTATGATTTTTTCCGTGAAAGTGGTCTAAAAGATTTAGAAAATGGAGCGCTTTCCGTTTTCCCGCCATAACTATATCAAAAAATATCGAAATCATTTTTTTAATGTGTATAGAATTTCTCCATGCTTGGGATGGTATAAGTTTTATCACATTTTGATAAGCGAAACAAAAGTTGCAGTCTTAAACGTAGACATGAACATTCACGAGAAAAATGTCTTAAAGACCTATTGTTAGTAAAAAATTATAAAATGATATTTATCTTATTCTATTCACTTTAAAATCAATATTTCTACGAAGTTAACAGTCTCCCCTATGTGATGGCACCATTTTTGTTAAATGTTTTTAGTTTTTAGCATGGTTCAAGTCTATGGAAGAGTAAATTTGAAGTTTTTTTACCCTTTACACTTCATAATGAACTTCCATAGCTTTGGTTGGGGCAAAACAAATATTTCCCGAGCCTTAGGGTCGTATTTGATAATACAAATAGAACCACGATCGTGGTTTACAAATCGTGATCATGGGTTTTAAACAAGAACCACGATTACACTTTATAAACCGCGAGCGCGGTTTATAAAGTGCGATCGCGGTTCATAAATCATATTTATATGCATCCCAATGTTCTAATTACCATGTGATTTTTACTATTTGACTTTACTGTATGAATTACTACAAAATTTTGTCGTTTTCTACACATTTTTCTTATCACCAGAAGTAAAACATCATGGGAGACCCCTACTATTATAAGCAATGAGGAACGGGTAATGTTTCTACTATCAATGTTAAAGTTAAATTAAATAATCGCGTTGAAGATGTTTTTTTTGCAATGTTGAAGAAGAATTAAATACTCGTGATGTAGGAAATGTTGAAATTGAAGGAGACAATGAAAATGTGAATAAAGAAATTCAAGTTGAAACTGTAGACAGGAAAAAATTGACAAAACACCTCCTAGGATTTTCCGTAAGAAACCTAATTATTTTATTGAAATTGATGAAAACATTTTGAAACCAATGTGTGACAAACTTTCTGAACGGCAAATCAGAAGAAAAGCCACTAAAATTTGGGATAATCATTTTGAAATTTTAAATGATTCCCAAAGATGTCAATTGTTGGTTAGTTTGATGAAATTGAATAAAATGAGACCTACATTAAACACCTTAGGATTGACAACATCTAATATACGTGGTCAAACCTCTACAATTGTTGAAAACCTTCATGATGCATATCACATTGTTGGTGTCAAGAGACGCACTAGGGATAGTAATATTGTGCATTATGTACTTGCTACTAGTGTTGTAAGTGAATCAATAAAAAATAATGTTTGATTACACAAACAAATCGAATGTTGCAAGTTAATCGAAAAACTCTAATGAAAGCAATTGAAAGACGTAATATCCTTCAATCACTCAATAACACCGATTTTTGGGTATTTTCTGCTAGAGTACCGCATAAGGAAAAATATAATACTGATGCTATAAGAGAAGTTGTTATTCAATTTTGGCATGATAACACTAGAGTTTCACCTAATACAAGAGATGTTGTAAAAGAGAGTTGGTTCTATTAATCGCGAACCACATCCAAAGCATTTCTTAGATATGACTCAAACTCAATTTTTTTCGTAAGTTTGAACAAGAGCATCCAGTAAATTAAAATTAGTCAACATTTTTTTGAAATGTTAAAACCATTCTATGTGAAAATCAACCACGCTCGCACCACTTGTTGTTGTAGGAAACATGTTGAATTTGCTATGCATTATGCTAAATTTTTATGTATTCATTCTATTTTACATTCTGAAACTATGTTATCGGAATGTGGTGTTCAAGTTCCACCAATATCTTCCAAGGATTTCATTCCTACGATATTTTGTGAAAAAGAAGTTGGACAATTTTTTTATAGTCAGGATTGTTTAGATGGAAGTTGTGGTACATGTGGCGGATTACCTAAATTGGAAAGTTACATCCATGAGAAAATTGAAGGTGCAATAGGAAATAATTTAGTTGATTTTGATAAATATAAATCAGTTGCATACCAGTTGAAAGATGGAAAAGAGTCTAAATGATGTGAGCTAGTTAGAATAAATGCCCATTTTTCAATTTATGAGAAAATTTAAGGATGAAATTGTTTATGAGTATGCTAGGCATACACACAGAGCTCGATGGTTGGATGAACAGTTCAAGATATGCAAAGACACATTTCTTATTGGTACTATTATTTCAGTGGTAGATTTTGCAGAGAATTACACATTCCAACCACAAATGGAGGTTCAATCACAATATTACAACTCAGTACAAGTTGCCATTTTTGTGCATATAGAATTTATACATTCTCCTGACAGTATAAAGAATGATCAATTTTTTTAAGAGAGTACCACTTTTATATCAGTGATGATCATACTCATTCTACTAAATTTGTGCAAGGGTGTTTCTAGTTATTTTATGAAAACTTGTCTAATAGGGACATCTACTTCAAGCAACATTATATATGGTCAGATAATTAAACGTCTCAGTTTAAGAATGCACAAATGTTTTATTAGATGAGTAGGATGTACGTCAAGATGGGCATGCAACATATTTAGAGTTTCACCGATTTGGACATAGAAAAGGAGAGCATGACGGTGCGGGGCATGTGTGAAAAGAGATTTTACAAGAGAAGAGTTGAAGTACAAAGATGGTGCTAAATTGAAAGATGCAAAGAGCATAGTGGAATGGTATATTGACAACATGGCCCGAGGTTCTCAAGAAATTTCCACGGTTCACGATATTTTTAGTGATAGAGGAACAACAAATTGATAACTACGAGGATTGTATGACACTCTTGGGTCCAAGTGATATGCACTTATTTTGTAGCTCGACGCTATTTCGTGGGCCACATGGACAAGAAATTTGACATGTTTTTGTGCATCTTGTATTGAATTTGTCACTGTTGAGTGTGATTCACAAGAATGGGTGGATGGATGGATTTGTAGGCCTCTAACTCCACTTCCTAGTTATCAACCTCCACAAGCATTACGACTTGTTTTTGTAGATGAAGTTGTAACATCCAAGGACTTTGACGAAATTTTGATTTTGGTGCAACAAGGTATTTATGGTTATTTACAATTTTTGTATTGAGTTATGTCCATTGAAATTTTAATATGTACAATTTAAATTTGAGTTAAAACCTTTTTTTGTAGGACATGTGTTTGCAATTATTGCGATAGAAAACAATGAAGAAGGAACAGACTATTTCTTATGTCGTTGCATCGAGGAAAGAAAAAAGTTGACTTCTTGTGTTATAGATGGTTAAGATATTGAGTACCCTACAAGGTCAGTGGTAGTTATTGGAACATGGATTCGATGGTATCCATTAAAAACTCCTATGTTTGGGTGTTTGAAGACTTTGAGACACAGGAAAATACTCTTATATTCACATCTAGTTCTAGTGACAAATATTCAGTTGTATAGATATCGAGGAAGGCCTAATAACAAGATTCTTTGGAAGGTTTGAGAGTCAAATCATGAAGCAATCTTGTCCGCTATTCAGAGTAGATCGATCCTAATGGTTCATTGGAATGAATTTACAATGCTCATGTCTGGTTTATATAATTTCTTTGGTATATATAAATTTGTTAGTTAGATAAATTTAAGTTCATATATTTTATTAAATTTGTGTATTTTGTATATATCTAGTATGGTTTTAATTTGAAACTTAAATTTCTTTGACTAACACTTTTATATGCAGGTTAGTGGTGTCGAGAAAATCTTTCATATTCATGTGGTTGCATCGTTAGTAGAGAATTATAAATTCTCAAAGCCAAGAGAAGCTTTCATTGTTTTACAAGAAAAGAGAAGCAATTAACAATGATTTATGTACCTGTGGAGGGGGTTCTTGGCTCAAGAAGGTAGCCCAAAAGGACTTGGAGCTTAGAGAACTGAAACGACACCTCCCTAAGTGTTTACAAGACCATCCCTATGCGTGTACACAGTCGATTTGGTGCCACGACCCACCCTTTGCAAAATATACTATTTGACAGCCTTACACTGTCTCAAACTACACTATTAGGTGCGTTTGCAAACAATAGGGCAGAGAGAGCACCGATTAGAGAAGGAAAAACTAAGATAGGTTATTATAGAGGGTCCCTACGCCGAGGTGTAGGATTAGATGAGACATCTCTAGGTGCCACGAATTCTACGTAGCCACCTGTCGAAGTTGAACATTTTTTTGGTCTCAGAGCTCTCAAGGGACTATGCCCGAATGAGGTAGCCTAGAAGCAAAGACATTGTTGCGCACCAAAATGATGCCTCCTCTAGTATTCACCTAGCCACTCGAACGTGTCGACGCATTCAGTTCCGGTGCCATGACCCACCGTTTGTAAAATATACCATTTGACAGCCTTACACTATCTCAAACTACACTATTTGGCACATTTACAAACAATAGGGCAGCGAGAGCACCGATTGGAGAAGGAAAAAACCGAGACAGGATATTGTAGAGGGTCCCTACACCGAGGTGTAGGATTAGACGAGACGTCTCTAGGTGCCACGGAGTTTGCCTAGCCACCCGTCGAAGTTGAATTTTTTTGGTATCAGGGCTCTTAAGGGACTACGCCCAAACGAGGCAGCCGGAAGCAACGACGTTGTCATGCACCAAAATGATGCCTCCTCTAGTGTTCACCTAGCCCACGGGACATGTTAAGCACAAGTCATTTTGGTGACACGACCCACCATTTGTAAAATTTACCATTTGATGACCTTATTTTGTCTCGCCTCAAACTACACTATTCGGTGCATTTGCAAACAATAGGGCAGCGAGAGCATTGATTGGAGAAGGAAAACACTGAGATAGGCTATTATATAGGGTCCATATGTTGAGGTGTAGGATCTAATGAGACGTCTCTATGTGCCACGGAGTTTGTGTAGCCACCGTCGAAGTTGAACGATTTTTTGGTCTTAGGGATCTTAAGGGACTATGCCCGAGCGAGGTAGCCCGGAAGAAACGACGTTGTCCCACACCAAAAAGACACCTCTTCTAGTGTTTACCTAGCCACCTGCACATGTCTCGCGTAGTCGGTTTGGTGCCATGACCCACCGTTTGCAAAATATATCTTGTTGGATGACCTTACACTGTCTCAAAATACATTATTCGATGCATTTGCAAACAATAGGGCGAGTAAGAGTATCGATTAGAGAAGGAAAAAACTGAGATAGGATATTATATAGGGTCCCTATGCTGAGGTGTAGGATCTAATGAGTTGTTTCTAGGTGCCACGGAGTCTACGTAGCCACACGTCGAAGTTGAACGATGTTTTGGTCTCAGGGTTCTTAAGGGACTACGCCCGAACGAGTTAGCCCTAAGCAATGACATTGTCGTGCATCAAAATGATGCCTCCTCTAGTGTCCACCTGGCCACCCACATGTGTCGGCATAGTTGGTTTGGTGTCATGACCCACCGTTTTCAAAATATACCGTTTTACAACCTTACACTATCTAAAACTACACTATTCGGTGCGTTTGCAAACAATAGAGCAACGAGAGCTCCGATTGGAGAAGGAAAAAAGCGAGACAGACTATTTTGGAGGATCCCTACATTGAAGTTTAGGATCGACGAGATGTTTCTAGGTGCCACGGAGTATTCATAGCCACTCGTCGAAGTTGAATGATTTTTGGTCTCAGGGCTCTTAAGGGACTATGCCCGAACGAGGTAGCCAGAAGCAACGACGTTGTCGTGCACCAAAATGATGCCTCCTCTAGTGTTCACCTAGCCACTTGGACGTGTCCGTGCGGTCATTTTGGCACTACGACCCCTGTTTGACAAATTTTTATACTGTCTCAAACTACACTATTTGGTGCATTTGCAAACAATAGGGCAGCGAGAGCACCGATTGGAGAAGGAAAAAACTGAGATAGGATATTATAGAGGGTCCCTATGCCAAGGTGTAGGATCTAACAAGATGTCTCTAGGTGCCACGGAGATTCTGCGTAGCCACCCGTCAAAGTTGAACGATGTTTTGATCTCAGGGTTCTTAAGGGACTACGCCCGAATGAGTTAACCGGAAGCAACGACGTTGTCGCGCACCAAAACGATGCCTCCTCTAGTGTTCACCTAGCCACCCAAATGTGTTGGAATATTTGGTTTGGTGCCATGACCCATCGTTTGTAAAATATACCGTTTGATAGCCTTACACAATGTCTCAAACTACACTATTCGGCGCATTTGCAAACAATAGGGCAGCGAGATCTCCGATTGGAGAAGGAAAAAACTAAGATAGGATATTGTGGATGGTCCCTATGCTAAGGTTTAGGATCAAAAGAGACATATTTAGGTGCCACGAAGTTTGCGAAGCCACTCGTCGAAGTTGAACAACTTTTTGGTCTCATGGCTCTTAAGGGACTATGCTTGAACGAGGTAGCTGAAGCAACGGTTGTCACGCACCAAACAAAACCTCCTCTAGCATTTACCGCCACCCGGATGTGTCAACATAATCAGTTTGGTGCCACGACCCACCATTTACAAAATATACCATTTTGACAGTCTTACACTGTCTCAAACTACACTATTCAAATGCGTTTGCAAAAACAATAGGGTTGAGAGCACCGATTGGAGAAGGAAAAAAACCGAGACAAAGCTATTGTAGAGTCCCTACACCAAGGTGTAGGATTAAACAAGACATCCTTAGCTACCACATAGTGCCCGTAGCCACTCGTCGAAGTTGAATGATTTTTTGGTCTCAGGGATCTTAAGGGACTACGCGAATGAGGTAGCTCGGAAGCAACGACGTTGTCGTGCACCAAAAACACCTCCTCTAGTGTTCACCTAGCCACCCAGATGTTTCCACACAGTTGGTTTTGTGCCACGACCCACTGTTTGCAAAATATACCGTTTGATAGCCTTACACTGTCTCAAACTACACTATTCGACACGTTTACAAACAATAGGGCAGCGAGAGAACCGATTGGAGAAGGAAAAAACTGAGATATGCTATTGTAGAGGTTCCCTATCATTGAGGTGTAGGATCAAACAAGACATCCTTAGGTGCCACGGAGTGTGCGTAGTCACCGTCGAAGTTGAATGATTTTTTGGTCTCAGGGCTCTTAAGGGACTACGCCCGAATGAGGTAGCCCGAAAGCAATGATGTTGTCACGTACCAAAATGATGCCTCCTCTAGCGTTCACTGGCCACCTAGATGTGTCTGCATAATTGGTTTGATGCCATGACCCACTATTTTCAACTTTTTCAACAATTGCAACTTTTTCAAAATTTTCAACAATTACAACTTTTTCACGAAATTGTTAAATCAGAAATTGAAAGAGAAGACGAAGATGGTTATGCAATTATTGGTTATTGTGAATACTCACCTAAAAATATCTTGAATAATTTGGATAGACGATATGAATTGTTACTCTTGTTTAGTGTTCACCCACTCATAAAAAAATAAATAAGCCTCTTCTCGCTACTTCCCAAGAAAAACACTTTAATCCTCGTCTAGTTTATAAAAGGAAGTAGTAAAAATACATGTTCCAAGAATCCTACCAACACTAAGGAATCACTTCCCACTCCTAGAACCACTCATTCCTAGAACCTTCTTTCCTTAAAATCCTCAGGCTTCTAGGAAATAAGAACCTTTCTATCTTTCCTTGTTGGTCAATGGACCTATAAATTGAATAATTGCATTATTGACTCAGCACCTTTGACAATGTCATGCTTATAAAATTTGCTAACTCTATTGGTATTACTCTTAGCCTTGCTATTGGCCATTGTTACTACATGAAAACAAAATAATTACCTCTTTTTGGCTAGGTGAAAGATTCTCAAGCTAGAATTTATAGACTTCCCTGACAAGAAAATCAAGATGGAAATACTTGTGGAAGACATGCTAGCTACGTATGGTATATTGTTGAGCCAAAGTTTCTATCACAATATTGGTGGGGATATAAAGATGGATTGGTCATACACCACCATACTCATCAATGGTAAAATGAATAATATCCTCTAAATAAATAAAATTAAATACACAGTTGAAAATCCCAATGAGCCAAGGAAGACTCCTTATTTCAAGATTCAAGGTATGAAATATTTTTTCATGACTTAAGAGGAAAATGACAAGTTGCCCATTTTGATGGAGGAATACACATGCTTCCCTTCATTTCTTAACAATTGTACCATGCAATGTTGCACCATAATAACATTATATTCATATATGTTGCACCATAGTTTTTAATTTTAAATCAAACATAAATATAGAATTAATATACATAGAATATACATACATAGAAGGATATCATGTGCAACGAATTCAAATCAAACATAGAAGTACTATCGTTATGAAAACCAACACATGGATATATGATGTATCAAACTAAGTGTCTTTGAACGCACGTCTCGAAAATATAAGTTCATAAAATGTGTACATCTCGAACCAAGTGTGTCATACATATAGGACTACATGCGGTCGCATAAGGATATATATACAATGTCCTATGAAGAATCATGAAGTAGGACCAACTATCCCATATATATATCTATGTACATCCACATCTTATGAATCTAATCATGAAACATCTTCCCTCTCATCACCCTACTAGAAGTAGCATGTCCACGACCTGGGGATGTAGTGGAGAGAGATGCCACTACAGATTTCATCCGTGTGGTCCTAGGTGCCTCTAAGCAGGCCTGCAACCTAACTTGCACATTCATAAACAACAAGTTTTTAACACCCGTATTTTAAAATACATTCAAAATTTAGAAACTCAGAATTTAGTTAAAATGCATGTGAAATTTTACCGCAATGTCATGATCCTTATCAATTTGTCATTGATGCATGACAGGGACAATAGTAGACTCATGAGAGGTAAGCTACATACAAATAATTAAATTTCAAATTAAATATTTCATGTGTACAAAATTTGATATTGTAGATTTAAGTAATAAGAAATAATTCCTAAATAAATTTAACAAATTTGAAAAATTATACCTTAGTTAATGGATCTGCAGATGCTATGGCAGTATCTGCATTAGCCTCCACAGTCTGCATGTATGGAGTCTCTCTGGCATTCATAAGCTATACAAAAAACATGTACAAATCAATATTAATCTACATGACTGCCACATAATAGAGACAAAACATAATCCACGTGAACTTCCATAATTAGAAACAAAGTGTAAAAAGAAACTAACCTACGTAAAAGTCACATGAGACATGCCAATAACCTCAGTTCCCAGAGCAGATGATGACCCACCAGACTCCTACACGTATAAAAGACAAACATATATTAATATGTACATGTACATGTGAAACATTATAATAATAAAAGTGCACAATCAAATGAAATTTGAAATTTAAGTACAACTTGAAACTTATGTTTGTAACATGCCCAGCTACAGTAGCTAGCATGTCGACGCCAAATGTTTCCTTCACCGGCTCTTGCTATTTAAAATAAAATAAAAATTAGTTTTTACATGTATGTACATAACGTACAATGAAATACATATATATTAAAATCTCAAACATGAATTAAACTATTGTATATATATATATATATAAAATATTTATTTGACATTTACCTGTGAAAGACCAAGATCCTTTGCACTAGTTCCAAAAACATCCACATCATCTCATTTTGAGAAAAGAAATCATTTGATCTAGCAAATGATGTCTCGCCCGTAGTGCATACGGCACCACATGATCCACAGTGGTGTGGTGTGCTAGAACTAGCACCTCCACCAACATCATCAGATGCAATATGCTCACTATGTTGGGTCAGAGTGTTAGTGAGCTCCCTCAATGCATGTAGTGTGTCAATCTCCATAACCTCCTTCACTGTAAAAGGGATAACTGAAGGCGTGGGGGTTTTGGGGCATGGGGGATCCTTGGTTGACCTACGCGTGCACCAAGTCTACTCTATGCAGAGCCACCACCTCGCCCATAAAAATTAGAAAAGTCAAAATAATTTGGGACCTCATTAAGCACGAACTCGCAATATAATTTCTTCAAAAATAGAGGGAACCTCATTGTTGTTGCATGGTGGATAATCAAAAACTATCCACCATTGGTCCCAAAAATTATTCTTGATTCGGTCATCATGGCACCAATGGATTGAGAACCATTTGCAAGTAATTGCAGAGGGGGCATTGGTTCTTGGGTTAGTAAATAATGCACAAATGCGGTCGTTTCCAAAATTTTTTATCTTTTACGACCGCATGGGATAATTTATTTGCATACCAATGCCTACAATCACCTCTAAAGGTATTCCATTTGTCTATTTGGTTGGTTGTGAGTCAACTTCGTCAATCAATGTTTGCAATGTGTTGGCTAAAGTCATGTCGGGACGGATTTGTGGCATGATTTTGTCTTATATTCTGAATAAGGTTCTCAATGGAAATTTTATTTTGTCATATTTTTCCAACGATATCAGCTTGTGTTCCTGTTGGTTTCGTGGGGATAGAAGGAGCCACAGGAGGCGGATCTATGTTTGGAGGAGGGTTTTCGAAATGTTTGGAGGGTTTTGAGGATTGTTTGGAGGGTTTTGAGGAATATTTTGACGGTTTGCAGGATTACGAGCTTGCCGAGCAACTAACAAAACAAAAAAATTGTATACATAAACAAAAATTGAAAAACCCATGAAAATCACAAAAATAACCTAAAATGCAAACAAATTGATCAAAATCGAGGGCTTACCTCTTTGTCTTGGTGGCATGGTTGAAACTATCACAATCCACAAGTCTCGAAGAGTAATTTTTAGGGGGTATTCAAAGCATGAGTGCCAAAGGTCTAGGAGAAATCGCGGTTAGAAAGGAAAATGAGGGAAACCGAGGAGTAGCAATTGATTTTTTTTTTTTGTCTCAGAGGACCGCGATCGCAGTTTCAAACCACGATCACGGTTTTAGGTTTGGAAATCACCGAGCCTATAAAAATAGTTGCACGAGCATGGTTTAAAAACCATGAGTGTGGTTTATAAACCGCGCTCACGAGTACCTAAATTTTAGGTTTTTATGTCCACTTAATTGTCCACCATCTTGATGCACTTACCCTACCAACTCTATAGTCGTGTATAACACTATGGCGGTCACCACCCTCTCAAACCAACTAGGACGCTCTGATCTCACTTGCGACATTTTCCCTCGTTTCACGCTCAATCTCAAAATCGCGTACACAAAAAATGAAGTGACTAAACACTTTTTCACTTCACTATCTTGTAGTTACTTTTTCATCACCTACTTTACTATAGTCATTATTTCGCGCTTATTCTCACAATTAATACACACCAAACTATTTTTGTCATATCTTGAGCGTTTCTACTCCGATTTACACCTCGTTTGCAACATTCTTTTTAGAATTCTTCCTACCACCATACCCTACACATTACATGTGCATTGTATCTCTTAAAATATTTCTTCCATCGAGTTCATTCAAATTTTAGGTGATTTCTATCACTTTCTATCTATTTCGTGCTTACTTTCGGCTTAGCGTTCATTCTTCTCATCACTTCCCTTTCGCCGAAAGGGGGCATATCATTGGGGTCATCCTATAATCCCCTTACATTACCATATGATCAATAAACACTACCAAATCATCATTTTCAAACATTTACTAATTCATTGCGCGACATCTCACTATTAATTCCCCTAATGACCTAATTTGGGGGCAACAAATATACAATTTTTCTATGCAAAATTTCATCACTTCCCCTAATGACCTAACCTAGGGGCAACAAGTGATTAAAAATATTTCCATGTGATCATTCTCCATTTCTATTGATTCCCCTAATGACCTAATCTAGGGGCAAATAGCATAAAATATCTCTATGAGTAATCGAATCAATCAATCAATCAATGCGTTCAAATTTATAACAATCAAAATCATATCATCAACACAACCAACCTCTCAAATGACCTAACTTGGGAGTTACATGTATTACTTTCCCAGATGACCTAACTTGGGAAGTTATTTTACACTTCGCGCTTGCTTCCGATGACCTAACTTGAAGTCCATCATACATTTCGCATTTTCTTATAGATGACCTAACTCGGAAGCTATCACATTGTGGAAACATGGTGGAGTGGGGGCAAGAGTTAGTTTCTATACCACTCATATATGGGTCATAATTTGATTGGAATTATTTGGATAAAAATGACATATTTATGATCCGATTCTGTCTACGAGTAGCTAGATCTTGAGGATGTAGTTAGATATTGGAGAATAACACACTTTTCTCCCTACACTATTCCTGGCAAGAGGATAGCTAAATCCTCCTGGTCGATTATTTGTGTACAAGCATTTGGGTCAGGAACTGATCACTCCCTACCCCATCTCATTTTCATCATAAACATTTGAAATCATCAATCATCTAACATTTCTATCATCACTCTCATTTAGTACACTTCATCATGACATTACACTTTTCACTACATTACATGGATCAACACACTGATCCATGGTTTGGCACACTATATGGTTCTTTCAACACACTTTTACTACCACATCTGTGTGTTCTACTACATCATGGGCTTCTCCGAATTTCTCTCAGGTACACATCTCTATCTACTTTATGTTACCAATATTTCTACTCACCAACATAAAGTGGGGGAAAATGTAGTCACAAAATCACGCACTTGTTATTATAATTATACTGCCAAGTATGTTGTTTTATATATGGATCTTGCGTAAGAAAAGTATTCACTAATGACCCATCCCCTAGTATTTTTGTCGGTTAGCGATTATTGTCATCATTTTTCTTGCACATTTGTCGCTTTTTTATATAGTTTAAGTTGTTTCTCGGGAGTCTCAGGTGTCATTATTTGGTCATTTTTCGTCTCTAGTATTTGACTAGGGTGCCTAGGGTAGAACTGGGGTGCCCATGGGTGCCCTGGTCCTTATTTTAGGTGCCCTAGTCCCGAAAACACTTGCGTCTAATTTAGAGTTTCGAGGTCGGTCTTTGTAATTTTCCCTCTCATTCCCCTAGGCACTAGTCGACATGTTGGGTCATTAGTGTCAAAATTTGAGAAAGAGATCCTTATATAAACACAACATATTTACTATCTTATGGGTGGACTATCTACCACCAAGGGATAGCTATATACTAAAGCAAGGGACCACATTTGGGACATCATTACATCACACACACTGTATAGGAAAGGTAAGTCTATTTTATTCCATCCACCATTTTGCATTACACTTAGCTATTTCCCACTATCTCTACGTCACTGGCATTAGGACACCCTAGGAACATCATTGTACAAACAAATCACACATAACTACATTGGGTTTGGAATATAGTGTAGTTCTTAGTTGTAAATCCACCATTGTGTTCGCTAAGGAAAGTCAAACCCCTTCATATGTATATTTATTTTTAGGGGTTGATGCTTTATATGGGGTTTTGTAGGTGAATCTTCATTGCAGGTTTACGACGTCATCATTGAAGTTATTATGACAATCATGAGACAAAGATCGAGACATAGCGAAGATTTGATGAAACTTCCAGACTCGTGTCCCGAGCATGTTCTATGGACTAGAGCACCCATATTATAGACTGGGGAACCCACAGGTGCCCTGATCCTCTTTCAGACACCCCCATCTGGTCAAATATTCATCAGTTACAATTTCCTAGGTTGTACCATCATACTCTAATCCTTCCACATATTATCCTGTTCAGTCCCAAATCTCAGCAAGGTAAGTCATTTCCAGGTTAGTACCTTATCCCTCCTATTTCAATTATTTCATTTCATTTAAATGTGAAATAAAATTACTTAGCATTCATACTTTAGTTCACATCGTTATTATATTTTTGTACTTACTTATATTAACTTAGATAGATAGAATAATTTCATATTCTAGTTAATCATTGATGTGTATGGGCTTGTTTTGATCCTCATAGAATAATCTCTCAAAGTTATACATTGTTAGTGATCATACATTGTTATTAAGTTATTCCCAAGAACCTTGAGGGACTATACCCTTGATTAGTTTTAAACTCTAATATGTGGATCCATACATTCATTTTCACCTCTAATTTATGATTTCTTAGCTCATTTTCAAATCAATATTCCTTGAAAGATTATTGTTATCCATATTTTTCCCCCTGGTAAAATATTGGATCAGCCGCAACCCCACACAGAAAGAACTAGAGAAATCACATTCGAATCTTGCAAACAGGTTGCAGGGAGACTCTACAATGGAAGTGGTGGGGCCTGCGAAAGATCAAACGACCCTGCACAAGATAAATTCAAAAAACAGCTCTGTCAAGAAAATCCATGTCTTAAACCTATTAAACAGTTACGGGAAGAATTGGAAATGGAACAAAAGGTCATGGAAGGAGGAGCGGTGTCAAAAGAGCCAAGAGCGAGAAGGAAAAGAAATGACGAAGATTCGAAGTCTTCGGGCTTCGAAAATTGTTCAGAATAGGCCCAAAAATGACTAAGTATAGAGATCCAACGAAAGCCTCCACGTGTTCAAATGACGCACCTCCAAAGATTAAAATCAAAGGGTAGACCCAAACAAGCGCCAGGCTTCCACGCGTCCAAAGCCCCAAAATGTTGCATGACCGTTGAAATTTTTTTTGACTAGGTAGAAGATACCAAGTGTCGGCTCAGTGCAATTCCAAAATGTGAGCCCAAGGCGGAGGATCAAACTTGTGCCAACCCTCCATGTAGCCAATGGTCAATAGAGGTCAAAAGGAGAACAAGCCCAAAATGGCTAAGTAATGAATGCATGTGGAAGGCGCCAAGTGTCCAAACATCGCACATTCAAAAGTGAGACCCTAGGCGAAGAATCAAATGAGTGCAAGCTCACCGCGTGTCCCAAGATCTTAAAAAGGGGGATAGAGTCACAGTTTGAATAGTCAAAGTAGAGGCGGGACAATAGCGGAAGGTTCCAAGTGTCAACACGGTGCCATTTCAAAGGTGCAGTCCAAAAGAAAATCTCAAACGAGCACCAGCTCGCCACGTGTCCCAGAGCCCAAAAAGGTGAGGGTGACTGTTGAAAAGTCCAAAGGCCCGTGGAGGTCTCCACATGTTGTATCTACATAAATCCAAAGGTAAAGTCTAGGGCAGTTTCTAAACATGCGCAAAGCCTCCACGTGTCTTGGGTCGGATACAGTGCCTCCACCTGCGGAAAAGACTCAGGAAGAATACAAAGGAAATAGGGAAAATTACGGACCACACCACGTGTCACATGGGCTCTATTCCAAGAAGTGAAGTAAGGAGTTAAATCTCAAATGAATGCAGATCTGCCATGTGGACTCGGTATAGACAGACTCATTTAAATATTACACGCCCACGACCCAAAAATTCAAATGACCATATATTTTGACTGAGAACTCAAATTTGGGCGGGAGAAGATTTTTTGGAAATGTCTCAATGCCCTCTATGCCTTGGAAACATAAAATATCATTTTTTATAGGTGTTGGTGGGTGAAAAATGGGAAAACATCTTCTAGGACATTAATACAGAGCCCGATTTCTCCAACTACCAGATCTGATTCGATTCGATCTGTCGTTCTTCTTCAATATGCCAGACAGACAGAGGGAGCGTAATCGATAGATTTGGGGCAGATTTGAGAAAGGCATTGATTGATAGTGGTTGAGTCTTCAAGGTAGGATTCAATGCATATCTCATGGTAGTTGAAACAAGATTCAACTTTTCCCTCTTCTCTCTCTTATTCTTTCTATATATTGTAACACTTCTCATTTGAGAAGAGGAGATTATTCTGGGCATAGGGAAACTCTGTCAAATTTGTTTCCCGACTCCATTTTGAGTTGAAAACCTTCTCCTATGCCTGGCAAGAATTTTTGTGCCTCTAAGTAGAAACGTAATGGTCTGTGCACCCATATAGAGCAATAAAACATGTTTTTGTGGTGTTTCTTCAACCCTTTGCATTGTTTTGTTGTCTCTTTGTGCCTCTCCCTTTCAAATCTATTTTCTGTGCATGTATTTCACATTTGTAGGTGTAGGGTGTTGTGTTTCATGGAGTTTTGATCATGGATTAGGGTTTGGGTTTGTGTCACTTCTATCTGACCTTCCCATCTTCCTTTCTCCCATGTTTCATCCTTCCTCAATAGAGCATCTCACCCCTTTCCTTCTCTGGTGTATCACCACTTTAGTGTAGGATTTTCTTTCACCCTCTCTTTCTCTCTGGTTCTTTGGAATGGTTAGATTAGGATAGTTTAGTTTTTGCCTGCATTAGAGTAGCTCGTGGTAGGTATTTTAGGAACAAGAACCAACTTTCTTTAGAGGATCATCTCAGTTTGTAAGTCCCACAGCTTGAGAGATGATCCAATGTTGTGCAATCACATTGAATGCCCCATTTTAACCACTTCACATCTTTTGCCATTCGGGGGTGCTATGATTTTGCACTAACAATTTTGGCACACCTGGTTAGATAGGTTTGAAGCACCTTACCACTTCATCTTAGTAGGTTGGTGTGTTCCTGTTAAGGTTCAACATTTTGAGGCACATGCAAGCACATCTGATGACTCCATCTGGTCAATAACCCATCCTCTGAGTTGTAAACCTTTTCCATCCATTTCCACTCATTTTCATCCATTTTCTTCTTCCATATCTTTCATTTTCTCCCATTCCATGAAGTTGTGAAATCATGACTTCATTCCCTTCATGGAACTCACACTTGCAGCAACAACAATGCAATCCACCTCTAATGCATTTCCCAACTCCTCCAAATCAGCATTATGATCAAATCTAAAACCATTATGCTTACCCATATGAGCAGGGTCAAAATTAGTTTGGCCATAGAGCTTATCAAGAACAAGGGGTGCATACAATGGTAATAGCTACACAGAGGATCTTTGGTCTACTGGAGAAGATTCAAAAAATGGAGGCTAGCATGGTGCAGTCCAGGGCCATAGCACAAATGAAGGCATTCAAGATTGGTTGCAGGGCACCTTTTCCATGGGGAGGCCCTTTTCCAAGACATTACAACCCTCAGGAGAAGCTAGACTTCATGGTTGAAATGCTGCCCCAACTTACACAATGGATTGAGGAGATCAAGGCTTATGAGTTGGATTCAAGACAACCTTGTCAATGGGTAAGTCCACCATCTCATAGCTTTTCTTTTTCTCTTTCTCAAGTAGCACCATCTCAACCCAAGCTCCAATTTCCAAGCTTCCCAGTTGCTGCCCCAAGTGTTGATTCCATTTCTCCATTCCCTAGTCTTCCACCCCATTTCAGTTCTTCTACCTTTTCCCTTCCAAACAGTCATCCCCTCCGAACAAACAAGAAGTTCCACCTCCCTCCCCACCAAAAACAATTGCAAAGCTGGTTGAACCCCAACTTGCCACTCCTCTTGCTTTCCCAAGTCCATGTTGGGAAGATACTCAAGAATCCAATCAAGGACAGCAAGAAGAGGAGCCCAATAGAAAATAAATAATAGACAATCTGATGAGTTGGGCTGCTAAATTTGGGTTTACAAAGATCCCCTTGATGGTCAAGCCAATAGAGGAGGTCAAGGTTGAAGAGCCAGTGGTGGCTGAGGTTGAATTTGCAGCAGAGGAGGAGGACCATACAGTTTTAGAGGCCCCAAGTGTGGAGTAGGCTACAGAAGAACCTTCAGTTCTTCCTCCCACTTCATCCCCTTCGAGATATGATGTTGAAGAAGAGTTTGATCTTTCAAAATTCATGTTTGAGGAAGAGGGAAACCATGGTGAGAAAGTTTTAGATCAGGAGGACACCATGGAGGAGGTTGAGCACATGCAATAGGACAACAATGAGGCAAATTATCTAGTCGACTTAGAGGATTGCTTTGATGGAGAAAATCCCATGGAGATCACATCATTTTATCTTCCATCATCCATCTTCCAAGCATATGAGCCTGCTGCCATGAAGGAGGGAATTCAAGAGCAGCAGCCTATGTCTCACAACGTATCTCTAGAACCAAGGTTGGAAGATATGAGTCTTCCATGTTCTTCACAAGAGAAGGAAGAAGAACAACCAGCTCTAAGCCCAGTTAAAAAGGAGCATATGGGGGTGACCAAGACAAATTTAGAGGCACTAAATCATGAGCCGGTTACATAAGAAAATACAGCCCCCTCTCCCATTCAACCTCTCCAAAATTTTGATCTTTTGGAGGAGCTTGAACTCATTAGCTTCATGTTTGAAGATGAAGCTTCATATGGTGAAGATAACGAAGATTTTAAGATCACCATGCAAAAGGGAGAGACCTTGTTACAACAAGACAATAAAGAGTTTGATTTCCTACCAGAATCAAAAGAATCTTCAAACAGAGGGATCCGGTTGAAATTACAATATTTTCTCCCCCATCATTCATTCTTCAATCACAAGAACCTACTATCATGGAAGAGAGCGTGCAAGCACAACCTGCAGTTTGCAACATGCCTTCTGAATCAAAGTTGGAAGATTTTGATCTTCCAAAAGTCACACTTGCTACAGAGGAAGAGAAAGAGTATGAGGCTATCATTCCTCCCACACCATCCATCCATGAGGGTCAACAAGAAGGCTCCATTCTTGGAGTTAGAGTTCAGAACCATGGGCAGATTCAAAGGACCATACCTTTCCCAATCAGATATTTGGCTTCATTGGAGCCAAGGGAGAATCCAAAACTAGTCATGCCTACTTCAGGGTATGAGGATGAGTATCAAAGCACCAAGGGTCACCATCAACACCTCCAGGAGTCTAATGTAAATCAACTTGAGGAGGTATTTTCCATTAATGTTGATACCTTGTTGATATGGGTGGAGGATCGGCTTAAAGTTAGTTTTTCACTCATACAGGTAGCCATATTTAGTGTCAAATAATTTGCATGGCTGCCTCTCTTGAGAAAGGGAAGCTACTTCTCCCTACCTATAACAGGATTTATTTAGCCCCTTTTCTCTTTGGTTATTTTAGGAGTAGGAGTAGACTTTGTTTCCAGCAGAAGAAGTGCTTGTGCACACTCTACATGTCTCATTTGAGGCATGTATGATTTTGTCTTTGTACATAAGTTTTGTTCGTATTACAAAAGACTCATAGTTACATGTAACAATTACAAAGTTCCAAAAAATGAAACAAATGCAGAGTAACCAAAGGATGTTTTTAAGTCAGTCCATTCAGGGACAAATGAAAGCCCTAGGTCAATATAATTTTCTACTCTCAGAAACTCCATTTCAAGATTTTCTTATGAAAATTGAGAGTGCGCAGATGCACGGGCAGGCTCAGGGATAGGAAAAACATAGAAAGTGTAGGTAGTCGGGAGTCCATTTTGAAGGAAGGGTCAGTACCAAGCCATTAATTATGACTCCATGCCCAATGGACACTTCAAGGCTACTTGGTCTCTTCATCTAGCAGGCAGATACCCCTGCGAGTTGCCAAAAATGTTATCCATATTTTCCCCCTAGAAAAATATTGGATCAGCCACAACCCCACATAGAAAGAACCAGAGAAATCACATTCGAATCCTACGCAAATAAGTTACAGGGAGACTCTACAATGGAAGTGGTGGGGCCTGCGAAAGATCAAATGACCCGCAGGAGAAATTCAAAAAACGGCTCTGTCGAGCAAATCATGCCTTAAATCCATTAAACAGATTACAGGCAGGCTCGGAAATGGAACAACAGGGTTGGGGAAGGAGGAGTGGTGTCAAAAGAGCCAAGAGTGAGAAGGAAAAGAAATGATGAAGATTCAAAGTCTTCTGGGCTTTGAAAATTATTTAGAACATGCCCAAAAAATGACTAAGTATAGAGATCCAATGGAAGCCTCCACGTGTTCAAACGACGCACCTCCAAAGATTAAAATCAAAGGGTAGACCCAAACAAGCACTAGGCTTCCACGCATCCAGAGCCCAAAAAGTTACATGACCGTTGAAAAGTCTTCAACTAGGTGGAAGGTGCCAAGTGTTGGCTCAATGCAATTCCAAAATGGGAGCCCATAATGGAGGCTCAAACTTACACCATCCCTCCACGTAGCCAATGGTCAATAGAGGTCAAAAGGAGAACGGGCCCAAAACGGCTAAGTAATGAATGCAGCGGAAGGCGCCAAGTGTCCAAACAACACACATTCAAAAGTGAGACCCTAGGTGGAGAATCAAATGAGCATGGGCTCATCACGTGTCCCAAGATTTAAAAAAGGGGGACGGTTACAGTTTGAATAGTCAAAGTAGAGGCGGGCCAGTAGCGGAAGGTGCCAAGTGTCAACACGATGCCATTTCAAAGGCATAGTCTAAAAGAAAATCTCAAATGAGTTCCATCTCGCCACGTGTCCCAGAGCCCGAAAAGGTGAGGGCGATCATTGAAAAGTACAAAGGCCCATGGAGGTCTCCATGTGTCATATCTACGCTAATCCAAAGGTAAAGTGTGGGGGCATTTTCTAAACATGTGCAAAGCCTCCACGTGTCTTGGGTCGGATATAGTGCCTCCACCCATGGAAAAGACTCAGGAAGAATACAAAGGAAATAGGGAAACCTACGGACACCGCCACATGTCACATGGGTGCTATTCCAAGAGCGAAGGAAGGAGTCAAATATCAAATGAGTGCAGAGCTACCACGTGGACCCAGTATAGACAGACTCATTTAAATATTATACGCCTACGATCAAAAAATTCAAATGACCATATATTTTGACTGAGAAATCATATTTTGGCGGGAGAATATTTTTTGGAAATGTCTCAACGCCCTCTATACCTTGGAAACATAAAATATCATTTTTGCAAGAATTGGTGGGTGAAAAATGGGAAAATGTATTCAGACCATTAATATAGAGCCTGATTTCTCCAACTACCAGATCTAATTCGATTCGATCCACCGTTCTTCTTTAATACGCCAGACAGACAGAGGGAGCTAGAATCAATAGATTTGGGGTGGATTTGAGAAAGGCATTGATTGATAGCGGTTGAGTCTTCAAGGCAGGATTCAATGCATATCTCATGGTAGTTGAAACAAGATTCGACTTTTCCCTCTTCTCTCTCTTATTCTTTCTATATATTGTAACACTTCTCATTTGAGAAGAGGAGATTATTCTGGGCATAGGGAAACTCTGTCAAATTTGTTTTCCAACTCTATTTTGAGTTGAAAACCTTCTCCTACACATGGAAAGAATTTTTGTGCCTCTAAGTAGAAATGTAATGGTCTGTGTACCCATATAGAGTAATAAAACATGTTTTTGTGGTGTTTCTTCAACCCTTTGCATTGTTTTGTTGTCTCTTTGTGCCTCTCCCTTTCAAATCTATTTTTTGTGCATGTATTTCAAATTTGCAGGTGTAGGGTGTTGTGTTTCATGGAGTTTTGATCATGGATTAGGGTCTAGGTTTGTGTCACTTCTATCTGACCTTCCCATCTTCCTTTCTCCCTGTTTCATCCTTCCTCAATAGAGCATCTCACCCCTTTCCTTCTCTGGTGTATCACCACTTTAGTGTAGGATTTTCTTTCACCCTCTTTTTCTCTTTGGTTCTTTGGAATGGTTAGATTAGGATAGTTTAGTTTTTGCCTGCATTAGAGTAGCTCGTGGTAGGTAGTTTAGGAACAAGAACCAACTTTCTTTGGAGGATCATCTCAGGTTTGCAAGTCCCACATCTTGAGAGATGATCCAATGTTATGCAATCACACCGAATGCCCCATTTTAACCACTTCACATATTTGGCCATTCGGGGGTGCTGTGATTTTGCATTAACAATTACACTAGTGGAATTATCAGCATTTGGAAAAGCATATAGTGAATACATTAACAAGTATGTGCATAGATTCAAGCCCATGCTCTAATAAAATTTAAGGAAATAACTACATAAATATCATTTTTCCACATTTTTTGGAAAAAATTAAGGTCAATAAAATATTTTGATGCTAATGGAAATGATATTATCTAATTATAAAGATGAAAAGACCACTACATTTGGTGGAAATGCTTACCTTGATGTGGGTTTCATCAATATGTGTGTCTAGGATGTGGTGCATTCATTGTCTACCTATTTGATTTGGTATTTGATCTCCCAAACCTCTAAAAGTTTGTTTTAAATTATAATTATTGTTGTAGACACTAAAATCTAGTAACTTGTCCATGTGCAATGCCAAGTTTGACATTATATCCTTGTTAAACATGGAAAATTTTAACAATGAATATTCATAATTAGGTGAATAGTATATATTTCCTAAATCCCATTTGTTTATTTGGTCATTGTATACCTTCCCCATGATTTTCCAAAAAATCACAATCGTTACTATTTCCCACTGTATAGCCAAAGAATATTAGTCTTAAAGATTTTTTTTATGGATCTCCTTCACATCAAAAGTCTATGATTGTAAAAAAAAATTCATCGCTATAGATTAGATGGGCCCTTGGATCAAAATCACCCACACTAAAGAGGAAAAATTATAAATTTAATTGAATTCGCCATGTGTGTGTATATATATAATATTTACTTGAAATAAATAATTTTATTTAAGTTTTGCAAATTGTGAATTTGTGACTTCAACATTGATTTGAATAGAAAAGGTATTAGAAATAAAATATTTCTTATTACTTACAAATTTTATATCAAAAAATGTCTTGCAGACTGTCACGTTCAATTTTACAACATATTAATGTTATCCAAAATAACCCCGAGCTAATTTGGGAAATTACAATTCCATATTGAACTTGGTCAGGTATAAATTGATCAAAAGTGGAAAAAAATAGTGTTGGGGACATTCCTTTCCTTCTTTCCAACCCCTTCATTTTCATACTTAGCCAAAAATATCAAAATTGGGAAAAATATGATCTCATTCGGCTAAATCAGGATTTTAAGGAATAAAAATAAATTGTTCCTTTATTCCTTGTGTTCACGCTTAAGCACATTGGCCGCATGTGGGGAATTAGGAATTCAAGTTAGGTGGATCAGGTCCATAGGAACGGTTCCTTGGGGTCGTCGGTTCTCGATTGAGTAACTTAGCCGACAATGAAGTGGCAAGGAGTAGATTCGACCAAATTGGTTAAGGCGGGCCCATACAACACACAAGCAACAATGCCCTTGTTCCTCACATTCGTCGACCGACGATTTATCTCGCCCTAGTGCATAAAATATTAAAGTGGTATGTAACGTCCTAGGGAGAACTCGTTACATTCCTCCCATGCCCCGGAAATATGCATGACCATATCTTCCTCCTCGTAACTCTAAATCTTGTAAAATTTGTCTTGTTGGAAAAGTTTAAGCATGAAATTTAGTTTGGCATCATGAATTTCAAAATTTTATAGAGTTAGGTGGGAAAAATAGAAAAACTAATCCCAACAATTAAGATGTGGTCCCATGTGTTCAACTACCATATTTGATGAAGTATGGTGCCCTTTCCTTATCCTAAAATCAAAGTGACATGGGGAATGGTCTTGTAAAGGTTTCCATGATGATTTTTAGAATTTAATGCATGTTGTTGGTGGTTGAATCTTGGAATCCAAGTTTCCCTCTCTTTTCCCCCCTCCTCTCTCTCTCCCATTTTCTATATATTGTAAAATGATGCCCATTTGTAAAGGTTGGACCCTCCTAGAATACAAGGTCTTCATTCATAGTGTTTCCTAAGCGTTTTGAGTTGTAGGCTTTAGATTTGGATTTTGGAATGTGTTTATACTTTCTTCATGTATTGTAATGGAATGTGCATCCTTATAAGGAAATAAAATTCATGTATTGTGGTTATTCTCTGCCCTAACTTGTGTTCTATTGCATTTTACTGCCTCTTCATTCATCGTAGGTATGATTTTTATGTTTATCCACATTACAGGATATATTTTTTCATTGTGTTTTGCATGGAAATGGAAAGTAAAACTTTGTTTTGGACTTTGACACTCATGTATTCCAGCTCCTTAATTTATCTTCCATTTTCACTCATATGAGATTATCCTTCCCCCTCTTTCTAGTGCTATCACCTCCCCTTAGTTTAGGATTTCCCCTTACATACATCTCTCTCACACCCTAGTCATTTGGAGCATTAGGTTAGGATTAGATAGTTTCTTTTCCTATTGTAGGAATAATTTTAGCACTAGGATTGAGTAGAGGAACTAACCTTCTCGGATTTTTGTCTCAAGTATTAAACCCCACAACTGGAGACAATCCCATGCTACCTCAAATTCTTGGGTTGTCATGACCCGAGGGTAGGGTGCAATTTTGAGCTCCAACAATTTCGCACACTTGGTGGGATCGGTTTGAGGCACTTTACAAGTTCACATTGCCAAGTTTAATGTGTTATTGGCATTATTCATCCTTTGGATGAATTTTCATCACATTGGCGACTCCATTGATCCAATAAACCCATTATCTCATATGCATACCTTTCCCTTCATTATTTCATTCATTTATTCCGTTCCCTTCACTTTTTCATTCATTTTCATGATTCCACTTCATTCATGTATCTTTAATGAGATCATCTATTTTCTCATTTCAGTTCTTCTCCCCTTTATTTTTAGTAGTGGGATGATATCCCCAAAACATATTTGATAGAATTTCCTTTGTTCCATGGTGATAAACTAAAATTAACTAAAATGTGAAATAATAGGAATTAATCTAATCTATAACAACATGTAAATACAATTAATAAATGTACTAAGTTACTACAAAAATGACCTAATCAATCGAGCTAATGTAAATAGAAACCTAATATGCAAGAAGAGTAAGGAAGTGACTAAGATTATTAGAGAATCTCATTGGACTATGTGGAAGAAGTGATTAGAGAAATAGTAAACATGAACGACTATGCAGAGGTCCCAAAAAGGAAGGATCTCGAGCTATCTAGCTAGACTACGATTGTCCGGAGAGGGACAGGGCACTTGTGGGTGCCCTAGTCTATGCAGGAGGTCCGAAATGGATTTCACAGTTCATAAGGTAGTCCAAAACCGTTGTTGTATGTCACATTAACTTCGCTACACTTGTTCCAAGTGTCACTGATAATCCAAGATGATAGAAAGATCTGCAAGAAACTAAAATAAGTATCAAAACCCTAAAAAAGGAATGCATATGAATAGGTTAGATTGACCTCAATTACCACAACAATGGACTTACTAACTGAGTACTGCACTACATTCTAGACCCAAATGTAGTTCTAGTGTGTGTGTGAATCATGTGCCCTAGGTGCTCTTGTGTCAGTCACACTTTGTGAAGTAGCGAGAAATAACTAGATGTAAAAATGTAGTAGAATGGTGGATGGAATAGAATATAATCCCCTCCTATGCTTGTGTGATGCAGATGAACCAACCTTGTCCTTTGTGATGGAGCTAAATATATGCAAATGATCTCCAAATGCCTTAGATGAATGCAACCCTAGGTGGATGATAGTAGTGACTAGTTCTTGGTCCCTCATTATGGTCTCATAACTTTATATTTATAGGGTTCTCTTGATCTAATTTCGTAATTAACCCCAAAATGGCCAACCACCAAAAAGATAAGAAGCTAAAATGGCTAGAAAGTGCCCAAAAAGTGGGGGAAAGTTCAAAAGGATCGGGGCACCCCTGGTGGGACCAGGGTGCAACCGGGCATCCTAGTACTATCCACAGGTGCCCCAATCAAAGATAAAATAACATGAAATGAAAAAAATGGTTGGGCATGTAGGTGAAAGAGGTCGAGAGTGAAGAAAGTAAATAAAGTAAGATGGCCAAAATACATGGGTTATTTAGTATTTTCTCCACTCAAAAACCTTCTAAATAGTACTATAAGACCAAGAATAAATAGTGTCTAAAGTTCATGATTATGTGTCTATATTTCCCCACTTTATGTTGGTGAGCGGAAATCTCAAGAACATAAAGTAGATAGAGACGCTGCACTGATATTCCATGTAGAGTGATGTAGAAACACATTCAAGGACTAGAAAAAGTGTGGAATGAAAAAAATATGATGGAGCGTTCAACCTTTAACCGCTTCCCTAAATATTTATGAAGAGAACTCTGCACATCCTATTTTTTGGATGATTCGATGCCACTAGCCAAAGAATTATATTGATGAATCCCATTGTATCCTCTAACCTTTAACTGCTTCCCAAAATGCTAAGGACTACCATGTCTTGTAAAATTTGTTATGTACGGGGTTCGTAGACTAGTCTAAACCCACTCATTGTATGTAACCCACAATGCCAAGGGTGGAAAGTGCACTAGTATAGAAGCATTGTGTAGAATGTAAAACCGAAATGATGATCCCCTATGTGGGGGCACATGAGACAAGCGTTGATAAGAGAATACGACCCCAAAAGAGGACCAACCACATGTACTCTAAAAATTTTCCTGTAGGGGAAGGGAATGCGATTGGTATAAACCAAGGCATGTAAAAACAAAGAGGCTAGCCAAAAAAGTGTTATTATGAACAAACATGTATGTAGAAAGCAATGTGTAAGCAACCAAGCCATATAGTAATGTAAACACACAAGAAGACAAAGTAAGATGCATAAAGTGGGATCTAAATATGGGACATCACTCATGATGTAAAAAAACACACAAGGCCATCATGTCCACATACAAATAAACAAGTGTGCACACCAAACAAAGGGCAAGACCCACATACAAAACAAGCAATAATAGAAAATGCAACAAACAAGTATGGATGAAAATATCCTTGCTTAACAAATGCTACACATGAAGTACCCGTTAGAATGTTAGAAAGATAACTAGTATGTCAAAAGTGTGTATAACCAAGTAATGTAAAGTGTTAATTACAAAATGAAAGAAGAATTGTTGGACAGATAAAAAGGGGCTAAGTGTTGGGTGCGTGAATGTAGGGCACTGGAAGAGCGCACAACGCTACAATATGGTTGAAGCGCTTAGGATCAGGACTTAGCCATTTCTATTGTTAAGGCTATTTTTGGAGTTAGTGTGCTAAGCACACAAAGACATGAAGACTTGCGGTCCACACAAGGGTATTTTGGGAACAAGCATTAACCGAGCACCATGCATAGTTTAGGCTAATAATAGGATTTCTACTCAGAGTTAACTATATGAAGTCTATTGTTAGAGCACTTGCATGTTTTGCATCCTTTTGTAAAGGCACATGGCTATTATTAGCATGTGGCCTATTTTGAGATAGTGCATGGGCAGTGAAGGGAAAGTCCCCACCCCTATATATATGTATTGATTTACATAGTTAAGTAAGTGTCAATTATTGTAGAGTTATGCTATTGGTTTTGTCACGCCATGACTCATGAAGATACCTTATAATGTATGAAGCTTCTATGTTTTACAATATTTAATACAATGGATCATATTGGTTGGATAATGGTGTTGAACATGACTGAAACTGGTTCTTGTATGGTAAATCTTGTTATAGTCATTGTTTAGCTCATCTTTTATATATTCTAAGATCTAGATCTGGTTTATACATTGTGGACTATTTACTATTGGTTATGAATCTAAATATACATATGCACTATCATGCTAACATTATGTACAAACAACTCTAAAGAGGGACCTGGTGCCTTTGTGTGCTTTGGGTGAGTGCTCAACTCAGGCTGAGTGATGTGCTTGCGTGCCTAGGTCATTTACAGTGACTTCTAGGCTGCACCATTGGTTCATTCTTTGGGACCTCTTTCTCAATTGTCTTTTCAAGATTATGCATGATGAAGACGTACCAATTGACCTTAACAAGTGTTGAGTAGTGGATAGTAGATCTAGAAGAAGAATACACTCAAAGATTTAACATTGGATATGAGTTTGACACACGTGTGTGGGTTGAGAAAAATCTATATGACTACTTATATGAGATATTCTTTTCTATTTTTCCCATAGAGCTATATGAGTGGCTGGTTGCTTATGCATCTAAAAGGAATTAGAGGTTTCATACACTTGTCTAGAAAAAGAAGAATTTTAGGCCTTCTATGATGTTGATCTCGATTTAGACACACACCGTGGATACTTGGTTCCATGGTGTTCTAAATAGCTATATTATGGAGTACTCAATCTCCACTTACTGTCATCTAGAGGTACCTAAGTTTCAATTTTTACATTATCCTAAGGGATCATACCTGCATGGAATTCCACCGCGATCAAGATTTTAATGGTAACCTTGACTTTGGAAGAGAAGCCAATGACTAGATAAACCCCACCATGTGTGGGGATAAGAGCAGTGTGGTAAAGGATGGCAGAGACTAGCGGTAGAGAGGAAAAGAGAAGAAAGCTAGCTTAAGTTCAATGAGGTGTGCGAGAGGGATTTAGAGAAGTAGCGCAAGGTTCTAGAATGGATGGAGTTATGGAGAGATATGGATTATGAAGGATTTGGAGCTCACGCAGAGGACATGGAGATAGAGCATATAGAACTCCCCCATTTGGGAAAGCATGACAAGGAACCCTCATCGACCTCTTATGAGAATACACCAGAAGAGACAACATGGGCCGCGAGTGCGCATCTGAATATACCTAGTGACCTATCCCTCGTGCTTGGTTTTCTAGTTTCTAGTACAAGTAGTCGAAAGCTAGTTTGAGTAGTAGAGTAGCAAGAGGTAAAGCTGACTTATCAGCATGTTCGGGAGTAAATCAAATAGCAAGTACATTTATGGTCGGGTAGACATCTTTCTTATTATTTGGAGGTTCGGTTGGAGGTACCTTTCTAGGGGCGTTGTTGGCACAAAACACATGCAAGTAAAACTTTTGACTCACATCTGGGAGTAGTACAACTTCGTAGAGTGTGGGAGTTTAGTTTAGCACCACTATTGGGACACAAGGTAGTGCATCCTCTGGTTCAATTCTTGTTACAGGGGGAGGATCAGGAGGCACAAGTGGCTCGGGATATGGTGGATCTAGTGGATCTGGAGGTGGAGGTAACACAAGATATTATGGATCTGGTGGGCATGGTCCTCATCAGCCCTAGAATATTTATATGGATATGTCACTTCATCTCCAAGAGTATAGGGGAATAGAATATGTTGCTGAGCATGTCCATATATGTGATATACTATGGCACGTGAAAGGAATTACAGCTTTAGAGCATAAGGCCAGTCAGTTTGCAACTATGTTGCAGGGACACACAAACATTTGGTATTTGAAGTTTGACCATGATCAGACTTGTGTGGATTATACGGTGTTACAAGATGATTTCCTTAAAGAATTTTATATCCCTAAGTTCAAGAAGAAAAGTATAAGTGCGCTCAAGGATATCAAACAGGGCACTACTGAGAGTGTCTGGGAATATGATGCTCATTTTAAAACACTCTTGTCTAAACTATCTTATGATATCCATGAAATTCAGGATACACAAAGTGGTTCATCTAAGCCTGATCACACCTTTTAGGAGGGCACTCTCACATAAGAATTATACAGATCCACACAAGGCGCTTGAAGTAGATTTGCACGCTGAGGCATTTGGGAGCTTAGACACTGGAGTGAGCCCATTATGGGAAGCTCAGATTGCAGAAATGACAAAAAAATTGGAGAAACTATCAGCCAATACAACACATGAGACACACACTAGAATTTGATGCACAAATTGTGAAGTAGAGGGGCATAGTAATTATAGTTTTCCTCGCAGATCGGTGTACTCCTTATTACTGGATTGTGAGATATGTCATTTAGACCTTGATGCGAGTTGTTTCCCATTGTTGCAACACATGATAAGGAAGAATGTGTCCTACTACTATAAGATTTTCGGTCCACAACCCACAATACTAAATATTGTAGGTTAATTGATAAGATCCATGATGCCATTGATATTGGTGTACGAAAAACTAGAGTTACGAATAACTCTAAGGAAAAAAGTGAGCAACATGATCATGATCATACTCAAGGGTGCTATGATCATAATGAAGGGTGATTTGAGGGAGGTCGTGGTAGAGGTCAAGGATACCATGGTGGATTCAAAGGCCAAAGTCGTGGTGGTAGATGAAGTGAATTCCACATGGAACATGTTATTTGACGGATCTCTTAACCATTACATGCACGAGTGTCCTTAGAACGTTACTTGTTATTTTTTCGGAAAGAATCATAACTATGAAGAGTGCCCATATTTATATGAACATTTGAAAAAGAAGCACAAACAAGAGAACAAGGGCGCAGGGATGGTTAGAATACAACACATCATGGAAAACCAATGGATGTCAAAGTTAGCACCAGATCCTGAGATGGTACTTATGAATACTACTACATGCGTTAAGGCTACACGTACGAGATAAATGTTACAATAGAAGCATACCATTACTAAAGAGGAGGTTTTACATGAAAATATCCATACCCTACACATCAGAAGGAGGTTTATCAGAAACCATGGAGGTAATCAGAAATCTATAGGGTGAAATATAGTGTTTAAAGGAACAATCACGAAAGTTAGAACAAAAGAAGGAAACTTAGACTTTCTAGTCGGATGTGGATGATTTGAAGGAAGTATGCAATATGTTGCGTTAGGAGAACATTATTCCATTACTAGGGAGTTAGTTAAAGGGAAACACTTTACGTCGTTGGTATTGAGAATGGATGATAGATTTTGCATGCTAATCTCCCTCCTCATAGCTTGGATTATGACAAGGAGATCACTTTGAATGTTGTTATGGATGGATGGCTTTTGAGAAATATTTTGATTGAAACAGGCATGAAAGTGAATGTGCTTACTTTAGATGTATGGGTTTATATGGGAAGACCTCCATTACAACCATCTTCCAATGTACTTGTATATGGCAAATCAAACTAAGGCCATGCCAATTGGAGTCTTGAAGGATGCATCCATTACTATACAGGGGCCAAGTTCACTGGGGAATTTGAGGTCTTAGCGCTTACAAAAGTGGAAAACTTCCCAGCTCTACTTGGGCACCCTTGGTGTTATGCAAATAATGCTGATCTATAGTTTAATAAGGGATATATCAGTTTTGAGAACAAGGAAGAACAAGTTATTATCCCTTTGTGATGCACGAAATCTACACCTTATTTTGAGCGATTAAGTGAAGAATATCCGAACATAATTTATGTGCACACCATTCGAGATCCGGAAGTACTTGATCCATCTAAGGAAGGAGTTCTCCAGTGGGATGATGCATAGTCCATCAGTGATACTACAAGTATTTCCTATGAAAATTGGGCACATGACACCTATGAGATGGTTGGGCATGAGGTAAGAAGCACAACTACACATGTAAGTAGGCCGCGCTGTGTTAGGCGGTTAGGAAACAACCCTATACCCTGGTACACTAGTGAAGGAAACCATGAGGTATTCCTACAAGCCATGGAAGTATAGTGGAAGGATCAGGTGGACAAAAGGAACATGTTAGTTTATACCCTACACGGAAAACAACGTGTTGGTGGATGGTTCATAGGGATAATCTCATAGAATGGAGAGGTGAGAATTGCTCTATCAACAAGGTTTCTCAGAAGTAATGCACCTACTCAAATATGTGAATATCATGGTAATAATCATGTTCAGCACCACGTTCAACAATGTGAGAGACTCTGGACAAAGGGGTAGGAAGCTTTACCACCTTCGTTGTGGGTGCACAAACTTTATTTCACCTTACGAGGTTGCGCACACGCATGGTATGTTTATGCAGAGTTGAATATAAAGACTATAAATTAGCATGACTTGAGTGTAGGTATGATCTAGAGTTTTTACTATTTTTCCACTAAACTTATAGTGAATGAGGCATTACATGTTATGAAGTGCTTGACTATGAAAGATATTGCAAAATTTGAAGAACTCATTCAGGAGTTACTTGGTGAGTCAGACCTAGAAGCACATTTTGAAGAAGTAGATGAGACAGATGCAGAATTGCTTGAGTGTGTTTGCCTAGAGAAGGAGAAAGGAAAGATGGTCTACATGGTGGATGATGAAGAAGTGGAAAATTTGGACATAGATCATTCAAAGGGTACATGTGAGGTCTTAGATAGTGTAGATGAGAAGGCGTGCACCTACCATGAACCTATGAAGATGAAGAAAGTGAACATTGGAATGGATGTTGAACCTAAGGAGGCCATAATTGGAGATTACTTGGTCGACTTTGAAGTGGCTAAGATAATTGAGTTATTACGTGATTTCCAGGACCTATTTCCTAGAGGCTACCATGATTTGAAAGGAGTGCATGAATCTTTGGGTGAGATGAAAATTAAGTTAAAGGAAGGTGCATGCCCGGTTAGGAAGAGACCTTATAGGATGAACCCTAACTTGTGTGTAAAAGTTAAAGAAGAAATTGACAAGATGTTGAAATCGGCATCATTGAGCCCATAGAGGAATCAAAGTGGGTTAGCCCTATGGTAATCAACATAAATAAAGATGGAAGAATTAGGATTTTTGTGGACTATAGGGAGCTGAATGTTACATGTGTGATTGATCCTTTCCCTACACCATTCAATGAAGAAATATTGGAAGGTGTTGCAAGGCTCAAAATATATTCTTTTACTATAGGTAGCATCAAGTAATAATTTCTAAAGAAGATCAAGAGAAGACTAATTTCACCATTGAATGTGAAATTTTTACATACACGGTGATGCCCTTTGGATTGAAGAACGCGCTTGCATTATTTTCACGCATTGTTGTTCAAGCATTCCAGGATTTTAGTCAAAAATTATTGCATGTTTACTTGGATGAGTGGACCATGTATGGGCTTGTTAAGGATCATTGTGACAATTTGAGGCGGGGTTCATTTTAAGATACCTCTTGGAAATCGGAGGTGGAAAATACCTAGTGAATATCCTCAGAACTAGTTTCGCGGGAAGGTGATTTTTTTGGGGGTTGTACGAAAAAATTTCACCTAATTGTCAAGTGGTGTGATAGAAGGCTGCAAATGTAACGGGATATTTTTTTGTTGTCATTTCGTCAAAAAAATACATTGGACGTGCATCACGAGACCTTTTTGATGCACATCAACAAGGTTGTTGATGCGTGTCAATGAGGTCTGTTGACGCGTGTCAATGTATTTTTTGATGAGCGACAACAAAATCTCTTGTCGCGCATTTGCACCCAACCTCTACTTTCTCATAAAAAAATCTCTGTGTCGTGCATCAACAAACTCTTTGTCGTGTGTCTGCTATGCGTCAATATCTGTTGTACCTCCTTGTTGCACGTTAACAAATAACCCTCATTGATGCACGTCAATAGACCTCTTTGACGCGTTCAATGCATTTTTGGCGATGTGTGATAAAATATCCCGTCGCGCGCTCTACCTCTGCCCTCTGCTTGTGCATCAAAAAAATCTTCGTGTCACTCGTCAACAAACTCTTTGTCATGTGTCTACTATGTGTCAATATCTACAGTACCTCCTTATTGTGTGTCAACTATCATCGTTGTCGGGCATAAAAAAATAACCCCATTGTTGCATGTCTGTAAACCCTCCTTGTCGCGTCAATAACTTACCCCCTTGTCGCGTGTCTGCAATACAGGATATATCATATTGTTGACAAATGTGAAGTAGAAGTGTTCTACCTGGTGAATAATCTAGGATTATATAGGGGATATTTTTCAAGGGTAGGTGAAGCCGACCCCTAAAAAAATTAAAGTGTAATTTTTAGGCGAACAGGTCACTGACCCGCGCCAGAAAATTCACCTTTTCAAAATTTTCAAAAATGGAATATTCACCACTAAAATTTTCCCGATTTGAGGTTGATGTTTCGAGAGGTGTAAACAATTAAGCATCTCTTTAAATATTAAGAAGTGCATATTTGCTACACCTTTTGGAACTCTGCTAGGGCATATCATATGTAAGGAGGGTTTATTAGTAGATCTAAATAAGGTTGTAGTCATCTTAGGCTTGGAGGATCCTACTAGTCAGAGTGAGGTGCATGGATTCTTGGGCCACACAGGGTATTACAGAAAATTTATCAAAGGATATGCTAAGATTTTCATGCCCTTGGAGGAGTTATTAAAGGGTAAAGGCAAGTTCTATTGGGGAGAACTGCAATAACGCACATTCGAAGCACTGAAGGAAAGGCTTACTATGGTGCCTATTCTACATTTTCTTTCATGGAATATACCTTTTCAGTACATGTGGATGCCTTTGGCATGGCCATTGGCATAGTTCTATCTCATCCTGGAGAAGGTATTGTAGATCATCCTATTTTCTTTGCTAGCAGAAAGTTGACTCATGCAGAACAAAATTATACAACTATGGAGCATGAGGCTTTGTCAATGATCTACGCTGTTGTATAAGTTCGACAATACTTGCTAGAAACACATTTTGTTTTCTATACAGATCACATGGCATTGAGATACTTGGTGAACAAGCCTATCTTATAGGGTGCATATGCCGATGGGTTCTATTATTCCAAGAGTTTGACTTTACAATGGTGGTAAAGCCAGGTAAAAGCAATTTTGGTCTAGATCATTTTTCAAGGATTTAATCAGGAGAGGACGCGTAGAGTATTGAAGATACAATGTTAGATGCACAATTATATAGGTTAAACCGTGCACCCTCGGAATTAGAAGATATTTTTTTTTTTTTTTTACGCACAAGCATGGTGCCTGAAGGAATGAAGACCTTGGAAAAAAACAACTTGCAATTCACTTCACACCTTTCATGTTGATTAGTGGTGACTTATACAAACTAGGTCGAGATGAAGTATTGTGTTGGTGTATAATAGAGCATGAGTGAACGATAATCATGGAGGAGGCTCATTGTGGTATTGCAAGTGGACACTATGTAGGTGACGCCACCGCATGTAAGATTCTACTAGTTGGTTTATGGTGGGAGACCTTGTACAAGGATTGCAAAGAATATTGTAAGGCATGTGATCATTGTCAACACCTTAGAAAACTTGGGTAGAGGGATGAAATTACTTTGAGGCCTATTACTAACACATAACCTTTTGAGAAGTGGGAAATTGACTTTGTGGGTCCTATTTCCCTAGCCATGCTCAAAACTAAATTGCGCTACATAATCACTTGTATAAATTATCTTACAAAGTGGGAAGAAGCAACACCTACAAAGGATTGTATAGTGGCTACAAAAGCAAGGTTCTTGTGGGAAAATATTCTTACCATGTATGGATGTCCTTTAATTTTGAAAAGTGATAGAGGCAATCATTTCCTTAATGAGACCATCAGGATATTATTGGATGAATTTATGGTTACACATCATAAGACAACACCCTATCACCCTCAAGAAAATGGGAGTGCTAAGGATTTCAACAAGATATTGAGCTAGAATTTGACAAAAATTGTGATGTTAGAAGGAAAGATTGGGATGATAAAGTTTCTATTGTGCTTTGGGCATATAGAACAACCTACAAATGGTTGAATAAGGCAACACCCTTTCAGTTGGTATTTGGCACAAAGATAGTTATGCCCATGGTATTCATGTTACCTTGTTTGTGTATTACACAAGGAGGAGGTCCAGTTGATGACCAAACATTGGAAGAAATAATTGACAAGTTGATATAACTGGATGAGAGGCGCGCAATAGTAATATGGAGTTAGAAGAAATAAAAATCCAGGAAGAAGGCATATCACAATAGGAACATTAGGGATAAGAAGCTTGAGGTTGGGTAGATGGTACTTCTTTATGATTCAAAGTTTTTATGCCACCCAGGAAAGCTTAAGGTGCATTAGTTGGGATTGTATGTTATCACTCATATACTTGACTCAAGCGCTTTCTAGTTAGAGGCGCTTGATGGAACACAGTTTCCTGGTTACTTCAATGGGATTAGGATGAAGTCCTACTATAAATAAACCTTCTTGGTGTTTGTAATAAGGAAGTATTTCCATTTAGATTAGATTTCCCTTAATGTATTTCCTTTAGATGTGTTTCCTTCATTGTCACTGTGCTTTGTCAATTTAGTTCAAGTGTTATGTGTAATAAGCACACCGGAAGTTGGTTGTAATCTAAAGTGTTTTCATGTGTAGAGGACTGCACATACCCTTAGTGTGGGGTGGATAAAGAAGGTTAGTATGGTACAGAAAAGAAATAAACTCACAGGTGACCATAAAGGGAACAAGCTTTCAAAATTAATGAAAACTTCAAGAGAAATTTCTCAAAGTTAACACCATGCGTAAGGCGATGAGTGCTCAGTATAAAGCAAGGAGGCTACAACATTAGAGACTATGTATGTTGGGTCACATTGGATAAACTACTTCGGTGTAAGGAAGCGTGGGTAGAGGAGATCTGTGACAGATAAGTAGTGGCACGCTAGAAAGTTATGACTAAGGCACAAAAGTTTGAGGCACAAGAGATTGGGGCACGGGACAAAGAAGCACAAAACACGCTCAATGGGAATTAATGTCATGTATGGTGGTAGGTGGAGAAATTAAGGAAGGGGATTTTTGAAACTTTTAATAAAGCCAACGTTTGCAACGTCATTTGTTACCTTGTGAGTTCAAAGAAAATTGAGAAGTGCAAAGAAGATATGGAGACAATGAGTACTCTGTAGATCGAGTAAACCTATCGAGATTCGAAGCACATTGTTGAGCATCTAGGCATAGAAGTAGGATTCAAGTGGTGGTGCGTGTGTGCGATGAGGGGGTGACTTGGGTTTTATTCAAACGACAACTAGTATTTCATTTGCGATTCTAAGATCAAAAGGAGAAGCGGCACTACACGGAGGGCTCCAACTATGGAGAAGGAGATTGATGACTGTTGGCTATATTTTCTGCACGCTGAAAACCTAGGTAGTCATGAGATAAAGCTCCCTCATTTATTGGTGAGGCTCCCGTGTAATATTTTACCAGTTATATGTCCTAATATCTATTTGTTGGTATTACTTTAACTATATAGCTCATGAACCATAGCTAAACAGTTTTGCAGCAAGTAAGCAGCTGTAAGAGAAAGGAAATATCTGTAGAAGATGAAAACAATAGAAAGTAGGAAGAAAGGAAAGAAGATGTGCAACCCAATAAATAGTTCACAGAGTTGATTGCACACACATAGATAAAACATATAGATATTTTAACTACATAATTTGAAGAAAAGGAAAGTTGTAGATATAGATCTAAGACAACACAAAGTTTGTGCAGAGATCTAAAAATAAATAAGAAATAAATGCACCATTGACACAAATTTCTCTAGAAATCTACCTCTTCTCTATTCCTCTACTTGCAAAGCTATCAAGGGTTTCATTTCAGTTCTCGGAACACAAGAATGCTGATTACAAATTATGATCATTCAACCCATAGGTTATTCCTCTATTTATAGTGTATAAAGGGCAATTACAAATAGGAAGCTTTAAATGAATTCCCACATGTGGAAGTTATGAAAAGGAAACAAGCGACAATCTTCCTCCTAGAATTCCTCTTTACATGACATGCATGATTTATAACTAAAAATAGAACCTTTAATTTTGCATGTCTACCACCTATTTCCAAGTAATTGACTTCTTCAAGTAATGAATTTTAAACCAATCACCTAATTTTTATAATTTAATTGATTTCTCAATTACTTTGTTAGAGAAAATAAAATAAAAAGGAAAAGAAATTAAAAGAAAGCTACAACACTTCGGTGTTTTTCTTCTTCCATATTCTACATGCGATTGACTCTTTTACCTTTAATTCTCACCAAATTGGAGTTGGAAGCTATGCATGAATGTGATTTTCTTGTAGGTATTGCCTTTGACATGTCTTCCCATTTTATCCTTGAAGCATAAATAAAAGATGATTTGAGTTTTATCTCGAATCATTTCGGGTATTGCCTTTGACTAGTGCAATGTTTTCCATAAATGATTTAGATAAAACCCATCATCTTTTATTTAAAATTGTAGATGAGCAATTTTAAATTTCGAAAGCACTGGGTGAAGGAAAACACCAAGTAAATTTAATGAAGGCTTCAAATGGAAGATTGGGAGCACATGCATAAGCTTATGAAAGGAATTATCCATGCAATGACTTCCACATGGGTTTGTGTTAGAAACAAGAGGATGGATTTTTGCGAAGCCTTTGGTAATTATGAGGGTTGGATCTTTCAGTAAAATTGGTGATAAGTTCGGGGCATATGTCTGTATCATTAACTTCAGAAAATATGGAAGCTATGCATAATTCTCGCTAATCCTTTTCTTTCATCATGCTTCATCATGGCATATGTCTAAGCTCTTTTTCTTTTAATTTTGTTGGAATCCCTTGCAATTGGATCAATTTGTGTAGATATAACAAGTTATTATTATTTGGAAGATATATTCAATGTACCTAACATTGATTTGAGCACCTGTGATGAATACCTATAATTTATTCAGACAAAGATGGAGTCCATGGCATGAATACTTGATTTTTATCACCAAAATCTGCATATAAAGCCTGTTGCCCTAAAATTTGAGGCTTTGCTTGCTTGCAAAACAAGAAAAAATATTATTTAATTCACCAGAGCACTTATACCAACATGCAGATGCTCAAAATGACCAAAATTAGGCTATTCCAACCCTAGGCGCCAAAACTGGAAGCTTCTCGATGGTGGAAAATAAAATTTAATGCAAAATCTTTTTCTTTTGGCGCCAAAACCTGTTTAGGCTGCAATCCTCATAAAAAAGAATTAATTTCTTCTTTATTATGGCAGCCCATGCTTATATAACCCTCAACATTCTACTTGTAATAATTGCCCTTCTTATTTCTCGGCAATTTAATTAATAAACAATTATGTTTATTCACCCAAATTGGGAGCCCAATTATGCATGTTGCTGGTTGCTTTTAAATAAATTTTTTTAATTTATTTTTAACATGCATCCTCAACTTATCTTTAGCTCTTCCACTTGCATTAACTTCCCTTCTATTTATGGCACCAAAATTGAGTGAATAAACCATTAATAAATATTATTAATTGCATTGTTATTCACCCAAAGTGGGTCACATTTTTAGCAAGGGTAATTTCAAAAATAAGAAGTCACTTGATGGGAATTTCCACCCTACAATGTAGCTCCAAAAATCCCTTCTTCCACTTAAGTGATTTGACTTTCATCATGTGAATTTTTACCCTATAAGGCGAGTAAGAAATTCCACGGTGTTTTAAGTGATTTTTTCTTCTATAATGGGAATTTTTACCCTGCAAGGCAGGTAAGAAATTATCGCCTACCGCCACCTATATTATTCCCATTGTAGCTTAAGTGAATTTGAATTTATGGGAAAAATTACCTGCAAGGCGGGTAAGAAATTCTCACCGCCCGCCACTACCAAAATTTCCACTTTGGTGGCTTAAAGTCTTCCTTCCAAAAAGTGCGACTTGCATTAAAAGCGGCCTCCTTTGATAAAGTGTGAGTTGTATGGGTGAATAAATATCTTTAGTGGGAAAATTTATCCTGCTAGGCGGTAGAAAATTCCATCGGTGCTTTAAGTGATTTTTTATTTATTTTATCATGAGAATTTTCACCCTACAAGGCGAAAAGAAATTCATGCCTACTCGCCACCTCTAATTTTCCCATTGCATCTTAAATGAATTTGAATTCATGGGAAAAAGTACCTGCAAGCGGTAGGAGATTTTTCCTACCTATAGCTACCAAAAATCTCATTGTAGCTTACACTCATTAATTCAGAAGATGCGACTTGCACAGGAGAGGCTTTTTATCCATGACTTCATCATTTTTGGTCGAAGCTTACATTTTGAGGCTGATTCCTTCTGGTGCTATATCAATATATGATCTCCGGATGCTTTAGGAAATTAAAATGAGACTATACTGGACAAACAACAAACCTAGGGAATTTCACAGAGAGCATGGAGAAAAGCGGAGAAAAACACAAAAGAAATAAATAAAAGCAAAAAATGTTGCCAAAAGTTACAAACAAAGCTTTGAATTCATTCTTGGTGAAAACCCTGTTCATATGTGTGAATACTAGCATGCAAAAATTCCATAGGATTCAATCGGAGCACAATTTACTTCAAACGGGGCATTATTTATTTAATAAATAATTATATAAAAAGTTTCCGTAGACAAAACTTGGTGGAGGGATAAAATGAGTTTCAACATCTGGGTATTTTTCAAAATTATCTCATATGATTCACTGGGAATATCTTAACGTAATACATACATATTCTAGAAATAAAAACACAAAAAGACCCGTTATTTTAAAAAGAACGATTTTTTTCAAATGGGTAGTCACTGATTTCAAGGTGAAATCGGGGACACCAATGACCCAATAGAAGAATGGTTGGTTGAAATGTTATACCTAGAAGAGGTGATTGAGGGGCAGCCATGGAAGAAAAAAATAACACAGTGTAGGGTTTCAGAAATCAACCACCAAATTGAGAAGTTCTGAAGGACATTGCAACAAAAGTCTATAGGAAAACTAACCGGTGGTTGGCGGATGACACTAGGGTTTTAGACACCTCCATGAAAAGGTTACTTGACAAAGTGTGGGGGTCATGAAAATTCTAGAATTACCCTATTTTGGGAAGCCTGAGCAAAGTTGTATCAATGGCTCATGTTGCGCATGCATGAAGAATTTTTCTACTTCGCGGGAAGGAGAATGAGGATCACCACCAAGATGATTGGGAAGGTGATAGGGTTGCGCGAATCGGGCTCAAAGATCACTGATGATTTATAATACGATGAGGGAATTGATGCGAAGACCGCCATACATCAAGTATAAGAAGGTGGGCCAAGCCTTTAAAGTAACCAACATTGCAGACATGGCCACCAAGGTTGTAACATGCTTAATAGGGAGCAAGTTGGGTGCCATTGAGTGGTGGAATGAGGTAAATATGTGCTAGTTACATATAGCGCACAAGATGGTAAATAAGACATACTACAACATCACTAGGTACATTGCAGAAATCTTGGTGAATGAGGCGCGTGTCTAGGAAGATAAAGGTGAGAAAATAACTTGGGGCGCCATCTTGTTGTTGATTGTATTTAGTGAAATTGGTGTACTGAAGGACCAAGGGAGAACATCTGGGAGTTTTTCATTGGAGAAAAAAATCCCCAACAAATAAATATGCTAAGTATACTATATGCGGGGCTATTTCTAATACATATAAGGAGCACCTAGAGAAGTGGTTCAAGAGGCTGCATAGGGCATTTGAGGGAGAATGGCGCATTCCGTATGAATTGCCCAAGGTGCTAGATAGAGAGGATGAATTTTTGGTTTACCAACACTTTAGCTTAGGGCGCTTCCATATGAAGTCTGGCAAGAAAATCCCGTGGTGTAAGTTTCCATTCACCTTTACTACAAGGTACTTTAGAGACTCTGTGAATAGATTCCATGACGCACGCACACTCTAGTTTGATGCGGATAAAGTAGATGCAAATGTTCACATTCTGCACAAGACCTATGTATGGCTAGGTAAAGAGGCCTATGTTGAAACAATGGAGTTTGACAACGTGGACATTATCTTTGAAGATTTTTACCTTAGGAAAAATTGAACCAACATATGTGCACATCTTTTTGAGGCCAAGGTTCAAGGATGGAAAGGTGGTGAAGGGTGTAGATATGACACTTTCGAGACCTCCAAAGAAGGGGAAGATAGTAGGAACCTCAAGGAAAGTTGCATCGGTGCCCCCTACTCAGAAGATCTAGTGCCTACGGTGGTTAGAGAAAATCCGGAACATGAGGAAACAGAAGACAACGCCGGCTTTGATTCATACAAGGAGAGTTCTGTGGAGAAGGTGCACATCCAAAGACACTGGTGCAGGGACTTCATAGCTGGTAAGAAGATCACCATGCGTAACTCCTATGAAGAATGAGGAAGAAGAAAGGAGAAAGCATAGAAAATATGTTCCAAGTAAAGGATAGTGAGGAGGATTCCCCATAGCCAAGCGTGAAGAATGAGGAGGCTAGTCCAAGTATGGGAGAGTGTAGAGTAGAGGCCACCCCCAATGTGGAAATGCAGGAGGATGAGGATATTAGAGAGTGAGTAGTCTATGAGACTATAGACCAAAGCATGAGTGTCCATGAAAAATTCTTAGGTGAAGGAGAAAGTAGCTCGGTGGAGACACAAAAGTCTTAGTACACCCTAAGTGAAAGAAGGAGAGAATGAAGAAGAAGTAGACTAGAATGTGGGTGGTACTATGTAGCAGGATGTAGGCATTGTGGTACAACAAGATGAGGGCACATCTATTCATGAGGATGTTGGGGAACATATAGGTTGACATGAAGATGAAGAGGTAGTAGGTACTCATAATTTGGGCTATATGGATGACCCGCATAAAAAATATTCACGCCCACTTTCAGAGCACTCTTCCCAACAAGCAATTGTATTTGGCTGGGATTTGATGGACCTAGAGATGGAAAATATGCGCACTTGTAAGAAAATATCATGGAGTATGCAGAATCACATGGATGAGCCCTATTTTGATGTCTGTGAGGAGGCATGTAGTTCAAAGAAGATGAGGAAGGTACCACATACATGCCATATGACCATTAAGCCCACATAGTTTTTAGATGAACAGGTGAGAAACACATTTGTTAAAGTGTGTAGAAGTAGCACGAAGGAATATTGATAAGGAAACAACAATACATGTGTTGTTGGATGATAAAAAGGATAACGACATAATGCAATTGCTGAGGCAAAAAATCTTAAGAATATGGCTAAATATATAGCGGATGAGATCTTATAAAAGAGGCCTAATTTTCAGGAGAAGGTGCCACGATATTTTAAGTTTGAAATACATTATCTGCACACAACAATTTGTCTACTTTTGGAGGAAGGACCAAGTGTTCCTCCCTAAAAAAAAGGATGTTGTGGAAGAAGCATTGAGGGCCAAGGATTCAATTACAAGGAAGATATCTAGCTATGAGGTTATTTTGCAAGCCTTAAAGGATGAAATGAAGAAGGTAGATTCGGTGTTGGCCATGTGTACAATGCTTGATAACTTAGTACAAGAAAGAATGAAAGTAGAGGAAAATGAAGTTCTACAGGAAGCAAAAGATGAAACACTAAGGTGTGAGAATGGGTTACCCTGGTAGAAACGAAGCGCGACATGCTAGATGCTACAAGGAAACAACATATGGATCGAATCAAGAGCATTGGGAAGCTCATTGCCACAAAGATGGATGTCATGGAAGGGATGGTCTCAGGTATGGCCAACATCCTTATAATTTTGAAGAGTGAGGGTGGAAACATGACTCTAGATGAGTTAGATGGCATTGTTGTGGACATCCTTGATAAGAAAAATGCAGCGCTTAAGGAATGGTATGAGTTTGAAGGGGAAATTCAAAGTGAATATCTAGAATTCATTCTACCAGAGGAAGAAAAGGGTACACAATAAGATGACTCAATGTATTCTTTATTCTTTATTCTTTCATTCATTATCCTATATTCTTTGGAATGACAAGGTGATTACCCATTGCTAGGGTGGCAATCTGTTTTAGTGTGGGGTAATGTTGATGGAAAAAAAGGGGCTAAGTGTTGGGCATGTGAATGTAGGGTGCTATAAGAGCACGCAATGCTACAATATGGTTGAAGCACCCAGGATCAAGACTTAGCTATTTCTGTTGTTAAGGCTATTTTTGGAGTTAGCATACTGAGCACACAAAGACATGAATACTTGTGGTCCATGCAAGGGTATTTTGGGAACAAGCATCAGCCAAGCACCATGCATAGTTTAGGCTAATAATAGGATTTCTACTCAGAGTTAACTATAGGAAGTCTATTGTTAGAGCACTTGCATGTTTTGCATCCTTTTGTAAAGGCGCATGGCTATTATTAGCATGTGGCCTATTTTGAGATAGTGCATGGGTGGTGAAGGGAAAGTCCCCACCCCTATATGTATTTATTTGTATGGTTAAGTAAGTGTCAATTATTGTAGAGTTATGCTATTGGTTTTGTTGCGCACATGACTCATGAAGATACCTTATAATGTATGAAGCTTATGTGTTTTACAATATTTAATACAATGGATCATATTGGCTAGATAATGGTGTTGAACATGACTAAAACTAGTTCTTGTATGGTAAATCTTGTTATAGTCATTGTTTAGTTCATCTTTTATATATTCTAAGATCTAGATCTGGTTTATGCAATTGTGGACTATTTATTGTTGGTTATGAATCCAAATATACATATGCACTATCATGCTAACATTTTGTACAAGCAAATCTAAAGAGGGACCTGGTGCCTTTGTGTGCTTCAAGTGAGTGCTCAACTCAGGCTGAGTGATGTGCCAACACACCTAGGTCATTTACAATGAATTTTAGGCTGCATCAATAACACTTTTGAGAGACGAATGAGGATGCCCCTATTGACCAATATAGGAAGGGTAGAAGGAGAAAATTTGTGCTACATGTAAGGGACCTATATCTGTGATCACAATTAGCCAAAGGTGTGAACACCATGTGTGTATGTTATAGATAAATAACATATAAGAGATCTATCTAGGATGTGTAATAAAGTGACCATGAACAAGAAAAAGTAAGAAAGAGTAAAAGAAACCATAATATGCAGTATGTTGTGGATGGATGGAATGGAATGCAAGATGGATGGTAGGAGCCATGTGACCCCCAGTGAATGGAAATGTATGTAGTGAGGTTCATTTGGTTTACCCCTCAAGTACTCAATAATGAACCATAAACGAGAGTGTGTCATCAGGAAATGGTCGAAGTGTGTGGTGTCTAATGTACTATGATGAGTATGTATGTGTAGTGATGATGATATACAACATATAGAAGAGATGTGTGTGAACCTTATAGCCTAAGCATATATCACGACAAAATGAATGTATGACTGACGATTTAGCCCTAAAGCATGTATCACTACAAGATGAATAATAGGGAGTGGTGAGGTAGCCTAAAGCATATACCAATACAAGATGAATAGAGTAAGTGGCAGTTTAACATATAGCATGTGTCACTACAAGATGAATAATAGGGAGTGGTGATGCAGCCTAAATTTTATACCGCTACAAGATGGATAGTAGGGAGTAGTGATGTAGCCTAAAACGTATACCACTACAAGATGATAGAGTAAGTGATGATTTAGCCTATAGTGTGTGTCACTATCCTAGAAATGTCATATGATGAAAGGTCAAATGATAAATGCATGATGAATGTAATGTCCATTTGATTTGTAAACCCTCGGCCAATGAGTATGGACCAAGGAACTAAAGTGCATCATAGGGTAGTTAGTCTAACACGTAGAAGTTGATGTAGCATATGTTATGAAGATGATAAATGCCTAAGTGATATGTATGTAGTGTATAGTATTGAATGCAATATGTGTAGTGTGTGTAAGAACATATAGTATGTAGGATGCAATGCTAGGTGAGTATGATGAAGACTAGTATGATGGATCATGTATATATGTGCAAACGTCAAAATAAATGTAGGAAGTATGGTGTATGATGCGTAATGTGTGAATAGATGCGGTGTGTAAGCCCTATAGTGTAGTGTGTGGGGTTCATGTGTAGTAAGCCCTTAATAGTATAGTGTGAAACGAATCACAAGAGTGCGTCATCGTAATGACGACGCTAAAGAATGAATATGCATATGTTAGGAAATTGATGTATGGGAATGCAAATATGAGATATGAGTAGATGCAGAGATGATGTATGAATAAATGATAAGAGTATAATGTAGTACTATGTAATGATACTATAATTGGGGGAAGGAGTGTGTTAAATGTTATGCCCCCCAAGTGTATGATAGAGAAGATGACTATGTGTTGCTATCAAGGAGATCATCATTGTCATGATCGAAACCTACTAGAGAAGCATCAAAACCTGATAAACGATAGAGTGAGAAGGGTCATATAGGGACCCATTGTAGCAGAGTGTGTACACATTCATTGCATATTCTTCATCAGTAAAGGCGATCGGTGGACAACCATGAGCATGCCAATGAGAGATATTTGGAACGTAAGCGGGAGAAGAATCATTGTGAATAGAGATATTTTAAAGGCATAGGAAATGTAAGAAAAGAGTGATAAACATATATTGTACTACCAATATAGGTAATCCATGGTTATCTAAGTGTGAGTGGAGAGTTAGAAGGGGAATGCGTAACAAAGACCATAAAATGAAAGACACAAAATCCATAAACTACCGTAATGTGAAAATAGCCATGATAAATATGTGGCAAATGAAGAGGTGGTAAGATGTCATTAAGCATTTTTCCAAACCGAACCAAAATATCACATGTACAAATAGTGTTTGAACAATTAGAATTGATAGGGATGTGTTTCCAAAATGACCTATTGATGAATAGTGTGCATGTAAAAGGAGGAAATGAAGCTGTAACCCATGGAGGAGAAGATGAAATAACATCTAAACTATTTACAGACCCTCGATATAGTACCATAACATTAGTAGAGGGAGGGGTCTTAAATATATATTCACTTGGGCCATTGGCTACAAATGTTCTTTCAAAATAACAGTTGTCCATGCCAAGAGGAGTAAAATTGAATTGTCCTAATGCTTCATTCGTAAGTTCGATAGTATCAACTTCGTCATCAGAATCCTCAAAATCATCGGTGTGAGCATCATCATGTTGTGTATCACTATCAAGTATGTTGGTAGGTGCCACTGTAGATGGAGTAATATAGGGTGCCGTGATGGGTGGAGAAAGGACATTAATAAGAGCTGATATCATAGGTGAAATAATAGCCAAAGTGTGAGAAGAAATAGCTAGAGCATTGAGAGTGGTAGGAGGGGATTCTGAAGTGCTAGATTGACCAATGTCATATGTGTCAAGGTTGTTATATGGAATGTGTTGCGAAGGAATTATGAGCATAGAAGTAATGGAATCTATGGGACAATATTTGAATGGATTTGGATCGGCGGTGATAGTATATTCATAGCCATCATGCAAGAACTTGACACATTAGTGACTAGTAGATGATGCCACATGTATTGTGTGAATCCAAGGCCTACCTAACAAGAGATTAAATTGAAAGGAGGTGTCGATAACATAGAATTCAATGAGAACAATCTTAGGCCCAACCTGAATATGTAATGAGATAGTCCCTAGGCATGTGTAAGTGGTAGAATCATAACCTTGAATGAGGTTAGAATTCTTAGAAATTAAATTATCATTAATACCCAATTGCTTTAAAAGAGAGTGAGCGCATAAATTGACAACTGATCCATTATCAATGAGGACTCGTTTAATACAAGTAGTGTTAATAATGAAAGTAATGAGCAAAGGAGCACATGGATTGATTTTAGCAAAAGGTGACAAATCCTCATCAGTGAAATATATAGCATGTGGTAAATTATGAAGAGACTGTATGAGATGTGCAAAGGCCACCACAAAATTATCACTTTTAATATGAATGACATGAAGGAAACTTCTAGTGTGTTATGAAAATCCGGCGCATTACACAACAAGTCATAAAGAGAGATCTTAGCGGGATTATTTTAAGTTGCTCAATAATGTCATATCCCTTAGAAGTAGTAGGAGGAGGTTCTGAAGTAATGGGTGGAGGAATAGAGGCGGGTGGAGCCGTAGGAGGATTAAGATGAGCACGACGAGTAGTAACTACATTAATGGATGGATCAGCCTAAGGTGTGACAAAGTGAGGAGGATGTTGGGTACGCATGCACATGAAATCAGCAGCAGTAGTAACTATGCCCGAGACCTTAGTTGGTGCAAAGGTAGGATAAGAGGATTGAGCCATAACTTGATAGGGAGATGACATTGTCAAAAGGTAGTGTTGAAATGGTCGGGTTCACCAAAATGATTAACTAAAATGTGGAATAATAGTAGTTAATCTAATCTAGAACAACATGTAAATACAAGTAAATAAATGTAGTAACTATGAAAAATGACCCAAGAAACTGAGCTAATGTCAATAGAAACCCTAATATGTAAGAAGAATAAGGAAGTGACTCAACTGATTAGAGAATCTCACTAGAATGTATCACAAAAGTTATTAAAGAAGTAAGAAGCGAGGAAAAAATGTGCAGAGGTCCTGTAAAGGAAGGATCCGAGCTATCTAGCTAGACTGGAGCACTTGGAGAGGGATTGAGGCACCTTTGGGCACCTTAGTCCGTGTGTAGGAGGTCCACAACTGAATTTCACAAGTTCGGAAGGTGGTCTGAAACCCTCGTTGTTTGTTGCATTAAATTCACCGCACCGCTCAGTGTCGTTGATAATCCAAGATGATAGAAAGACATATAAGAGACCATAAGAAGTATCAAAACCATAAAAAAGAATGCATAAAAATAGGTCGACTGAATTCATCTACCACAATAGTGGACTTACTAATTGAGTGTTGCACTACATTCTAGACCCAAATGTAGTTCTAGTGTGTGTGTGTGTGAATCATGTGCCCTAGGTGCTCTTGTGCTAGTCACACTTTGTGAAGTAGCAAGCAATAACTAGATGTAAAAATGTAGTAGAATGGTGGATGGAATAGAATAGAATCCCTCCTATGTTTGTGTGATGCAGATGAACCAGCCTTGTCCTTTGTGATGGAGCTAAATGTATACAAATGATCTCCAAATGCCTTAGATGAATGCAACCCTAGGTGGATGATAGTAGTGACTAGTGCTTGGTCCCTCATTATGGTCTCATAACTTTATATTTATAGGGTTATCTTGATCTAATTTTATAATTAACCCCGAAATGGCCAACCACCAAAAATATAAGAAGTTAAATGGCTAGAAAGTGCCCAAAAAGTGGCGGGAAAGTTAAAAAAGGATTGGGGCACCCCTAGTGGGACCAGGTGCCCGATCAAAGATAAAATAACGTGAAATGAAAAAAATTGATTTGGGCATGTAGGTGCAAGAGGTCAGGAATGAAAAAATAAAAAAAAGTAAGATAGCCAAAAGACGGGGATTAATTAGTACTTTCTTCACTTAAAAAGCTTATAAATAGTATGAGATTGGGAATAAATAGTGCCTAAAGTGCATAATTTTATGTCTACACATGGAAATGGAGATAAATATCTTATTGATCACATCCAAAACATAGACAACCACTATGTCATTCACAATGCCAAAGAAGTAAACGTATGCCTTAGGATTCTTGTTTTATCATTCAAAGGAAAAGTGAGAGATTGGTATAACAGTTTGGCTCCACAATCCGTTTCCACTTAGGATCAGCTAGGAGAAAATTCTACAACCGGTTCAAGGAGAATGTAGATTTCATTTTCCTCATAGAACATCTCAACACAATACAATGAGCTTCAATGGAGTACATATCACACTTCAACATCCAATTCAAGAGAACACGGCATAAAATCCCTCAAGAATTAAGACCCTCACAAGGTACAAAATTCTTATTTAATTTGAGGGCCTTTGATTTTGATTTGGATGTATTGATCCAAGATCTATGAGGCAACACCCTTCCTCATACATTTAAAATTTCCATAAAAGTTGAGAAGGTGCTTATTCTCGGATGGAAAAAGGAAACCCATCCCTATTACTCCCATTCTTTCATCTTCTTCCAAATTCTCTCGCCTAAAAATGTAAATAATTAGCATCCCTTGGCTTATGTGTCATCTCTAACCATTTTTACCATGTATGGTGATTTTAGAAAAATATAATAATGGTATGACTTTGATGTTGAAGATGAAATTGTGTAAAATTTACAAAGGAGGGAATCTACTTCAAGAGGAAGTCGAGTTAGTCTCAGAGGATATAATTTTGGAGGAGGAAGAGTTGTTTGTAGAGGGAAAAGCAGAATCCAATTCAACATGCAAACAATCTCCACCTTCAGGAAAGTCTTCATGATGATCCCATATGTGGGATTGAACTTCAAAAAGTGGGTAAACCGAAAGGATAATTCCATACCCAATCAAATATACGGATAATCTAGAGCCAAAAAACAAAGTTTCCACCAGTCATGCTCATTTTAGAGCATGAGGAAGAGTCTCAATGCACCAAAGGTCAGATTTAACACCTCCAAACAAATGCAAAGAAACTAAAAGAGGTATTATTTTTATTTATTGCTGATAACTTTTGGAATGGAGTAGGAAACCATTCCCAAGACAATTTCCCACTCTCATCAAAGGCCATGCTCATTTCCAAATCAATTACATGGTCTCAATTTTTAAGAAAGGGAAGTTATTTCTTCTTGTTTGTTGTAGGATTTGTTTAAAATCCCTTTATTTTTGTTAGAGTAGGGTAGGGTAGGTTTGATTTTTGTAAAACAAGTGCATTGTGTGCACTCTACATGTTATATTTGGGGAATTTATGATTTTCATGTTTTTACATAGTTTTTGTGGGATTTTTTTTTTATTGTTGCACATTCCAGGTTTGAGTAGGTTTTATGGTGAAAAGAGTGCTTTGAGACAATTCCAAATGCATGCACTCCATTTCCAAATCAACATGAAAATTTATAGTTCTTCATGATTCATCTTTGCCAAGAAATTGGCGTTTTAGTCTAGTTTTAAAGCATTTTCCACTCTCATTAAGGACCAAACGCTTCAACTTCTTCAAACTTGGAAAAATCAAAATTCAAGGAAATTTTCAGAGTGCATTCATTCAACCCCAACATATCAACATGCAAGTCAGGTCCTCAAGACCTGTATTTTCATAAAATGCATTTTTGGGATAGTTTGACAAAGCATATCCAAAACTCCATGTATCAACTTCAAGAACATTCCAAGGCAGCTTTAGATCGGTGCTAAGTCCATATTTTTGCTTCATATGGGATCGGGGTAAGGTTTTCAAAGTTCTAGATCAATTTTAAAGTTTTCAGGCTCAACTACATGCCCAATGGATGCTTTAAGGCCATTGATCTCTTCATCTAGCAGGTAGATTACCCCATTGAGTTTCTAAACTATTATCCAAAACACCCCAGGTTATTTTGGTAACTTACAATTCCATCTTGAACTTGGGAAAGTATAAATTGATAAAAATTGGAAAAAACTAGTGTTGGGGACATTCATTTCCTCCTTGCCAACCCTTTAATTTTCATACTAAACCAAAAATCTCAAAATTGGGCAAAATATGCTCTCATTTGGCTAAATAATACTTTTTAAGAATGAAAGGAACTATTCCTTTGTTCCTTGTGTTCACCGATTAAGTGCATCACCTGCATGCAGAGGGTATTAAGAATTCAAGTTAGGTGGATTGGGTCCACATGGAACAACTCCTTGGGGTCGTTGGTGATCCATGTTAGAGATCACAAGAAGCGAGAGGGGGCTATGAATCAATGTAGATTAAAATTAATTTCCAAAGTTATAATTAATCCACTATTCTTTAATTTGAGTAGAACAATATCCTATGCATTTCATCAACCATATATCAGACAATAAAACAAAGAACACAAATTTTATAGTGGGAAACCCTTTCGGAGAAAAACCCACTTGAAACCACAACTTTATTAGGAACACCAATTCCAAAGTCTTACAATGGTTTCGGTTGAGCACCCACTCAACCTATGAAGCACCCACTTCACAACTTCAAACACCCACTCGAATATTTTTTGAGCACCCACTCAAAAAAATTTAGCAAGCACCAACTTGCAAGGAGCACCAACCCCTAATTTAATCAGCTACAACTGATATTTTGTAGGCACCCACCCACAAGGAGGCTGTAACCCCCTGAATATGCTAAGATACAACTTAGACTTATTTTACATACAATTTTTGATCATCTAGTTACAAAAATGCTTACACAATAGATTATGATCACTCTTATGTATATGTCTTTGTTCTCTTCTGTCACTCTCTTCTATTCATATGATTCAATCTATTGTTCTCAACACATGTGCAATATTGATTCTCTTCTCATCCGATTCTACTTTGCATCAAATTTTTTTCTCTCCTCTTCCTTAACTCGATTGCATCATCTTCTTACTTGAGTAGCTTAACTTTTGTCACTTTGCACGAGCACGATAGCATCATCTAATTTCTCAACACCAAAACAAGCTTAGAGAAATCTCTATATAGAAAAATCAACCCATTCCATCACTTTTCTTTGTGTGTCATGAAACTTTTCTTCTTCATCGGTGAGGATTTGGTTTATTAAATGCATGCACCTATCTCTAGATTTTCTTCTTCTATTTTTAGCTTGATTTTTCCTTTTACTAGAAAACATTAATTAGTGTATGCCTAAAATAAGATTTCTCATCTCTTTATGATTTCTAATGTGATCAAGATGAGCGATCCGTTTTTCTTCTTTGATATTTAATTTTTCCTTGAAATCAAGAACCCCATAGAGAATTGCAACTATATTTCCACAAAGTCAATGGGCATTAAATGTAGACCGTTGGAACTATAGATTTCTTCATTTTTCATGGAGCTCAAGTCATATGCTCAGTTGCAATTACTAGAAAATCGAATCACCATCGATTTTGGAGAAAAAAATCTCACTTATCCATGTTTAACTCCATTTGATTATTCTCGATCCCTATCTAATTCATATTTTCTCAATCCGAGGATTTTATAAGCATATTTGACATTTTCCTTTGTATCGCAGCAATATCCTTTGGTTTGCGACATCTCATCTTTCTTGGCGGATTTTTAGTTATCTCTAGATTTGTTCTACTTCTGGTAGTTTTTCCTGCTTTGAAAATTTCATCCTTGTTCGTTTCCTTCACATGAATTTGTTCCAAGTCCAAGAATGTTTTATTCTATGTGCAACTTTTATAGTTTTCACGGATCTTCTCCAGTCCTTCGCGTCTTTTCCCCTTATACGTGGCTTTCTCTAGAATTCCCTTTATTCCATAGGTTTTCCTTGATCCATCCTTACTTTCACGGTTATTCGTTCACATCCGTAGCTTCACCATCCTCACTCGTGACTTTTCCTTTGTATCCTTTTACTTGTGCAACTTCATTCCTTTACCCGCTAACTTCACTAAGCTTCCACGGCTCCTTCTCAAGTTTCGTGGCATTTTCAGGAGTTTTGCAACTCCCTATAAACTTTGGTAGCTACTTCAATACTTAGGCTGTTAACTCCTTATGTCTTTGAAATGCTCAAAACCTAATTAATTCCCATAGAACTTATACTTGATCATCCTAAATCTTTTGTGAGCTAACACTACCAATCAACCTTCATTTTTCTCACTTGCTCACTTTACCAATTCACCTATTTTCCATCAATGTAGCTTGACATCAATGAAAATATGTATGAAAATGAAAAATTTCCAACAATATCCCCCTTTGTCATTGATGGCAACACCTCAACACTTCAATACCGCAAAACCTACACTCTATAGCTCTGTGGCTCTTTGTTGTAGATTTCCGTTTTCAGCTTCACTCCTCTACATCTCTTCCTCTTTCAATTTTATAGATTGAGCATTACTACCCCTTTGTTATGTGACACTTCTCTCCCCCTTTGAAAAGAATTAAAAAGGGCCAACTATGTCATATAAGGCTGAAAATGCTAGTAAGTTGAATACATCATGTTCTTACCTCAATAAGCTCCCCTAGGCTCATGCTTCCTTTGATAATCTTGAGCTAGTAGACTAGCTCCCCCTCACATAAATGTTATTTATTACTAATTAGTAGCTGATGTTACACGATAATTATCCCTACCTTGTCTTCATACATTCTAGTTTTTGGTGGGATTAGGAATGACCCCCAATTCATTCCTTAAGTGGTCAAATGTTTCTTTTGGTAGCGTCTTGGTCATTATATCTACAATTTCTTCTTTAGTGCTCACATATTTAAGACTAGTTTTATTTTCATTTAATTTTTTCCATCAAGAAATGATATCTTATGGGAATATACTTGGTCTTTGAGTGGAACACGGGGTTTTTGGAGACACTTATTACACTTGTACTATCACATAACAAAGGAATTGGATTTTTAGATTTTACCTTGTAATCTTCCAATGTATGCTTCATCTAGAGAACTTGAGTGCAACACATTGTGGCAGCTATATAATCTAATTCACATGTCAAGAGGGGCACTGATGATTTATTTTTTATCAACCAGGATACTAGACAATTTCCAACAAAGAATGCTCTACCACTAGTACTCTTTCTATCATCAACACTTCATACCCAATAAACATTTGTATATGATTTGATGTTGAAACCACTGCTTTTGGGGTACCATAGTCCATAATCAAGTTTTCCCATGAGATATCTCAAGTATTATCTTTACTTCCTGGAGGTGTGTATCCCTTGGATCTTCTTGGAATCTTTCAACTAGGCCTACCACTTGTATGATATCGGTCTTGATGCCGTGGAGTAAATTAGACTTCCTATCATGGATCTATATAATGTTTTTTCTACTTTTTGTGTGTCATCATCTCTTCTTAGCTTGCATCCAACTTCCATTAGTGTCCCAATAGGTCTCATTCTTCCATCCTGAATGTTTTCAAGCATCTCTTTAATATACTTAGTTTGGCATATAAAAATTCTTTGGTGTGATTGACTGATTTGTAATCCCAAAAATAATGATAGGTCCCCAAGCATAGACATTTAAAATTCTTCTTTCATCATATCAACAAACTCATATGTCATTTTATCATAATCTCCTCCAAATATGATATCATCTACATACACAATGACAATTAATAGATGATCCCCTTCTTCTTTGATGTAGAGATTACTATCAATAACACCTTTTCTGAAACCTTGCTTAATGAGGTATGAATCCAACCTACTATACCAAGCCCTAGGAGCTTGTTTGAGTCCATACAAAGTGCCTTTTTCAACCTGCACACATAATCTTTATCTTGATTAGTGAAAATACATCAAGTTGTTCCATATATACCTCTTCATTCAGAAGACCATTTAGGAAAGATTATTTTATGTCCATCTCACGGAACACTCGATATTCTTGTAGGCATTATATGCCAGAACAATATGATTTATTCCATCCTTACCCTTTGGTGCAAATGTTTCATCAAAGTCAATTCCTTCCATTTGCATGTAGCCTTTGCACACTAGTCTTGCCTTGTTCCTTTTCACTTCTCCTTTCTCATTATTTTATTTTGAAAAAGCGATTTGGTTCTAATCACATTTTTGTCCTGCAGTCTTGGTACTAACTCCCAGGTTTCATTATTTTCAATCTGATCAAGTTCCCCATTCATCGTGTCTACCCAATGTTGATATTTAATTACTTTTGTAACATTTTTGGGTTCTACCATGAACAGGAGTGCTATGTCTTTATGATTTTTCTGCTCCCTTAGTCTTCTTTTTGTGATAATGTCACCTTCTTTGTTTCTAATAATATGATTTATTAGATGATATCTTTTGAATTACTCGGAGGGTGATTTATTATCTAGTCTTTCTTCCTCTTCATCTACCTCTTCTCATGGACTGTACATTTCTTCATCATCTTCTTGTTTTTCGTGATTTTCTCTGTCTTTGAGTGTTGGACTTGGGAGACTCATCTACCTTAACATTTTTCCTTCTATAATATTCGTAACCTCTTATTATAGCACTTTGTAAGTTGAGTAGCCAAGGAATATGCCTTCATCACATCAAGATTTGAACTTTCCCAAGTTATCTTCATCTCTTTTGATATAGAACTTTCTTCCAAACACTCTTATGTGTTTCACATTTATAGGCATGTTATTCCACAATTCATAAGGTGTCTTGTGTCTTATTAACTCTTAGGTGAGCTCTGTTCAAAGTGTAGACCATGGTGTAAACCGCTTCACTCCAATATCTATCAAGAAATTTTGATTCATTTAACATTGTTCTTTCCATTTCCTGCATAGTCATGTTCTTCCTTTCAACAACTCCATTTTGTTGAGGTGTTCTGGCGGTTGAGAATTGTCTCCTAATTCTCTATTCTTCACAAAACTCATCGAATTCATTAGACCAAAATTATCTACCTCTGTTTGATCTTAGGCATTTGATCTTTTTGTTCTTCTCATTCTCTACCAGTGCCTTGAATTTCTTGAATCTATCTAAGGCTTCGAATTTTTCTTTAAACATGCTACCCATGTCATTCTGGTGTAATCATCTATTAACAACATAAAATACACATCACCTTGTATACTTTCAGTTCTGGTGGGACCATAGAGATCTGTATGAATCAACTCCAGAGGTCTGGTTGTAGAGTATTCCTTCGACTTGAATGATCTTCTTGTTTTTTTACCATGCAGGCATGCTTTACAAAGTGTATCTGTTGGTTTTACAATTTTTGGCATATGTTTTACACATCCTTTAGCACTAAGTTTTACCAGATTCTCAAATCTCACGTGTCCAAGTATTTTTGCCATAACCAGCTGTGATCAACCTTACTTGTGAGACATTTTTCATTGTTTATTTCATTTAGCACATACATGTTGTTCTTTGTCCTTTTGGCTTTTGTAACTTTCTTTCTTATTTTTCCATTTATAATATCACAACCTTTTTCATGAAAGATCATATTATATCCTCTTTTTCACATTTGACTCACACTTAGCAAATTGTGTTTGAGACCTTTAACATATAGAACATTTTTAGTTATGTTCTTTCCATTATCTAGACCCAAGGTTCCTTTTCCAAATATGTTGGCTGAGTTGTTATCACCAAATCTCACAACACCTGATGCATTGTTTGACAAAGAAATGAATTTACTTTTTCACCAGTGATATGGCTGGAGCATCTGCTATCTAGATACTAGATTTTATCTTCATTTTGCACATGAAATGAAGTTTGCACCACTGAGCAAGACTCTTTTCTTTTGTTTGCATCTTTCTTTACAACATACACCCATTTATTTTGTTTGGGTGATTCTTGTTTACTTGTTGATGCTCTATGTGCCTTCTTATGATACTTATAATGGACAACATTATAGTTCATGCCAGTGTAAGATGAATTATAATTTATCCTATGGCCTCTAAAATAATTTCTACATCTTGTGACTTTGTAACCAAACTAATTACATGTGTAGCAATAACCATAGAAATAATGTGTTTACCTTATAACATAGGTAACTCTGGGAGCTGATGTTTTTCTCTTCGTGGAATTGATGAACACTTTATTTGCAGTAGGAGATGAGCCTAGAGCTGATGTATTTTTGTTTACTTGAATTCTCCATGATTCAATTTCTTTGCTTTCTTCTTTGAAGCCTATCCCTAACTTTTCATTTGTATCTCTTTGAAATCTCGAGAATACTTGTTAAGACGTTTGATTTTTTCAATATTTTCATATGTTATCAACTTGCTAGTCATTTGTTCCAATTCATCCTTCAATCATTCCAATTCTGAATTCAGTTTTGTGCATTCATCCTCCTTTGATTTGTAAGAGGTTGAGATCTTTTCAAGCTGATTTTCAAGTTCTTTGAGTTCATTAGCCTCTTCTTATTCTCTTAGATTTTTTTCTTCAAAGATGCGGATTTTTTCTTCATAATCTTTCAATGTGCATCTTAGCTTTTGATTCTTTCTTCTACACAATTTTAATTCTTTAAGAGCACATACTAATTCAACTTCAAGATTTACTTCAGTTATTCTTCATCAGAGTCTTCAAAATAAACTGTATTCTTCCATTTGGAGCTGCATTCTTTAGATGCATCCATAGCTATAAAAAAACATTCAGAATGATCTTCATCATTTTCATTTTCAGAGCTGCCTGGGTTGCTTGAATTAGATTCACACAACTCTTATTTTTAATAGAAGATCCTTTTATTCTTAAAGAACTTATTCTTGTTGTTTTTCTTTTTATACCCAGTTTCTCTCTTGTTGTTTATCTAACTATCCTCTTCATGTTCATAATGAACTTATTTAATTTTGTTTGGACATTTAATAGCAAAATGACCTACTTGTCTACATGCAAAGCATTTAAAAGGTAGTTTTCCTTTATACTTACCTGATTGATGTTTTAGTCTTCTTATTAACATCACTTTAATATTTTCATCATCCAAACCATCCTCTAAGACTAATTCTTCTTCTTATTCTTGCTTGGTATGGGTTTCTTTCTTGACCTTAAATGCTACCTCTTTCTTGGTAGTCTTGGATCCAATAATCCTCATCTCGTATGTTGAAACATTGCCTTGTAATTCATCTATAGTGAGAGTCTTTAGATCTTTGGCTTCTACTATAACTAAAACCTTTGCATCATATTTCCTAGTAAGAGATCTTAGAATCTTTTGGACAATAACAGATTTTGCAGGAACCCCCCCACAAGGAGCCCGTAACCTCCTCAATATACTCATATACAACTTAGACTTATTTTACATACAATTTTTGATCATTTAGTTACAAAAATTGCTTACACAATAGATTATGATCACTCTTCTGTATCTGTCTGTTTTATCTTTGTCACTCTCTTGTTCATCCGATTCGATCTATTTTTCTCAACACATCTTCCGCAATGATGTTCTTATCATTTGATTCTACACTATGTCATTTGTATACTCTCTTGTTCCTCTTATTTCTTTCTACCACTCTTCCTTAGCTAGATTGCATTGTCTTCTTACTTGAGCAACTTAAATTATGTCATTTTGTCTCAACACAATAACATCATCTAATTTATTAACACCAAAACAATCTTTGAGCACTCTCTAATAGAAAAATCAACCCATTCAATCACTTTACTTTATGTGTCATGAAAATTTCCTACTTCATCCACTAAGGATTTGGTTTATTAAATGCATGCACCTATCTCCATATTTTGTTCTTCTATTTTTAGCTTGATTTTTCCTTTTACCAGAAAATAGTAATTAACCGATGCCTAAAAATATACCTCTCATCTCTATATGATTTCCAACGTGATCAAGATGAGCGAGCCATTTTTCTTCTTTGATATTTAATTTTTCCTTGAAATCAAGAACCCCATAGAGAACTACAACTGTATTTCCACAAAGTCAATGAGCATTAAATGTAGACAATTAAAACTATAGATTTCTTCATTCTTCATGGAGCTCAAGTTGTATGCTTAGCCGCAATCACTAGACAATCGAATCACCATCGATTTTAGAGAACAAAATCTCACTTGTCCATGTTTAACTCCATTTTATTGTCCTTAAGCCCTGTCTAGTTCATATTTTCTCAATCCGTAGATTTTATAAGCTTCTTTGACATTATCCCTTCTATCATGGAAATAACCTTTGGTTTGCGGAATCTCATATTTTTGTTGATTTTTAGTTATCTATGAATTTTTTCTACTTCTAGCAGTTTTTCCATGCTTCGTGGCTTTCCTCATTGTCCGCTACCTTCACGCGGATTTGTTCCAAGTTCGCAGATTGTTTTCTTCTATATGCAGATTTTATAGTTTTTGCGGCTCTTCTCCAATCTGTTGCGTCTTTTCTCCTTATATGCGGATTTATCCAGAATTCCCTATGTTCCATGGTTTTTCCTTTAGTCCATCCATGGCTTCACCATCCTCACTTGGGGCTCATCCTTTGTCTCCTTTTACTTCGGTGACTTCATTCCTTTACCCGTGGAATTTACTAAGATTTCGCAGTTCCTTCTAAAGTTCCTCAACATTTTCAAGATATCCACGGCTCCCTACTGGACTTTAACGGCTACTTCAATACTTTGGCTGCTAACTCCTTATGTCCCCAACATGCTCAAAAGCTGATTAAGTACCTTAGAACTTATCTTTGATCATCATAAAGCCTTTGTGAGCTGACACTACCAATCAACCTTCATTTTCCTTGCTTACTCATCGTAACGTTTACTAATTCACCCTATTTTCCATCAATGTAGCTTAACATCAATGAAAAAATGTATGAAAATGACAAAGTTTCAACAATTGAATCGAGTGACTTATCCGATAGTGAAGTGGAGAGGGAGTAGAGTTGATGAATAGGTTAAGGTAGGCCCACGCAATACACAAGGAGAAATGCCCATGTTCCTCACATTCACCAATTGAATGATTTATCCACCCTAATGCACAACAAATTAAAACCGTCTATAACATCTAGTGTAGAAATTTTTCACATTCCTCCTATTCCTTGGAAATCTACATGGCCATATCTTCCTCCTTAGAACTCCAAATCTTGTAAAATTGGTCTTATTGGAAAGGCATAATAATGAACTTCAATTTGACATCATCAATTTCAAAATTTAATGGAGTTAGGTGGAAAAAAAACCAATCCCAATTATTAAGATGTGGTCCCATGTAGTTCAACTACCATATTTGATGAATTATGGTGCCCTTTCCTTCTCCTACAAGAAAAGTGACATGGGGAATGGTTTTGAGAGGTTTCCATGATGCTTTTTTCAGTTATTTAATGCATGTTATTAGAGGTTGAATCTTGGAATCTAAGTTTCCTCTCTCTTTTCCTCATCTCTCTCACATTATATATATATATATATATATATATATATATATATATATATATATATATATATATATATATATATATATATATATATATATTGTAAAATGAAGGCCATTTGTAAAGGTTGGACCCTCCCGAGAATATAAGGGTTTCATTCGAGTGTTTTCTAAACTTTTTAGTTGTAGACTTCAAATTTGGATTTTGGAATGTGTTTATACCTTCTACCTTTATTGGAATGCACTGTGCATCCTTATAAGGCCATAAAATTCATGTTTTATGTCTATTTTATACCATAACTTGTGTTTTATGGAATTTTATCACCTCTTCATTAATTAAATGTATGATGTGTATGTTTCTCTACCTTGTATGATCTATTTTTATTGCATTTTATATGGAAATGGAAGACAAAATCTTGTTTTGGACTATGGCACTCATGTTTGACATCTCCATTTTTATTCCATTTTCACTCATTTGAGGGTATCCTTCCCCCTCTTTATGGTGATATCACTTCCCCTTAGTTTAGGATTTCCCCTTTCACACATCTCTCTCACTCACCTTGGTCCCTTGGAACATTAGGTTAGGGTTAGATAGTTGTTTTCCCCGTGGTAGGAGTAGTTTTAGCATTGTGATTAGGTACGGGGAACCAACCTTCTTTGGAGGTTTGTATTAATTATTAAGTCCCACAATTTGGATACAATCCCATGTTTCCTTAAAATCTTGTGTTTTCTATGACTCACGGAAGGGTGCAATTTTGAGCTCCAACAAGTACCTAACATGTAATTGGTAATTCAATTGATCAATGATCCATTTTAAATTTGATAACATGTTTGTGTCTTATAATCATGTGATATCACATGGATTTCTCTTTTTGTGAGTTAGCGATGTTATTTAAATTTGTGATGATTTTGTAATAATCTTTTCTTAATTTGTGGCATCACTATTTTCATTTTTTATCTATTGTTCTTTACATATCCCACCATAATTTATTCTTTCCATACCACATGACACCACAATGCCTTAGTCAATTTTTATTTTACCACAACCATTTCCTATGTTTTGAGTGTTGCGATACATGAGGCACTTTACACCATGGTTCTTAACGATGCGAAATGTCTATCATAGGCCACAAAATAGAAAACTATTTTGACATTCTCCTCAATGGTGATGTTCAATTTCAAATATCCATACATTGCAAAGCTCCATATTTTTACCATGATTTTAAAACCTTTTATTTTGTTTACTATTCCCCATGTGATGTTATCCCCATTTCTACACCGCTCTAATGATAATAAAAAATTTATGTACATGAAAATGATAGGTAACAAAGAAACCTTAGGAAAGAAAGCTAGTGCAACATGTTCTAGTTATAACAGATGAAACATCACAACTTATTTTGAGAAACCATTTATGGAAGCTCATACATGTCCACCAATATCAAAAATCAGGATATCATTTGAAATGAAACTCAAAATGTGTTCAATGATAATTTCATGACCGATTTTGTCAATGACGATGAAAATAAAAATGCCTCCTTTTGAAGACATCTCATTGGATGAACTTGAATTTGTATCACTGGAATCATCACATTCCAAATCTAGTGGTGGGACACCAAGTTATACTTGATTTAATGATGAAAATGGAAGTGTTTGGTAGTCAAAAAATTGCACCACATTACATACTCCAGGCACACCTTTTCTAGTAGAAAGAGGGAGAAAATAAAATGGTACTTGGGAAATAGTTTCAACTTAGAGTGGGTTACTAAGTTTCCATCTATACAACATGCGTAAAATTGAAATAAAATAGAACTTCGAATGAATGAATATGTACAATTTATAGCTAAAAATTGGGTAGAAAAAAGACAATGCACCTTCGGTTGGATACTATTAAGAAGCATGTATGAGAGATATATGGAAAGTAATTTGTTGATGGAGTTGTGAATAATGTTATAAGATGGAAAAATATGGACGACTATGTAGTCTTTTATTTTACCCAACCCGAGATCTATGCATGTTGGAACTTCATCTAGTCAAGCCTAGATGCTCACCCAAAGCACGCATTACCACCCGATTCCTCCTTTGTTATGCTTATCAGGATGTTAGCATGTATGTTCACAATATTCAAAATCAAAACAACCATTCATGTACAAAGAATTATCATAAACATGGAAATCCAAAAGCACATATAATAAGGAAACTAATCAACATAGAGAATGATTATTAACACTTGAATTCAGATAATTCCATACTCATTCATAGTTAATTTAGCAACCCAAACACAATTATCCATTGTAAACCATAATTAAAACATTACATAGTAGCTGATTACAATAACCTTAATACATCCATGCACTGGACCATGCGCACTCTCAAATAGACTCCGGACATATTAGTGGCTTAAACCATAGACTTCACACTCTATCAACACTCAACTCGATACACAAAATCTCTCATAATCACTAAATCCAACTATATCAAACAAGGATTCCCTACACACACACAAGGGTGGGGAATTTCCCTTCACTACTTCATGCACGTTCCTAATAATAGGTGTGTGTATAAAAATAACTTACATGATTTTCATATTGTTCTAATAATAGAATTAAGCTAAATATACAACATGAATTGATGAATCCTATTATTAGAAAGATTCATGTGTGTGTTTTATCATGTTTTGCATGTGCTTTATTTTCCCTTTCTTGGCCACTAAGTCTTTGTGATTTTCTCTATTTTGGATCTTTACTTGAGTGACACTCCAACTCTATTTTTCTATTTTTAGCCTTGTCTCTAGAAAATTGGATAACTCCTTGATTTCATGCCTACATACACACATCCTTGCGTGCTTTATCCTTTTAACTATTGTGCGCACCCCTTGCACGCTACTCGATCCTCTGCGTGCGCGTACCATTTACGTATTCCTCTATGTCCCATTAGTACTTAGTGAATTTTCTTTGACCAAAATTACCCCACACTAGGGATATTTTCTATCCTCAACAATATGTCAACCAAAGAATTCCTTGAATGAATGAATGAATAAAAAATAAGGATATGGAATTGTACCCCAAGAATAAAAAGAATTAGGATCTATGTCCAAGAACTATGGATGCCCTTTTGGGTGGAAGGAACCCTAGAAATTCCTTATCTAAAATATTTTCTAACTCCCTCCAACCTTTTAACTCTGTTGCCTTTATTAGCATGACATTGGCGATGGAAGGTACTTCATAGGATTTAGATAATCTATTTTTACCTTGAGCTCTGCAATCATCTTTTCATGTTGTGTGACCACATCTTTTAGCGCATCCATCTTGCATGTGACCAATGGAAATAAATATTTTAATTTTTCTTTGAGTGCGGCCTTTAAATTTGAAATCAAATCTTGCTTATCCTCTAGTTCGATAACACCTTTTTCGGCTTGGCCATGTTATTCTTCATTATGTCCTGAATTTTCCTTAACTCGCCTTATCATTGGCGTAATACGCATTCACAACCTATTTAAAATCTTGGAAGTTTCTAAAGACAAAATCTTCTTTTCTCATAGCCTCCTTAGCCTCTATAGCTAGTACCTCATACTTCATATGATGTATCTCTACTTGTTCTCTGTCACTCTTCTTCTAAAAGGATATCTCTTGATTTCATCCTGTCCCCATACTCTTCTTCGCATGTGTCAAAGATCTGCATTAATTCCTCTAAATAGTGTAATGCTAAGTAATATTCCTCTTAGGCATGCTCAACCAGCTTTAGGAACATGGTTATGATAACATTCACAATACATTCTACCTTTTTTTTGTCGTGTGTGTTCGACCCTTTTTTTCTCTCGGCTCCGTTCAAGGTCTTCAATCTTCTAGTATTTTTCCTAAGATTCCTTGCACATTCTCTTTATAGTGGAATCCTTATTGAAAATACTCACTAAAAATATTGATGTTATCTTATTTAGCGCATTACACACTTGTTCGTCAATGAGCATATGTGATTCAACCACTGGGAAGACTTCTCCTAGCACAAATTTGAGTTGAGTCTTTGATAATGATGATGTGTTTACTACAAACTTTGGCTCTTCCATGTGTGTCTGATAAGCCTAAGAGAGAATCTTCATGGTGTGTGAGAGGGATTCATTCTTGTCAAAGAATGCCCAATCGAATAGATCTTTTATGGCCTTGAGCTTTGATACCTTTCCTAAAGGAATTTCACCGAATCATCAATATATTATATTTGAGGACCTTGAGGGAGCTGCCTTATCCTCCTTCCATTCCCTCTACATCCATTTGGCACCTATGAAATATAATGGACCACACCGCTAGCCTATCATGTGCTTATTCCTACTCCAGTGATGGTTTCCTCATCCTTCTCTTCCTCCTCCTCATGCTCTGCTTCACACTCTTCTCCATGATCATGGTATCCACCTACATCCCCCTTAATAGGAACATTGTGGTCTTCTTCATCCTCATAATCCTTCCTCATTCCTTCCCCATCACATGCATCACACACATCACACTCCTCTTTATTTGTGTCATCCACATTGTGAATGATCAAAGATTTCCATGGCACCTCATCCTCATCAGAATTCCCCAAGTTCTTTGTCTCCTCCTCGCTCGAAACCACCTTGAGATTCTTCTTCACTGGGGTTTTATTTCTGGGACTTGGTTTCTTTGGAAAAATTTTGGTTGCCACATTTTGGAAAGTCTACAGGATGTCCCCATTCATGGGGATAAGACTCAAAGAGATGGGAAAATCACAAGGATTAGCCCATTGGTTCCCAAGGCCACATTCCCAATCAAGTATTTAGCTAGCTTGGAGCCAAAATCAGAGTTTCCACCAGTCATGCTCACTTTAGAGTATGAGGATGAATTTCAATGTACCAAGGATCAATTACAATACCTCCAACCAAGTGTAGAAAAATCAGAGGAGGTATTCATAATTTTTATAGCTGATACTTTGAGGAACTTGGGAGTGCAAGGCATGTTTTCATTTCCACCATGTGCTTTTGTTTCCAAATAGATCACATGGCCACATTTTGTGAGGAAGGGATGCTACTTCTCACAACCTGTTATAGGTTTTTTAGCATCCTTTACCTCTTGTTAGAGTAGGGTAGGTAGGTTTTTTTAGTAGAACAAGTGCTTATGCACACTTTGCATACTCCACTTGGGGTATGTATGATTTTCTCTTTTGTACATAAGTTTTGTAGATAATTGCAAAAATAAGATTTCAGAGGCACTTTTCACAAAGTGCATATTTTTAGTCCCAATAGATCGGTTGCAAGTTCATATTCTCCTCTCGACCCTTGGTAAAGATATTCAATTTTGGGATCAGCTACAAGTTCAATCAACAAATCCTGAAAAATCAACTTTAAGAGCAGCCAAGGTAGTTTAACTCCAAGTCCTATGTTCGTGCGAGTCTCGGGATATGTTTTCAAAAGATAAAAATTTCAAGGTTAGGATTATCTCCATGCCCAATGGATGCTTCAACGATACTGGTCTCCACATCTAGTAGGTAGATGTCCCTAGAGGTTTCTAGAACTATTATCTAAAATTTACACCCTCGTAAATTTGGATAACTAGTTACAATTTGAGAAACGGGCTTGTGACATTCTTACGACCGTTAAATTTTAGTCCTGGGTATTAGGGGAAAAGAATAGTAAAGGATGGCTAGGAAAAGTTGATCTTTATGTGGGACAAGATAGTGCGCCACAATGAGCCGGCTTAGTTGGGTTGTGCGGTGATTCGGGATCAAGTTGGATGATGGTGAGAGTTGCAGAGTGTGATGGCCGAGTTAGTGCTGAATTGGAGGATCAAATAGTGAAGGGTTGGACGGGTGTTAGAATTCCATCCAACCCCCTTAAATGGATGGATGACAGATGGCCATCCAACCCCTTGGTTGGATGGCAATGATGACATAACAAAGAAATGAGGCATCTTGGCGGGCTCAGTGTTCGGGGTCGATGATGGTTTAGACAGTTAGTCAGGCAACACAGTAGGTAGGACGGTGGTTGGTCGTCTGGGTTGGTTGGATTGGTTAGTCACCTAGGTTAGTTGGCTAGGTTAGATGGATCTTGTTTAGTCAATGGCATGACGTATGGACATATTAGATGGCATAGGGTTAATTGATTGTGTTGGTCAGTTAACACATTATATTGCAAAGATAGATAGTCATCTAACCTCCTTGGGTTAGACGCCACATGAGATAGTTGACCCAATTTCTAGATATTTAAGAAGGAGAGATAGACAGATGTCCAACTTGGTTGGATGGCCTATAGAGAAAAGGATGCGGCTTAGTTGGATGGGTCACCGGGATGGTTGGGTCGGTGGTGTACGACAAGGTTAGATGGCATCCAACCCTCCTAGGTTGGATGACCCACATAATAGAAATGGCGACCATCAAAGTTGGGCATCCACCACAAAAATGTATGGCATACCAAACTGGATGGCATCCAACCCACTAGGTTGGGCGGTTGAGGTCAAGTGACATGCAAGGTTAGATAGGTCACATGGTTGGATGATTCATAGGTTATAAATCAAGTGAATCGGGCATGAATAGACATCTCAAATACCATATTAATGGTGGTGGTTGGGGTTGTTCAACCACTGTAAGGAATTTAATGAGGGTTGGTGAGGAAAATTACTATATATATGTGAAGACCCATTCATTTAAATGGTCAATTTTTCTTTGTAGTGGCACCATACCCAAATGGCGACCAATTTCCCCTGAGTTTTAGACCTCAAATATGGCCTTTGCAATGTAATTTCGGGCCTTCTACCATGAATAGAATGGGATTATGCATATTTTATGAAATTTAAAGTGTGTTTTATGGAACTTTTTTCTTCCCTAGCTAATTTTATTTTGCAGCCTTACCTTTCCATTTTTTTAGCATGTTTGTGCATTTCCTACTTGCAGGTTCCATTTTCGCAGTGTTGTCAATGTGTGGGTGAGTGCAGGATGTTGGGTTATTGATATGTGGCACACTCTGTCTACCCTCTCTCCCTTTCTTTCTTCTCTTTCCTCCACCTCATGGAGAGAGAGCTCAACCACCCCCTTTTCTGGTGCTATCACCACCCTTAGCTTAGGATTTCCCCTTTTCTGCATCTCCTTCTATCCTTGGTCCCTTAACATGTTTAGGTTAGGATTTTATTTCTGCATTAGGAGTAGTGTTAGCATTAGGATAGGTATATAAACCAGATTTATCTAGAGGTTTGTCTTGGTTCGCAGTACCAAAGCTGAGAGATAGTCCCATGTTGTCTCAAATCTCGAGTTGTCTATGATTCAGGTGTGGGTGCACATTTAATCTCCAACAATACCTAATCTTCTACTATTAATAAATCCTTCGTGAAAGAAGGAATTTTCTTTAAAAACCTATTCTTGCTAGGTACAAATTCTATTGTCCCAATTTCCATCTACACAAATAGAATGTCCCTTGATAAACTACGATACATGCCCTGTGAGCCATGAGATGATCTCCATTTTCCCTAGGACCATCCAAAATGCCAATCAAATCTATTTTCTTCTAGTAAGAATAAACCCACCCTTGGAGATCCAAACCAACCTTAAAAATGATTTCTTCCATGATGCTTTGAAGGTAGAGGTTGGAATGGAAGTGTTTATTATGGCTAGGAGTGCAATCACAGAGGTTTTTACAACAAATTACGTAGGAGGTTTTGAGCTTAACTCACCCCCTGCATTTCTTCATGAAGAGTGATTATGTCCCAAGAGGTTGTGAAGGTAAATATTCTGTTGGCCTCTTCTCCAAAGTAGAAACACATTGCTCCAACTCATTCACCTTGTGAAAAAGAGTAGGCATAGTGTCTATAAAAACCCATTCATCAAGCACATAAGATTATGAAGGAATCTCCTTCACAGTGAATTCTTAATTAAAAATGAAAGGGTGTGTGTTATCAACTACACCCTTCATAGCTGACCTACTCTTGAGCCAAAAATGCTTCAACACCTCAATATTTTTCTAATGCTCCCACCTGAAAAGATGAAAATACATCATTTGGAAAGAAGAAATTATGAGAATGATCCGATTAGTCTTTGAATCAGATCCACTCAAACATCTTGAGATGTCAATCACCCATCATAGTCTTTTATTTATGCAATTCCAAATAGCATTCTTACGAATGCTTCATCTGGTCCCGAAAAATCAAAAACTAAGTTTAAATCCTCAAAGGAAATATCTTTCAAACTGGATGTTAATGTTACTCCCACCATATTGTAGAAAAATAATTTCACTAAGCTTCTCACACTTAAAAGAAAGGATGTGATTTTGTAGAAGAAATGGTTTGAATTTATAGTGAAGATAAGGCTAGTGAGTTGAGCTGAGAAAAATCATGGTGATTTGATTGCTGATATTTTCTATGATATCCACATGAGGAAGATAAATGTGAAGTAGACTGATATCATACAAAAAAAGGTAATTGGCTTGATGTAACACAAAAATTGTGGTAACACTTCACTCAGAAAGATATGACAATAATTGTGTGTGTTTCGAGGCAGATTCCCAAAATACGGGAATGATCAACATCAAATCAAAATATTTGAGGGCACTAAAAAATCATTAAAAAAGGTTTCCCAACCTACCTAAAATATAAATTATCAAATTGATGATGTCTAAATGAATTACGTAGGCATCACATTCATCATAAGGGAGTGAAATATACACCTGACAATATTTGTAAAGATCTCTCCACATGACACGATAGGGAATACATTATTTTCAAAATAGAAGAATCAAATACTTCTCCTTAGGAATATTCCTTGAAAAGATTCAAATTTTTGGTGGAAAAAATAAAGAAAAGAATCAAATATAGTATAGATATGAGAGGCATGTTCTCATATTAAAGGGGGGTTAATTTTTCTAAATTTTTAGAAGAAACAATGTAAACTGATAAGCAATCTTGAAAAACTTAATCGAATATAAATACCTGTGATTTGTGTCACCTTTCAAATCTTCTTATGTCAAGATGGTTACAACTGTACATCCATTGACAAGCATTGAGATCATAGGTTTTATTTTCACTTGGTGAGAAATATGAAAATTTTGAAATAAACTATGTGTATGTTCATGAGCAGCGTTATCTTTGTCTTTGGGTGATATAATTTAAATCAACCATTTATTTTTCCTATTGCAATCTTGTGTTGATAATTCCTCTTAATTACACTAGATCTTTTCCTAGTGGTGGTGTTTTGGAAACTACAATTATGTTATGGGAAGAGATTTCCTTTCATAGTATGGTAAACAATTTTAAATTCATGATGAATCCATTTTGTTGAGAAGATTTTTGTAAGTATTTGAGAGCATATTAGGTGTAATGGATTAGGAATTTTCAATGTGTTATTAAGAGGTTAACATGGGATTTTGTGTTTAATTACTTAGAGATTGTGTGAAGGCATGTATTCTTAGGCTTCCATGAGTGTATATCTTTACGGTTAAATGGTTGTTTCTGGTTGTTTTATGTGTTCTTTCTACCTTGAGAAATTTTCTGACACTGTTAAAGTTTTTTTTATGATAATTATGTATAATCAACTTTATTCTACTTTAATCTCCGACTCCTACACAAATACAAACCTAAAATTGTTAAATCCTTTTTGAAGCACTTCTTTTTGTTCTACCTATGAACATTTGCCAAGGGAATTTACCATTTTTACCTTCCCTTTTCTTAAATATGCAGAAGAAGACCAAATTTTCCCCTTTGTCTAGAGTAGTCGAGTCCTACTTGAGTGACATTTGCATTATTTAGTGTGACAACTCATGAGAGTTAAATAGTGCATACATTGACCATGTTCATTTAAGATTGATCTCCAAATTTCAAAGAGAAGACTAAGAAACTATGATTCCACTTATTTTTCTCACAAGTTCAGGTTACAAAATGGGTTCTCTCACCCTGGTTAAAGGTAGGACCTAAAGTGATAGGGAAGGTCATCCCATTTATACGTGCCACTAAGTCCCTCAAATGCTCTGTTTTGAATAAGTTTTTCAGACATCTTCCCCATTACAAAATGACAATTCTACTATACTTAGAGCACCCCACCTAAATTTCTAATGTTTCCTAGCTTGTAAGAGTTGTAAGATTGGGTACCAATACACTTCTGGTGCCATTTTCAGGGGCCATTTCCTAGAATTGAGTAAAAGTGTCTCGGTAAAATTTGTAGTATATTTGATAGTAATTCATGTCTAGAACCTAGTCCTTTGTTGATATTTTCTAAAATAGAGCCTGATCTAAATTTGTTTTCTCTATATTTTTCTAGTATAAGCAAGATTTCCATTAAATTTGACTTCACTGGGAGAAGCTTGACAAAAATATTGTGAAAATTTTCAAATCTTTTCTCATTTGCATGTAAAGAAATCATTTTGCAGGTATTTCAAATGATCACATGATCTAAGGTGCAAAACCTTAGTGGAAGATTTTTCTTCTATGAGATTATGGTGAGTGACAAGTATATAAATCTTGGTTGATTTACTTGTCAATTTCACAAAGCTGGAAGGAAGGAGACACTTCTTCAAATTAGATCCTTCCAGAAGATTGTTCCTAGAATTGGGAAAGACTAATCTAGGAAGAAAAAATTTCTAGAAAGCCTTGGGTGATTGAAAGCCGAGAAGAAAATGTTATATCTATTGCTGAAACTGATCAACCTTTAGTGGAAGATTACTCCAACACTTCATATAGTTCTGGATCAAGTAGTCCCTGTGCCAATTTGTATACTCCAGCTCAGGAGGGTCCTTCATTTACAAGTGATCAGGGTATTCTTCAATTCCCTCCTTTATTGATTAGAAGTAATAGAATATTTTGTGAAACTAAGTCATATCAAAACTTTGAAGGTCACACTCCCTTACCTCGAGACCTCCATTTCCCACCTTTTAATCATTGTGTTAGAACATCTCTAGTTAATTACATGGCCCAACCTCCACCTAGAATTCATTTTCTTGTGAATGTGTACATGCCTATAAACTTCCATGGAATTATGGGTTATCCAAATGTTTTCCCACTTGAAATTAGATATAGGTTTTCCAAATTTCAGGGAAATAATGCCATTAATGGAGACCAGCATCTTAGGATTTTTCATAATACCATGAAATATTTTGAGATCGAGCACGAAGATGTATATGTGAAGTTATTTATACATACTATAGAAGAGGATGCCAAATATTGGTAAAAATCATTTCCTGAAAATTCTATTGACTCTTTCTCGAAATGAAGAATGCACTCAAATCACAATATGGTCATAAAAATGAACCCAGGTTCCTTCTCATTGAATTTGAGAATATAATGAAAAAACCTAATGATCTTGTCTAGGATTTTAATACCAAATTTAATAAGAGCTTGACCAAACTACATGTAAATTTGAGATTGAGATATGAATCCCTCATAATTAAATATTCCCATGCCTTTGATAAGAAAGCAACATATTATTTAAGGAAAAAAAACCCCAGAACTTTGAGGCAATATTTCTTTATGGAAGTACAGATTGAGAATAATATTAAGGCATTCAAGAAACCTCCAAAAAGGGAAGGTGTCAAATTAATCAATCTTGAGAAGCCTCAAGAAAGTAAGGGAGTAGATTTGGAGGAGGCGGTCAAGACTCGACATGGGCGATAAAGGAAATATCATATAAGCTTTCCATGGTAGAGAAGGGTTTAGCTACAAATCCCCAAGTTTATCACCAACCCGAGGGACAAAATTTTTGGGGGTCATCTAAGGGGTAATCATAGAGCAAATGATATAGGAAAGGACCTATGGGGTTAGGGAAATAACAATAAACCCCTAGAGAAAACAAGTTAGTCCTTGATCCATTGACTACTAGAGTGTCATTAGTAGAGGAGGATCACATCATTGAATGGTGTGAAAAATATTCTCTACTAAATCCCCCATGTGTCCCTAGTGTAGAAGAATAATATGTTGATGATGAGGCTACCTTTGGTGATGTATCTATGTGTTGATTACCCACCAAAAGGATCTACTTCCACTTAGTTGCTAAATGCCAAGACTGTGGATTCTTTTTGGGACTGTGTAAGCTGGGTATCTTCTTTCCCCTCTACTATTTATGTTTATATAGATATGGTTTAAGAATTTGAATTACCTAACCATGAATTTGAGTATTTGAGAGATTTAATGATAAAAAAGTATGATGGTGGTGTGCCCTTTGAAGTGGAAAGGAAATTTTGATGAATGCAGTAGTAGCACAAGAAGAGGAATATAATTTGTGAAATAGGATGGTCAAGGGACTAGGGCCACAACCTAAAAAAAAAAGAAACGTGTCCTAAATAACAACCCCAAGAATGGCCTAAAGAAATACCTACCCAATAAAGGCCTAGTTGTTGCCAATAAGCCAAATGCCACTACCAATGCTCAAGTAGTAAGGGACCTCATCCCACCAGAAAAGGCAATCACTTTGCTTCCTAGAACCAATTTTCATAAGTACACCCCCTATGATATGGCTCAAATTTTGAGCTAGATCAAAGTTACTGTGCCTATTATTGAGCTGCTTAGGATCCCTGAGCACAAAAGGAGAGCATTTGAATACTTAGGATTCAAGGAGGAAATGATTGTCACAAGTAAATATTTCAACAATGTGGATGTTTGATATATTATTGCTGAGATAAAAGTTCCTGAAGAACCAAAAAGCATGGGGGAATCCCCAAAAGTATATTTAGGAACTTATTTTGTCAAATCTCAATTGGATGTAGACCCATTTTTACCACACTTGATCATTAAGGACAAACTAGTCCATAATTTTATGTTTGATTCAGGAGCCTCATGCAACATAATGCCACTAGAGGTTTTGAATGAGTCGGACATAAAGGTGATAAATTTTTGGAAAATACCATGCCATGGACTCAAGGGAAGTGCAAGTTATTGGATATGTGAAAGGTTTGGGTGTGTAACTAGTTGCTCATCTTGGGAAGTACTTAACCATGAATGTGGTCATTGTTAATTTCCTTGATAAATGCGGCATGTTGCTATCTAGAAAGTTGGATGCAAGTGTGGGAGGTAGTCTTCAAATGGATATGTACTACGCTACTATATCCCTAAAGGGAAAATTGGTGAAATTACATGGTGAGAAAAAGATGTTACATTTGGTTGAAGATCCAAAGAATGCTTCCTATGAAGTGTTCTTTATTGATGTGGATGTAGATAACTTTGTGGGGCATTTGGAATTTGAGGACCACATTATAAAGGAAAGTGTAAAATTGGAACGTATTGGTGCCCCTTGGGTTATGATGTTTGATGGAGCATGTTCTAAAACAAGAAATGGGGCTGGAGTGGTGCTCATTTCCCCAGACAAAGAAACATTTAATTTTTCATTCAAATTAAAATTTGAGTGCACCAACAACATTATAGAGTATGAAGCATTGCTCTTGGGTCTAAGAATTGCATGGAAATATGAGATTAAATATATTGTTGTCAAAGGAGATTCTGAATTGGTAGTGAAGCAAGTTAGGCAATTGTATGCAACAAAGAATCAAATAATGAAACAATACAAGCATGCAGTATGGGAATTTATTGAAATGTTTGAGTCCTTCAACATTTTATACCATGAGAGATCTCAGAATGCACAAGCTGAAAAAATTGTTGTTCTTGCATCCCAATTTGATAATTACATGGCCTCCCCTTATTGTAGCTATGATGTTGAAATAGTATGTAGACCATCTGTGCCTGATAATGTCAAACAATGGAAAGTATTTGAGGATGATGCTCAGATATGAAGGTTCATGAAAAATGAAGGTGAGTTTACAAATCAATACATGGATCTTGAGCCAATGGTTTCAGTTTGTGATGGGAAGGAAACCTTGTTTGGGAAAGACATAATTCAATTAAAAACCAATACAATTCCTAGAGGGTTAGTTTCCCTTGAGTCTAATTTTGATAATGCTGACAAGGTAATAAACAATCCCTTCTTTGATTTAAGATAATATGAAGAATACAACTTAGGAACCCTACGAAACCCGGGAAGGTTTGGTTGGGATATAATCTAGGCAAAGAAGAGAAGTAAGATTATATAAAGTTGTTGAAAAAATATCAAGATTGTTTAACATGGTCTTATTCAGAGTGAAGGCTTTTAAAGAGGAATTGTTTCAACATTAGATACATTTTGAACCTCATACTAAGCCATGTAGACAAAATAGAAGGCCCATTAACCCTCTTCTCTCACTCAAGATGCAAGAAGAGTTGGAAAAACTAAAAGAGGGAGGAATAATATAGCCCACTATATATTTTTCATGGGTGGCTAATCTGGTACTAGTGAGAAATAAAAATGGAGATATAAGAATTTGTGTAGATTTTAGGAATATAAACAAGGCTTCAATTAAAGATAATTATCCATTGCCCAATATGGACAATATGTTGCAACTGGTTACTGGATTTGAATTTCTCTCAACATTGGATGGATTCTCAAGGTACAATCAGGTGGTTGTGAAGCAATCGAAATATTTAAAATTTCCTTCACCACCCCTTGGGGAACATATGTGTATGTTAGGATTCCATTTGGGCTAATGAATGTTGGAGATACTTTTCAAAGGGCCATGGATGTGGCATTCTTAGGTTTCATCAATGATTTCATAGTTGTGTACCAAGATGATGTGACTATATTTTCTAGAAAAGAGGTGACCACTTGGGGCATGTAGATAAGATGTTAATCAGATGTCGGGAATATGGAATTTCATTGAATCCCAAGAAATGTCACTTTGGTGTTCAAAAGGAAAAGTTATTGGGACATATAGTATCCAAAGAAGGGGTCATGATAGATCCTGAGAGAGTGGAAGCAATTGGTAAGGTTCCTATCCCCAAATCAAAAAAAGGAATTCAATCTTTTTTTGATCAAATAAATTTTATTAGGAGGTTCATCTCCAACTTTGCTGAGATAACTATTCCTATAACAAACATGTTGAAGAAATACCAATTCATCAAATGGGAAGAAGGAGCTATTCAAGATTTCACTGGAATAAAGGAAGCACTGAAAAATGCCCTAGTATTGGCGAGTCTTGACTATAAGAAATATTTTCAAATATTTTCTTTTGCATCTGAGAATACCATTGCATCAATATTATTGCAGAAATATGAAGAAGGAAATGAAAGGCCCATTGATTTTTTCAACAAATCCCTATAAGGTAGCTGAGTTGAAATACACTATCATGGAAAAACAAGATTTTGATTTGGTAAGAGCTACTAAAATATTTAGTCTTATATCTTGAGATCCAAGATTATATCCTATGTTCCCCACACAATGGTAAAGGATATACTGTTTGAGATGGAAATATCTAGTAAGAGATGCCGTTGGGTAAACAATCTCTAGGAGTATGATATGGATATTCAAACTACTAAACTTGTTAGAGGCTTGGGATTGGAAAAAATAATGGCACAAATTAATCTACAAGTAATGGAAATCAATGCAATTGAAGAGGGAAATTCGGACCTCAAGGACAAAATAACCAATTCCATTTGGTATAAAGATGTAACATACTACCTAAATAATTTAGAGTGTCTAGGGAATCTAGATAAGAATCAAAGAAGGAAACTTAAGTTGACTTCCTAGAAATATGTTATGACTTATTATGGGTTGGCTTGGAAAAACCCAGAGGGAATTTTCTTAAGGTGCATCATAGAGGAATATTCCCCAAGATTATTTTAGAGTTCCTTTGAGGAGTGTGTGGGGTCCACTTTTTTGGAAGAGTAACTTCTCATAAAATTTTGAGAGTAGGATATTGGTGGCCCACATTATTCAAAGATGCAACAATATTAGTAAAAAGATGTGAAAGTTTCCAAAGATTCTCTAGGAGGTTGAAAGCCTCAAGGGCCCTACCTTTACATCTAGTATCAATTAAAGCCCATTTCAAGTAATGGGGGTTGGACTTTATTGGAGAAATTTTAAATTCCTCAAGTGTAGGACACAAATGGATATTAGTAGCTACAGATTATTTTACTAAGTGGGTTGAAGCCATCCATACAAAGAAAGCAACTCATTAGGTAGTTATGGACTTCATTTTGAATAATATCATCTGTAGATTTGGGGTGCCTACAAAGATAGTTTTTATGATAATGCCATGAGCTTTAGAGAAAAACCTTTAGTGGCTATGTGCCAAGAATATGGTATTAACTTGACTTATGCTTCTAACTACAACCCTCAAGGGAATGGTTAAGTTGAATCTAGCAACAAAAAATTTCTCAAAATACTCAGAAGGACATTAGAAATTAACAAGAGAAAATGGGGTGAACAACTCAAGTTTTCTCTATGGGAAGACAAAGTTACTACCAAACGAGCCACTGGAAAGAGTCCTTTTGAATTGGTTTATGGATTCCAAGATATTTTACCCCTACATATGTAATTATCATCCTATCAGTTTATGAAAAACACAAGGATGAAGGAGAGATAAACCCTTATAAATCCAAAATTAATCAAATACTAGAGTTGGATGAAGAAATAAGGGAATCCCACCAGAAGCACCTAAAACTTAGAGAAATACTTAAGAAGATATTTTATAAAAAGGTGACTCCAAGGGCATTCAATGTTGGGATCTGGTTTTATTGTGGGATAGTAGGTGTGAGGACAAGGGCACAAATGGAAATTTTGATGTCTTATGGATGGGACCATACTCAATTAACATCGAGTTGGTGAACATACATTCTTCTTAAAATATATATCCCGAAGTCCGATGTGGAACACGTGTTAAAATGTGATTGGAACAGGGAAATGGATTATTGGTGCAATTTTTCATCAAAGTCCTGATGTAATTCAAAGTGAAAATATATCCCCAAAGTCTGAAGGGGAACACATGTCAGTTTCTCAACCAAAGTCAGAGAGTTGATGTTTGGGTCAAAATTACAGTTTGACACTTGTTTGAATAAATATACAAAACTGTAAATAGAATCCCCAACCCTATAATGTCTCATTAAGCCACGTGGATGGCTCACATTCAAAAGGATAAATAGATCAAAGGGTAAGGATTTAAAGCATTAATAAATGCTGCTATAAATACATGCATATAAATCAAAGTATGATTTTTAAAGGATTTTTTTATTGTTTCAAGTTTTCACCTTGTACCCAAGAAATTTTGATGTTGTATCAGCATTAATTCATAAAAGAAAGAAGAACAATTGAATATGAAGTGGTGAAATTGAGCAAATGAACTTGGAGTTACTGAATGTGGGAAATTTTCCCGAGTTTGCAAAGAAATGGGTAGGTAATCGCTTTACCTTAGTATTCTTGATACTTAAATTGGGATTAAGTGGAATCAAGAGGAAAGATCAAAAACCACAAGAAGAGGTCTCTGGAATTAGGTTTCCTTATAACTTCCAATATTTTTAGTGATTTAGACAAATTCATGGATACAAAATTCTTTGAATGCTGATTTCTTGAGAAGACTTCATGCTCCAAATAAGAGCCAATGAATGACAGCCATTAATGCCAACCACATTGCCTTAAAAACTGCATTTCCACCATCTATACGCTCTCCCAAGCTTATATGGATGTGTGTTGAAAACTATGACCCAAAGAAGAAGGAGGCACTAGATGGAAGTTGGGAAAGAGTAATAAATTTGACACTAGAAGCTTATAGGAAATCTTGGGGTTACAAAGTTGGCTCAACCAAGATCTTGTTGAATCAACACAAATTAATTATGATGTAAGACATGATGAATATGCTGAAATGTTAAATAACCAATGGTTGAAAGAAAGGAAGCCATCTATCAAAAGAATTCTCAAAAAATTGACTTGTGTTTTTGAAGATGTTGAGGACCTCATTGTAATATTATGTAGGATGACGGGGTTAGAAAGTATTAACAATTTTCAAGAGTGGATGTGCCCCTTCGAATGATTATCTTGGAAGAAAAGGGAAATTTATATTGGACAAGATTTATATCAACATCTATTCATTCCCAACTCATGACAATAGCTAAAAAAATCAGGACATGTGATCTAGTTGATATCAAATTCTACATGATGTCTTACCTCATCTATAATATTGCATGTTTCAAATCATTCCCAGGTCTCCCACCATAGGCAAGTGTTGAAAACCATAGGGTGTACGATGTATATTCACAATTGAGATTGGACAAGTGGAGAGGAAATGCCAACTGAGGTAAATAATGCATTTATTTCCCTTATAACTTGCCTTTTCAAGCCAGAATGGTAGCAATATAGATTATCTATTAATGTTAGGGATGCAATTATGGAATATGGTTGCATTTTGATACAAAAGAGAGATTTTTCACATATTTTAGGGTAAGTGGATTTGAAGGAAAACCCTATAAGTTTCCTAGATATGTGAATGATAAGTGGGCCTTAATGGAACTTTCAAGACAATTGACCCCTGTACATAAAAAGATTACAAGGAGACATAAAACAAACATAAAATTCCCTCTCAAAATTGGGAGACATTCTTTCCAAAAATAGTAAAATCCAGATTAATGGATGAAGAGATGGAGAGATTTCAAATGGATAAATTTACACCAAGGCCTAATTATGACATTCGGTGGGTTGTCAGTATAGGTGAACATGAACCCCATTTTGAAGACTATTGGATGAAGAAGAAGTTAGACTAAGGGATTATTCTAGAATGACTTTAAGGCAAGTTATTGACTTCAAAATTGTTTTAATTCCTCAAGGAATAGAAGATGATAAAAATGTGGTGGGTCAATATTACCTTGACCAAAAGATGGGGTCAAAATCAATTAGTCCTATAGATTGGAAAGAGGAAGAATAAGATGATCCTCATGAAATAATTACTAATGTAATGAGGAGAACACTGACTTGGATGATTGGGAAGGGTATGGATTTATCCTTACAAAATAAAAAAGTGCTAAGGGAGTTCCAAGAATTGAAGACTTTGAAGGAAGATATCCCTCCCCTGAAAGAGGGAGCAGACAAAATGGACCCCTTAAATGGAAAAGCTCCCCAATTACCCAATAAAAATCTAACTACTGAGACCATTGATGAATGGAAAGTAGCCACAAGTAGGACTGGAACTTCAAATACTTCCTTGACTCAGAAGGCAGAGGGAATACTCTTGAGGGATATGTAAGATTCTCACATTACTTACATAGTGACAATACAAGCCAAGGGGATAGGCTTGACTACACCAAGAATTTATTCAATGGTATTATCAGGGTCATCTAGTGTACCAAAGAAGATGAGGGGATCTCTGTCAAATGTTGATCCAACACCTATAGTGCAAAGTGTTAAGGGAAGGGAGGGCCTTGAACTCAAGTGTTTTGAAAGAACTAAAAAAGGGATAAAGTAATATTTCCTTTGGAAAGGGATACAGGTAGTCATGGTGTAAATAAACAAAAAGAAAGGATCCTAAAGTAATTGATCCTCCTACCCTAACTGAAAGTCAAAATAAAATTATTACTTTATTGGCTCATCAAGCAATGCCAATACAAACTCTGAAGGTATTCATTCTACTCCAGTTGTACCACCACCAATTGTAACTTCATCTTTGTCTCCAACTGAAGTTATTGTAAGAATAGTTTATGGTGCCCCTATATCTAGTCATCCAAGTGATGTTGTGATAGAACAAGTGCAAGATAAACTAGTTGTTGTACAACTTGAGGAACAGTCAAAAGGGCCTATTGAAATAATTGATTTGGAGTTACTTAAAGAGATTCCTAGACTTGAGATGGTTGATATAAAAGTTGAAACTTATATAGTGGAGGGTGAAAGTGTTTTCCAATAAGAAATAAACATGCAATATCTTGATCAATCATCAAATATCAAATAGGGGCTCAAACCCAAGGTATTCAAATTGAAAGTATAAACCTGTTATAAAAAGTGAAATGGTGACTCAAACAATTATGGGTGAAGCATCTTTATTAGATGTTTTCTATATTGAAAATCATCCACCCAAGGATTCAAATATAATGAAGGAGAGTGAAGTATATCAAATTATGAGCACCACAAAGGAAACTACAACTGAGACTACAAAAGAAATAAATAGACCCACTGAGACCAATACTGAGGAAGGTACACAAACTAACAATAAAGGTAAAAATCAGGAATCAATCCTTGAATCTCAACCAAAAAAGCAACAAGAAGAGGACCCAACAAAGAAAAAGGTGGTTAAGGAGAAATCCCAAGGAGAATTGTATACCAAATAGCCACTTATGGAGGATAAAGATATTTCAAAGAACAAGGAGCCATTTAAGGTTCTAAGTCGGATAGGGAGATTCCAAAGGAAGATACAAATGTGGTGACTACTTCAAAAGAGAAATTGAAAGAAGATGCAAGTGCAATGGCCACCCCAGATGAAATTTCAAGGGAAACAATAAGTGTACCTATAATTTCTGCAGAAGGTAAGGGTCAAGGTGAGAAAGTAATGGGTAGAAAAGAGTATGAATATATTAACTAGTCTCAGATTTGAGACCAAGATAAAGAGAAACTAAATACCGTGACACTAGAAAGTGAAAAAAGTGGAGAAAGTGGAAGGAACAAACAAATATATCTTTGTACCTCAAGATGTGTAAGTAACATCAATCGAATTAGTGTTTTACTCTAAAACCACACCTCACACCAAAAGAAGTAAAGATGGGTAATGCCCCTATGAATGGTTGGTTAGGAGGACTCCTTCAAGAGAAGGAAAAGGAAGTTGTTCAAAGAGGATTTTTAGATATCACAAGCATTGCCTTCCTAAAACCCAAAAAAGCTTCAAAGAAAGAAAGGATTCTCACTAAAACACATGTAGATCAACATGGATTTAGGACCTTGGAGATTACAACTCCCCATCAAGGTAAGTCAAAGGATGAGATTACAATAAGTGATTATGATGTCAAAAACATCTAATTAGGGAAGCCTACCAAGGAAACATTAAAATAGGATGTCACAATAGCAGTTGAAGGCTTGTTACAGAAGGTTGATGAAGACAAAGTATCTAAGAAGCAGTTGAAGGAGAAAATAAAGACATTGTATTCATGCTTACAAACATTTGTAGGGCTAGTAGAAGAAAGCCAAGAAGTTTCCACTACCATTACTCTAAAAATCCTAGGTAAAATAGAAAAATATAGTGGGAAGGCCAAGACAATAGATAAATGGGTGGAGGATTTTTCTCAAAAGGGAAGAAAAATCATTGGAAAAACAATAAAAAAGTATGCAGAGTTAACCAACATGCTCAATGAAATAAATGAATTTAATGATCAATGTGAAATTGAATTGTACCATTGGGAAGGGATCCTTCCCAAACTTAACACTATAAACCAACTTGATGAGGACTTAGTAGAAAAGGAAGGAATTGTGTTTTCTGAGGAAAAAGAGTTTCAGTACGTACTAGCAGATTTAGCCAAAATCAGGGTAGAAGTTGTGAATCAGGTCAAGGAAAAGCTGGAAATAGAGAAGGATTGGATAGGAAAGGATATTGATATTATAGATAGCATGTTAGAAGAGATGGTATGTGACAAAGGAAAATGTACTTATGGGGACTTGGAGATTGATATCCTGATTCAATCTTTTAATCAATACATTAAAGAGGAACATTTCTCCTATGAGGTCATCAAGAGGCTTATCTCTGTGGAAAACAAAATTATTGAGCTGATTTTTTTTTGAAAAAGCATAAGAAAAGGATGGAAAAATATGTTGAGGTGTTGAATAGGCATAACTTAATATTCAAACATCACACAAGACCTGATGAAGAGGAGTTGATGCAGTTGTTCCAAATATTTGATGCTTACATGGATGAGCGATCCGACAAGGAGGAAGACAATGAAGAAGGAGATGATGATCATGTTGAACCGTGAGAAAGATTAGGCTTGTCTTTTCTAAAAAACTTTCCTTTTTCAATTATTACTTTCATTCATGATAGTTGAATATTGTTTTAAATTGTGGATTTCAATTATATATGTAATGTGGAACAATGCAGTAGGATTTCATTATATTTTAATATAATTCTATATCTATTATTAACATGAAATTCATTATAACATCTTAAATATTTTACATTTGAAAAAGAAATCAAAATGGGGTTCTATAGGGGCCCTAGCCCAGAAAAGGTTTACATACATTCTTGACATTATACCAAAAAAAGGACTAAGGGAAAGATACCTAATCTTATACTATTAAGAAATCCTCTCTAAAAGAAGGAATTTTCTTTAAAAACCTATTCTTCATAGGTACGAATTCTCCTGTCCCAATTGCCATCTGAACAAATAAAATGTCCCCTACTAAACTACGAGATGTGATAAGAGCCATGAGATCATCGAAATTTTCCCTAGGACCATCCAAAATGCCAATCAACTCTATTTTCTTATGGTAAGAAGAAACGCACCCTTGGAGATCCAAACCACCCTTAGAAAGTTCTTTCTTCCCTGATGCTTTGAAGGTAGTCGGTGGAAAGGAAGTGTTTATTGTGGCTAGGAGTGCAATCATGACAATTTTTGGAATAGATTGAGCATGAGGTTTGGAGCTGGACTCACATTTCTTAATGAAGAGTGATGATGTCCCTTAGGAGGTTGTGAAGGAAAATATTCTTTTGGCCTCTTCTCCAAAGTAGAAACATATTTCTCTAACTCAGTCACCTAGTGAAAAAGAGCAGGCACATTGTCTATAAAAATCCCTTCATCGAGCACATATGAATATGAAGAAATATCCTTCACAAGTGAATTCTTCCTTATAAATGAAAGTGCATGTGTTATTAAATACACCCTTTAAAGCCGACCTTATCTTGAGCCAAAATGCTTCAACACCTCAGGATTTTTATGATGTTCTTACCTAAAAAGATGAAAATACATCATTTGGAAATAAGAAAAGATGGGAATGATCCTAATTAGTCTTTGATTCAGAGCCACTCAAACAAATTGAGTTGTCAATGCCCCATCATAGTCCTCTCTGGATCTATAATTCTAAATAGCATTCTTACGAATGCTTCATCTGGGCCCAAAAATAAAAATTGAGTTTAAATCCTTAGAGGAAATATCTTTCAAACTGGATGTTAATGTTACTCCTACCATATTATAGACAAATAACTTCACTAAGATTCTTGCACTTACAAGAAAAGAAATATTGGGAATTTATATTGAAGATGAGGTTGGCGAGTTGAGTTTAGAAAAATCATGGTGAGTTGATTGCTGAGATTGTCTATGATATCTGCATGAGGAAGATAAATGTTAAGAAGACTGGTATCATACAAAAATGAGGTAATTGGCTTGATGTAACACAACACACATGCAAATAATCAGCTCAGAAAGATATGAAAACAATTGTGTGTGTTTTGAGGTGGATTCCCAAAATGTGGGAATGATTAACAGCAGATCAAACTATTTGGGGGAGCTCAAAAATCATTAAAAACATTTTCCCAACATACCCGAAATAGAAATGATCAAATTGATGATGTCAAAATGAATGACATAGGAATCCCGTTCATCATAAGGGAATGAAATATACACCGACAACATTTGTAAAGATCTCTCCACATGGCACGATAGGGAATAAGATATTTTCAAAATAGAAGAATCAGATACTATTCCTTAGGAATATTCCTTGAAAATATTTAAAGTTTTAGGGGGAAAAATCAAGCAAAGAATCAAATATTGTATAGATATGAGAGGCATGTTCTCATATCGAAGGGGGTTAATTTTTCTAAAATTTTATAAGAAACAATGTAAACTGATAAGAATTCTTGAAAATATGAATCGAATTGAGATACATGTGGTTTGTTTCACCTTTCAAATCTTCTTATGTTAAGATGGTTGCAAGTGTACAACCACTGACAAGCATTGAGATCATATGCTTTATTTTCCCTTGCTAAGAAATCTAAAAATATTGAAATAAACTGTGTATGTTCATGAGCAAGTGTTATCTTTGTCTTTGGGTGATATACTTTAAATCAACCATTTATTTTTCCTATTACAATATTGTGTTGAGAATTCATCTAAATTACACTAGATATTGTCCTAGTGGTGGTGTTTTAGCAACTGTAATTATGATGTCGGAAGAGATTTCCTTTCATAGTATGGTAAACAATTTTAAATTCATGATGCATCCATTCTATTGAGAAGATTTTTGTAAGTCTTTGAGTGCATCTTAGGCGTAATGGATCAAGAATTGTCAATGTTTTATTGAGAGGTTAACATGATATTTTGTGTTTAATTTCTTAAATATTGTGTGAAAGCATGTATTCTTGGGCTTCCATGAGTGCATATCTTCTGGTTAAAGGGTTGTTTTGGTTTTTTTGTGTTCTTTTGCCTTGAGAATTTTTTTGAAACTATTAAAGTTTTTGTTTTGAGAATTCTATATAATCAACATTATCCTACTTCAATCTCCCACTCTTACACAAATACAAACCTAAAATTGTTAAATCCTTTTTTAACCACTTTTATTTCTTCTGCTTATGAACATTTGCCAAGGAATTTATCATTACCTTCCATTTTCATAAATATGTAAAAGTACACCACTTTTTCCACTATCTAGAGTACCCTGAGTCCTACTTGAGTGACATTTACATTATTTAGTGTAAAAACTTGTGAGAGTTAAATAGTGTATACATTGACCATGTTCATTTAGGACTAATCTCTAAATTTCAAAGAGAAGACTAAGAAACTATGATTCCACTTATTTTCTTCACAAGTTCAAGTTACAAAATGGGTTCTCTCACCTTGGTTTAAGGTAGGACCTAAAGCAACAGGTAAGGTTATCCCCTTTGTACATACCACTCAGTCCCTCCAATGCCCGGTTTTGAATAATTTTTTCAGACATCTTCCCGAATACAAAACAACAAGTCTCCATACTTAGAGCATCCCACTTCAAGTGCTAATGCTGCTTGGCCACAAGGAAGATTGGGTACCAACACACTTTTGGCACCGTTTCTAGGGACTATTTCATGAAATTAAGTAAAATAAGTCTTTGGTAACATTTGTAGTATATATGATAGAAATTCATGTCTAGAACTCAAGTACTTTGTTGAGATTTGCTAAAATAGAGCATGATCTAAATTTTTCTCTTTATATTTTCCCAGTATAAGCAAGCTTTCCATTAAATGACTTCACTGGGAGAATCTTTGATAAAAGATTGTGAAAAATTGCAAATCTTTTCTCATTTACATGTGAAGACATCATTTAGCAATTATTTCAATTGATCCACACATCTAAGGTGCAAAACCTTAGTGGTGGCTCCGTCTTCTATGAGAATTATAATGAGAACCAGTGCAAAGTATCTAAATCTTGGTTGATTTACTTGTCAATTTCACAAAGTTGGAAGGAAGGAGATGCTTCTTCAAATCAGATCCTTCCATAAGATTATTCCTAGAATTGGGAAAGACTAATCTAGGAAGAAAACAAGTCTGGAAAGCCTTGGGTGATCAAAGGTCAGAATAAAAAGTTATACATATTACTAAAATTGATCAACCCTTAGTGGAAGATTACTCCAACACTTCAGATAGTTCTAGATCAAGTAGTCCTTGTGCCAATTTGTATACTCTACCTCAGGATGGTCCTTCATTTACAAGTGATCAAGGTATTCTTCAATTCCCTCCTTTATTGATTAGAAGTAATATAATATTTTGTGAAACCAATTCATTAAAGGATCAATGATTTGAAGATCACACTCCCTTACCTCAGAGACCTATAGTTCCCCATCATTTTAATCCTCATGTTGGAACATCTCCAGTTAATAACCTAGCCCAACCTCCGCCTAGGGATCCTTTTGTTGTGAATGTTTACACGCCTATAAAAATCCATGGAATGGCGAGTTATCCAAATGTAGTCCCACCTAAAGTCAGAAATAGGTTGTCCAAATTTCAAGACAATAATGCCATTAGTGGAGACCAACATCTCAAGATTTTTCATAATACTATGGAAGATTTTGAGATCGAGCAGCGAGGATGTATATTTAAAGTTATTTATACATTCTCTATAAGAGGATGCCGAGATATTGGTAAAAATTATTTCTGTAGGGAAAATTTTAAGGGTCCCTATGAAAAGAAGCCTTAGAAAATACTTGGTGAATCTGGGAAAATTAGTTTTTACACAAATGGAGAATATCAAGACATCACAAAATCACTATTAAATGATAACAAATGGTAGCTTTGTTATATGCTACCAGTCAGTAGCATATTTTCATGAAACTGTCTGATAAAATATAGTATGCTATCGGTTGGTAGCATAAAAATGTTGTCATCCGGTAGCATTTTTATGCTACCACCAACAACATACTATATGTTGTCGGTTGGTAGCATAAAAATATGCTATCGACTAACTATATTTAGGTGAATTTTGTGAATTTCTATTTCATGGGAATGGAAAATTGACCCCTATAATTAAATTGTACCCATAAAATTTTGGTGAATTGGTCCTAGCTTGTACCCTAAATATTCACCAATTTAAAATTTCAAAAACCGAAATATTCATGAATTAATGAATATTCACCACTAAAATTTTCCCTGATTTCCTGACAATTCTATTGAATCTTGGTCATAAATGAAGAATGCATTCAAATTGAAATATGGTGATAAAAATAACCTCATATTCCTTCTTATTGAGTTTGATAATATAAAGAAAACCCCTAATGAGCATGTCTAGGATTTTAACACCAGATTTAATAAGACCTTGACCAAACTGCTTGTAAATTTGAGGCTGAGTGATGAATCTTTCCTAGTTAAATATTTTGATGCCTATGTCAAGAAAACATCATATTATTTAAGGTACAAAAACCCTAGAATTTTGAGGAAAGCTTTCTCTATAACAATACAAATTGAGAATAATATTAAGGTATTGAGGAAACCTCTAAAAAGGGAAGGTATCAAATTAATCAATCCCAAGATGCCTCAGGAAAGTAAGGGAGTAGATTTAGAGGAGGTGGTCAATACTCTGGTAGGGGTGGTAAAGGAAATCTGATATAAACTTGATAGGGCATATAAGCATTTGGCTTCAAATCCCAAGTTCAACACCAACCCCTGGGACAAAACAAATTTGGGGGTCATCCCAAGGGTGATCACAGAGAAGATGATAGAGGGAAATGACCTATGGGGTCGGGAATACATAACAAACCCATAGAGGAAAAAATTTAGTCCCTGACCAATTGATTGCCAAAGTGTCACTAGTAGAGGAGGATCACATCATTGTATTATGTGATTTTTTTTTTGTATCACATCCCTAATGTGAGCTTGGTGTAGAAGAAGAATAGGTTGATGATGAGGCTACCTTTTTTTTATGTATGTATGTTTGAATGTGTTGATTACCCACCACAAGGAGCTACTTCCACTGAGTTGCTAAGTGCCAAGATTGTGGAATATTTTTGGGAATGTGTAAGTTGGGTATCTTCTTTTCCTTATACTAGTTTTGTTGATATAGATATGGTTCAAGCATTTGAACTACCTAACCATAAATTTGATTATTTGAGAGCTTTAATGATCAAAAAGTATGATGGTGGTGTGCCCTTTGAAGTGGATAGGAAATTTCTAATGAATGCAGTAGTAGCACAAGAAGAGGAATATAATTTGCAAAATAGGATGGTCAAGGGACTAGGGTCACAACCTAAACAAAAGACACTTGTCCTAAATAACATCCCCAAGAATGGCCCAAATAAAGACCTACCTAATAAAGGCCCAGTTCTTTCCAATAAGCCAATTGCCCCTACCAATGCTCAAGTAGTAAAGGACCTCATCCCACCGAAAAGGAAATCACTTTTCTTCCTAGTACCAATTTTTCTAAGTACACCCCTATGATATGGCTCAAATTTTGAGCCAAATCAAAGTTACTATGCCTATTATTGAGTTGCTTAGGATCCCTGAGCACATAAGGAGATCATTTGAATACTTAGAATTCAAGGAGGAAATGGCTGTCATAAGTAAATATGTCAACAATGTGGATGTTCCACCTATTATTTCTGAGATAAAAGTGCCTTAAGAACCAAAAAGCATGGGGAATCCGCAGAAGTATATTTAGGAACTTCTTTGGTCGAATCCCAGTTGGATTTAGACCCATTTTTACCACATTGATCATTAAGGACATACTAGTCCATAATTGTATGTTTTATTTAGGAGCCTCATGCAACATAATGCCACTAGAGGTTATGAATGAGTTGGACATAAAGGTGACAATAGCTTTTGGAAAATTCCATGTCATGGACTCAAGGGAAGTGCCAATTATTGGATATGTGAAAGGTTTGGTTGTGTAACTAGCTTCTTATCCTGGTAAGTACTTAACCATGAATGTGGTCATTATTGATTTCCCTACTAAATGGGGCATGTTGTTGTCTAGAAAGTGTGCCAAAAGTGTGGCGGTGTAGTGTTCAAATGGATATGTCCTATGATACTATACCCCGGAGGGAAACTTGGTGAAATCACATGGTGAGAAAAAGATGTTACATTTGACTGAAGATCCAAGCAACGCTTCTTATGGAGTATTTATTTATGTGGATGTAGAAAAAATTGTAGGGTATGCGGACTTTGAGGAACACATATAAAGGACAGTGTAAAATTGGAAAGTGTTGGTGCCCCTTAGGTTATGATGTTTGATGGAGCAAGTTCTAAAACAGGAAATGTGGCTGGAGTGGTGCTCATTTCCCCAGAAAAATAAACATTTAATTTTTCATTCAAATTAAAATTTGAGTGCACCAATGAAATAACAAAGTATGGAGAATTTCTTCTGGTTCTAAGAATTGCATGGAAATATGGGATCAAATATATTGTTGTCAAAGGAGATTCTGAATTAGTAGTGAAGCAAGTCAAGTAGTTGTATGCAACAAAGAATCAAAGAATGAAATAGTAAAATCATGTAGTATAGGACTTTATTTAAAAGTTTGAGTCTTTCAACATTTTATACCATGAGAGATCTCAAAATGCACAAGCCAAAAAACTTGTTGTTCTTGCATCCCAATTTGATTATTGCACGACCTCCCCTTATTGTAGCTATGATTTTTAAATAGTATGTATACCATATGTGCCTGAAAATGTAAAACACGACAAGTATTCTAGGATTATTGATGAGGGTCATCAATCCTCGCCATTAATAATGTCAATCCGGGTTGGTGTCCAAAGGCTGTATGCATTAAGAGAAGAATATTTTGGAAAGCAACTCCTTTAAACACAAACCAAACTTGCATAAAATAAATCAAACTTGCATAAATTTAAAGGCACACTTTTAGAAATAAAGACACACTTGCATAAATTGAAATTGCTGAATTAAAAATAAATATAATTGAATGAAACACCTACAGGTTCACAACAGAATGAATTTTCACAATACAAAGATAAAAACAATACAACAAAATGAATTGAAGACAAATGAATAAACATAAATATAAATACATAGATCTATATTCCTTGAAATGAGTGGTGGCTCATTCCTTAGAAGAAGATTTAAATCATACTTGTGAGATCTTAAAACTACATAATATTTGAGAGGAAATAATAGATCTTTATTTCTTAGAGAAAAGCATTCCATATCTCAGTGCGGAAGGTTGCATTTATAATTCATGCATCTAACTAACTCCTTATTTTAGAAAATACAATATGATCTTATCTTTATTCAAATCCTAACAACTAAGATCTCCATCTCCACAAAATATGGAGAGAGATATATTATTAGAGTCAAAGTCTCATCTCACTTATTTTAGGAAGATTTGCTCCCAAATCTTCTCCTTGATTTTCGGTAACAAGAATCATAATGATTTTATTATTCTACATTATTGGAAGGAGGATTTTCCTCAAAATATGATTTTGACCAAATACCTTTCTCGAATTTTCCATTTGACTTTGCTATTTTTGATTGTGGAACTTTTGACGCTTGTCTGATACACTTTTTCCTTAGATTGTAGTTCACTAAAAGTTATATTTATCTTCATTGGTAAAACTTGTTGCAAATATGAATGAGGTTTTTGTTAAAAAAATTACTATGAACAAAAACCTCTCTCATATTTTCCATTTTACTTTTCTATTTCTGTTTATGAAACTTTTAGTACTCGTCTGATACACTTTTCCTCGAACTGCAGACTCACTAAAAGTTAGATCTCTCTTCATTGGTAAAACCTGTAGAAAATATGAATGAGGTTTTTGTTAAACACATTTCTATGAACAAAAAATTATCTCAGATTTTTGTTTTATTTTTCTATTTTTGTTTATGGAACTTTTAGCGCTCGTCTGATACATTTTTCCTCGGACTGTAGCTCACTAAAAGTTAGATCTCTCTTCATTGATAAAACTTGTAGAAAATATGAATGAGGTTTTTGTTAAAACACATTGCTATGAAAAAAACCTCTCTCATATTTTCTGTTTCAGTTTTCTATTTCTGTTTATGGAATTTTTAGCGCTCATCTGATATACTTTTCCTCAAACTACAACTCACTAAAAGTTAGATCTCTCTTTATTAGTAATACATGTAGAAAATCTAAATGAGGTTTTTGTTAATCACATTTCTATGAACAAAAACCTCTCTTAGATTTTCCATTGGATTCTCTAATCTTTCACAATTCCTCAAAAACTATCAAAATCGCTTCGTTAGGAACTAAGCTGCGAGTTCCTAAACAAAGTCTGCATGAGTTCGGAACTAAGTCTGCGAGTTCTGGAACTAAGCCTGCGAGTTCTGGAGTGAACTTAAAACAAATATAACTTTTTCATACGATCTCGGATTGAGATGATTCTTTTTTTGAACTTGCATAATTTTTCAAGATGAATCTGAATATGAAATCATATTTGAGTTTATATATACCATCAATGATAAATTCTAATTTTCTCAATACTAGCATTATCTTTCCTTTATGGCTTGCATACATAAGAAATTGCATCTTTTCCTAAATAATAAATAGGATTAGTCAAAAAAATAGATAACAAAATATTTCTAGAGAATGAACAAGATATATCCTATATTCTATCTTAAGAAAACTATAAGTTCCTAGATTACATTTAAATCCACTTTCAAAGGTAACTTGGAAGGACAAAATAATGGTAATTTATGGCCAATTTATGGCCTCATCAACGATGCTCTAATATGAAGGTTCATGAAAAATAAAAGTGAGTTTACAAATCAATATTGACACTATTAAAATTTTTTTTCGAGAAGTGTATAATCAACTTTATCTTTCTTTAATCTCCTACTCCTACACAAATACAAACCTATAATTGTTAAATCATTTTTGAACCACTCTCATTTGTTCTTCCTATGAACATTTTCTAAGGTACTTTACCATGTTTACCTTCCCTTTTCATAAATATGTAGAAGCAAACTAAATTTTCCACTATCAAAAGTAACCCGAGTCCTATTTGAGTGACATTTGTATTATTTAGTATGACAACTCGTGAGAGTTAAATAGTGCATAGATTGAACATGTTCATTCGTAATCGATCTCCAAAATTTCAAAGAGAAGACTAAGAAACTATGATTCCACTTATTTTCTTCACAATTTTATGTTAAAAATGGGTTCTCTCAACTTGTATAAAGGAAGGACCTAAAGCAGCAGGGAAGGTCATCCCCTTTGTACGTGCCACTCAGTCCCTCTAATTCCCACTTTGAATAAGTTTTTGGACATATTCCTCGGGTACAAAAGCGACAAGTATATCATACTTAGATAATCCCATTTCAAGTGTTACGCTTCACGGCTCGCAAGAGGTGTAAGATTGGGTACCAACACATGACATTAGCTCGGTTCCTTGGTACTAATTTTCTAGATCTATGTCACACTTATGTGGAACATATTCAAAGTTATTCATATTACTACCTTCTATTTCCTTCATAGAGTGGGTAGACTTCCAATACTCCATTCTTGTCCTTCCTAATGGAAGGCACATTGTTTGATGCGATTAGTTCTTCTTCACTCCATTAGCGAGGACCACATCATCGATGATTTTCTTGGGTACTTCATAGAGTTATAGAGTTCAGATTCGTCTATGGATTCTTCTGCATTCCTCTTGTCTCCTTATTCTCCTATCTTCTTTTTCTTCTTCCATTGAAATTTCCCTTTTGTACATGGGTATCTTATCATGATCCTTAGTTTCAAGGACCCATTTGAGACATATTTTTTAGATTGTGAGAGAGATTTTTGTCTCTTGTTGTGGATTTTTTCCCACTAGGTTTTCCTCCATTGCTTGAGATCCTTGTTGTTCATGGGTGCCTCATTAGGCTTAGTTACCAAGACCCATTTCTCATTTCTTACTTTCTGCATCATTATAAGTTAAGATTAAGGGGGTGTTGGTGTGTGAATTTTCCACATCATGTGGTGATTCATCTCATTTAGGTGAGGTCATAGGTCTTAGGTGTCGTAGGGGTTATGACATGATTCCTCTGCGACATGTGTGTTAGTGTGCGTCGAGTGCATTATATTGGAGTTACCTTTCATTCCGGGAATGTAACTCCCTTCTCCACTTGAGGAGGTTTGATTACATGCCTTTGGGGTTAGAAAACATCCCCTATTTGTACCCTTTCCCTCTTTCAGATCTATGAGAGGTAGTGAATGAGATCTTTCCCTTTCCATTCTTTGCATGCACATGTCATGGTTGATTCTTGCTCCCCCATGGAACTTCGTCATGTTGCCAGAGTGCAACTCAATTTATGTTTGCGTTATCCCACAGATCCTCATGTTGTCACATTTTCAATTTCTTTGTCAAGACACTATCAACTATAATTTTTTTCATTTTACAAGGTACACATCTTCTATCTACTTTATGCTATCGAATATTCACTCAACAATATAAAGTGGGGAAAATGTATACAAAAATCTATGCAATTGGGTACATTTATAGCTCCTAAAGCATACTAATGTACACATGATTCCTAAGCAAGAAAATTAGTGATTGACAACTCCTTTTGGGCTTTTTATTTATTTATCTATTGCACTTTATTGGATTTACACATCCTACAAATCTATCGGCACTTGACATATTTATCTTTTGATGACCTCGAGACACTAGCACCTGATCGGGATAGAAGTGCCCATTTTTTTATGTCCCTCCAGGTGCTCTTTCCTTTATTTAACTTCTTCTTCTTGTTTTGGGTCCTTTTCACATTTTGGTCACCTTTTCAAACTTTGGGTTGGCCATTCAAATTATCAATTACAAAATTCAAACAAGGTAATCATATATATATATATATTTAGTTACTTCTCTCGATATGGGGCTAAGCACTATAAGAATTATCTATCCTCACCTAAGATTGCACAAAGGAATAAGAGAATTCCAAGGATACATCTAAAACATTCATACAAGGGACACATTTGGATTAATCTACATAAATAGTATAGGAGGAGTTCATTCTATTTCATCACACACATCTTGCATACTCGGTACAATCTACATATATCATGCTATCATCATGAAACTTGCATAAGGGAAACATATGACATCATTACACATACAAGCATGGAGAAATACATGGAGTATGAGATGTAGTCTAACACTTAGTCATAAGTTCATTCTTGAGTGACCACAAGGGTAAGTATGACTCCACATTCTACATATTTTTTATTATATTTGATGTGGTTTGTGGGCATGTGTAGGTAGAAATTTATTTTGTAGGTTACATGTACAACCAATTATCTAAAGGAAAACCAAAACGAAAAATAGAGACTAACAGTGAAGCTCCTCCACCCTAGAAAATATCGGGTTCTAGGCATCTAAGTAGACATAGGCACCCATATCAGTCACTAGCACCTAGGGCATCCATGTCCTCCTACAAGTGCTTTTTCTTATATATCCTTAGTTTAAAATCCCCATTGAGCCTTGACGATATTGTTCCCACTAGATGTAGCAGAATCGAGTCCAAATCACTCATGGGTTGCACAAAAACAACTAAGTCCTCTTCCTCTCTCATTTTCTTAGGGATTTTACATTGTTAAATTATTATTATTTTTCCTTACTATACTTAATTACATGAATATAATTTATTATATTAGTTAATATGATATTAAGACTTAATTGCCTAGATTAAATCATTAATATACAATGGTGGGTTATTGTCTTTGGATATTGTATACCATTTCAAGGAGGGTTCCATCCACTTGCTCATCACTATCTAATCTAATGTAAAATTATAACATTGAAATGGTATTTTTAACCCATGGTTTAATGATACTAGCTAGATAAGGAGACCTATATTTGGGTATATTACCATCAAATGTTATTTTTACCAAAAACTACTTTGGCGATTTGATTGGCTACATGATAATCATTAGTAATTACTCATACGTTAATGTGGATGGTTCCTAAATGTTCACTTTTAAGCCTTAACACCACAATGAAATTTTACTCGAAATGGATAATATTTCCTTTTCTAAATTTAAAATTCAAAAGTAATCCACATCCAATACACTCATGAATTTAAAATTCAAAAATAATCCCTATTTAGTCCACTTCTGAATTTAAAATTCAAAAATAATCCACATCAAATCCACCTTTGAATTTAATATTCTAATCATGTCCCCCACTCACCTAATCAGAGTTAATTTTCCAAATCAGGATTACCTAAATTAATCTCCTCCTCAAGCTATAAATAAGAGCCTTCCCCCTCTTTCAGACAAGTTAGAAGTGATAGAAAAATCTGGCATTATAGCTCCACTCATATCATCATCATACCATCATAATTCCCTTGTGATGCCACTTGTATCACCATAATACCATCTTGATGCCCTTGTGATTCCACCATCCTAATACCCTTGTGATTCCACTTATCATCCTAATGCCCTTGTCATTCTACTCACATCATCATAACATCATCCAGGTGCTCTTGTGATTCCCTTGCAATCCCATTTCTTGGCATCCTTCCATCTACAATAGGAAATTTTGTAGATTTGTTTTGCAAGTTCTTCGCATCAGCCCAATTCACCATTGAGCAATATAGGATTGGATTTATTTACATTTGTTTTGATCATACATGTGCTTTTGTTATATATCGGCATTTTCAACTTTTATTTTATATCATATTCTACATGTTATCTTATCATTATCAGATTAATTTCTTGACATGGATTGACATCCTTGCAAGGAAGTCCATTGAATTCTAGAGATTGGCATTTTCTAGGCTATAATCCACCATATATCTGTCTAATCCCATCTTCTTCTAAGTGTCTATGATTTGCAGGTTCCTCCATCGGTAAAAGAAGGAAGGATATTTCATCCATCAACATCATCATCCATCTCTATGGGTACCTTAAACCCCACATCTTCTAAGGTCAATTTTGTTTTTATTGTTTCATTGCATTAATTTGAGTAGAAAGGTAAAAACATCTCTGAACATTTTGGCATGCTCGGTGAGAGTCTCCCAAAATTTATTATTGTTGGTTTCACAACTTGTTGCTTTATCCATTATTTTCCTACTAGTGTTTGTTGTTATAATTTCATTTTCCATACCGTATGGTATTCTTTGGTTAACATTTACATTGTGGGAAGTATTATTTCTTTGTGTTGTCTTAGGGTGTGCGTGTAGGATCGGTAGTGGTGGATATGTTGCTTACTTTGTCGTGCACTCCTGGAATTTCAGTTGTTCCATGTTAATTACCCTCTCATATCATTTTATTAATACTTGTTTGTAGGGTTTTGGTGTCATTTGGAGGTGGTGTTGTTCTTTTTCCTTTTGTGATTTGTCGAAATTTAGCTTGTCATCTTCAAAATATTGCTATTTTGTGATTTGTAATTAGTATAAAGCTTTATTTTTATTAATATATATATATATATATACAAAATAAATATAAATAAGATTTTAAAAATCAAAAAAATTATCCTAAACTACACTCTAAACTACCCCCTAATCCCCTCCCTCCCCCAGATCATTTAGCTCGGTGAGTTACTCCCTCCATACCCACTCGACACCCTACATCCAACTCCTGACCCATGTTGGGCTACCGTCACCGACTCCCCTTTCCCAACTACATGAGCCCCAATTCCTACTCTCACCGATCATTTTCCCACCCCTCACTCCATCCCCATTCGAATCTGAAGACCCCTAACACGCCAACTATTCCCCTCACTCACATGGATTTCCACCCACATGGCTCCCCATGGGATCCATCACTCCCCATCACATAGCCCCGAATTTTCCTACACCTACCTCTACCCGCCCACTCCCAACGACAACCCTAACTTGGCTCTACCCAAAACCCTAGCCCGAACATGTCCCCATGGATACCACCATTACCTCCTCTCTCACTCGGCCACATATAACACACCACATCCCCTTGACACTCCCTCTACCACACTCTAAGCTCCAACACACCCCCTTCTCTACTTGTGACCGCTCTATCACCCCACCACACCTTGCCATTCCTCAAGAAAATAAATGGTGCTACCTCCACTCTCAAGACAACAATACTTACACCACTACAACTAATACTTTCCACACTTCACCCATACATCACATGCCACACAATGACCAACCAACCGCTTTACTAAGTATTTTATTTTAATCTTCGACTTTTGGGTTCACTTTTGAATTCCCTGATATCTCTTTTATTACATTACCTCATCACTTATTATCTCCTCTTATTAGTATTCATTCCATTCTTTCCAACCAATAGTCTATAATAGTTTCTATTGTAAATCATTTCCTTGCTCTATAGTCTAACTCTGTCTATATTAGTATAGTATTTCTATCACCTACAATTTCGTAGTAAATCATAATTTTGGAAAGAGGGTAAAGTGAGGGTTTTAGAAGGTCCCACAACCTTGTACAAAAATCCCAGTGGCTAGATTAAGCGATGATGATTACATATAGAGAAACCCATGAAAATTCCAAAAAAACAGACAACTAAACAAAACCAAGAGTAGAAAAAAAAACATCAAAGGAGATTTTTCAGCTCGATAACAATATTCTTAGCCTAGATAGAACCCAACTCTTGGCTAGCTTATCGCGAGTTAAAAATCGTGAGTAGTATTTGGTTTTAGTGAAAGTTTCAAGCTTTGAGAACAGAGAAGGAATGTTGAATCTTGGCAGGATGGAAGTCACCAACTCGACATGGCGATCTTCAGGATGGTTGTCAGTGTTAGCATCAGTTTCAATATTATCCTTTGTTGTGTTTCTAGTTGCAGTGTCTTCCCAATTTGGAGAAACATCCATTTGAACATCTGAGGGATGGTTTCGTGATCCTCCATGATGATATTTTTAGAACCATGCTGGAAATTAAGACCCTCCTCCTTCGGCTCCACATCCAATCCTATCAAACCAAAGTCAGGGGAGTCAAGATGTAATTTGTCTAAACCAAACAAAGCATCCGAGAGGTGGAGCTTCGAGCTAGATGTAGGGGAAGAAGTAGTGAATGCAAAAATAACAACAAGATCTTTAAGAAAAGTTTGGCAAGGGGAGGGAAGAGGAAAAATAGGGAAACAGGGAGAAAATCCCGTGAAGGAGGAACCCATGATGGCGACATCAAAGTTAGAGTCAGAAGAGACTTGTAGGTGGCAGTAATGGCTAGAAGAGGGACGCGAAGCGAGGATGGAATGGGGGAAGAGGTGGGGGTATGGCGGGCCGACCATGCTTGGGGAAAAAGGGTCAACTCAACAGGGGAAGCAACAAATTTGAAGAGGAGGTAAAGAAGGCCTTGATGCAGAATGGGGCCTTCTCCCTCCCTAGCAAGATTAATGGAGTGTTCGAGCGACTAGAATAGAAATGTAGCTAGGTTTATTTTCTTCCCCAGTATAAGTGAGAGAGAATGAAGAAGTGGGGACCAAAGACCAACCTATAACACCCATCAATGGTGAAATATCTCATAATAACCTCTGTAACTCTGTCCAGGGAGGAAGCAAGGATTCTGAACATAACCAGAAAGATATTTTGTCGGCTTCTCACCTTTGGCAATAAAATCCTGAAGCTCCACTTGTAAAGACCTCTTGAAGTAGACAACCCTAGAGGTAGGAAGGCTAGTCACCGAGGTGATGGCATTGGTGGAGATGGTGAAGTGGGTATTGCCAATATGGACCCTACCATGGGACCAGGTAGCTAGGGTGCCATAAGAAACCAAAGCCGAGTACCTAGACATTCTTTCCAGGAATGTAGTTATGCCATTGTCCCTAAGAATGTTCCAGACTTCCTGGTCCTCCTGTAGACAAGTGCAAGAAGTAGGTTCAATCCTTTTGAGTTGCCCTCCCATGGTGAAGAATCCATGAAAATGAATCGAGGTGAGGAGATGCGAGTTGGATTTAAAAGGCTCGCATTTTCTGTGGGAGTCTTCCACATCACCCGTCCTCCTGTACCGGTGATAATTATGATGAGAAAGGGTGTATCTCAGACCCAGATCCACATGAATGGAGTAATTCTCTTCCCATGTGCTCAGCTCCATAGAGCGTTACTTCAAAATTATGTGATAATCATGACCGCCACAGTGGTAAGGATGCAGTGCTTTTTGTTAAGCTTGCTGACATAAGGATCAGACTCCCACCGCCACGTGTTAGCTAGAAAATGAGTAGTCATTATGGGAAATTTGAAGGAGATTGGCAGGGAAATTTTCTAACCACATTTGTTGAGTATCAAGGAGGACACCAATGTTAGCCATACAATCGCCACCTTATTTCCTTCCTAGAGTATGTGCTAGAATTTGATCTGCAGTGAAAGTTCCTTTGGAGGAGACAGATGTCAGCAATAATATTTTTAATAGTCCATTGTCTTGGGTCTTCTGAGTTGAGGAGATTTATAATATTGAGAGAGTCACTTTCCATAATTAAGGGTTCGTTGCCAATTTTAAGAGTCAGCTCAAGCCCCTTAAGGATAGCTAAGGCTTTAGCGCGGTGATTGGTACCCATGCTAAAGTTAGCTACTATAGCAGCTTGAGGGGAACCAAAAGAATTTTGGAGGATCACACCCCCCAGACTTCCCTGGGTTACCCTTAGAAGCACCATCCATGTTGAGTTTCATCCATCTTGGTTGTGGAGGGAGCCACCAAATAGCAGAGTGAGCTTAGGAAGAGGGTTTAGCCATGGGAAGGATCACCATCTGCTAACACCACTCCTTGCTATTGCATAACTGGATTTTTTGCTGATATTTCTTCCATAAGAAGCCATTTAGATTGTCTTGGAAGAGAATAGTGATATGGTTGGCCACCCTCTCAGGATCCAAACACTGGTCTTTGAAGATTCTCCTATTTCTCTCTTTCCAAATACCCCAGAGGCCATGGGGAGGATAAGTTTCCAAGCTAGGGAAAGGGCCGAGTGAGAGAAGGGGGAACACCATTGAATGAGGGTATCATGAATAGAATCGGGAAAGTCCAGACAACTCCAAAAAGTGACAAAAGCCAATTCTAGACAGCCTGGGAAAAGGGGCAGTGAAGAAGGAGATGAGAGGACTCCAAGGCTTTGCAGCAAAGAACACAACATGTGGGAAGTGAGAAGCCTCTCCTTTTTAAGTTCTCTCCTGAGAGGAAAGCATTCTTGAAGGAGAGCCAGGAAAAGAAGCCAATTTTGGGAATAGACTCTTTGGGCCAAATTTTGTAGAGTGGAGGTCCAGAGCTGGTTCGGAGCTTGGAGTTGTAGGCAAATTTAATAGAGAAGGATCCAGAGGGGGAGAGGGGACAAATACGATCATCAGCAGGAGAGGAGAAAGGAATATAGAGAGAGGAAAGGGCAAATCTCAACTGATTCAAAAGTTGACTCTGATGCTCACTGATGCCTGACCAATCCGGTAAATGCCAAGAGGGGATTGAATTAGATTCTCTCCAGTAACCAAAAACTTTCTTTCCATGGTGATTGATGAGGGTTCTTTTGATAGGGTCCCAAATAGGGTTAAGGCACAAAGGTTTATCACCTATCCACCAATCGACTAGAAGTCAATTAATCTACCATTTCCCAACCTCCACTTGGTTCCAGTATGTAGAAGAGGAAGAGAGCTAGTAACCGAGTTCCAAATAGCCAAGCCGTGGGGTGGGGAGGAGAGAAGGAAATCTTCATCTTGCGTCAAATATTTAGATCTCAATAGCTGAGCCCAGTGCAAGTTACCTTGAGCAACTTCCCAACCAATTTTAGCCAGCAGTGCAACATTCATATCAATAATTTGTTTGATTCCAAGCCCTCCTAGATTGGTTGGCTTACAGACTTCATTCCAAGAGACAAGGTGTATCCGCTTTTTGTCTTCCACCCCGACCAAAGAAATTTATTTTGGATTCTCTCAACAACAGTAATCACTGAGGAAGGCATTTTGAGAAGAGACATGAAATAGATAGGTAAACTCTGAAGAGTAGCTTTGACCAATTGAAGTTTTCAGCCTAACTAAGAATGGCTCCTTTCCAAGTGGCCAATTTTTTTGGTATCTCTCAATGACTGGATTCCACAGATGCTTGGTTTTCTTGCCTTTGAAAAGGGGAATGCCAAGATAGGAGGAGGGTAAGTCCACAATTCTGCAACCAAATATGTCAGCAATCCTCCTTTGAGTTTGAGGAGAGGTGTTTAGGAAAGATATACTACTTTTGTTGAAGTTAATCAGTTGCTGAGAGGCAAGTTGATAGTTTTCTAAAATTTCTTTGAGGGCACGAGCTTCAATCACCGAGGCGGCACTCAAGAGCAGAGTATCATCCACAAATTGGCTATGAGTGGCAAAGTTGGGGAGCTGGAAGTGATTTTGATACCAGAAATGTTAGATTGACTCTTGGCAGCCTCAAGAGCTCTGCTGAGGGAGTCTGCCATTAACAAGAAGAGGAAAGGAGACAGAGGGTCCCCCTATCAAATACCTCTACTATTTTTGAAGAATCCTTCTGAGATGCCATTTATGAGGATCAAGAAGTAAGGGGTTGCAATGCAAGAAAAATCTAGTTACACCATCTATTGTCAAAACCATAACTTTTTAGTACCCGGATCAGGAAATTCCAGCTAACTCTGTCGAACGATTTTTGCATGTCTAATTTGAGGATCATCCCCATGGACTTTGAGTGTTGGGAAAAGTGGATGGCTTCATGAACAATGATGATACCCCCTTGGATAAAGTGTCCACTGATGAATCCATTCTGATTCGACGTGATGAGGTCATTCATCAGGGGTTTAAGCCATGTGGCCAAAATTTTGGTGATGATTTTGTAGGAGGTGTTATAGAGGCTAATTGGCCTAAATCTAGAAAAAACTTAGATCCAAGAGCTTTGGGAGCAAGAGAAATGAAGGTGGTGTTCCATTCTTTTAGAAGGGAGTTGCTGGACTGGAATTCGTTTACCGCCTTGAAGAGATCATGCTTGATGATTTCCCAGAAGATTTGGAAAAAGGCATTACAAAAGCCATTAGGGCTAGGAGCTTTGTCACCTTTCATAGTGAAGACCGCTTTATGAATTTCCTCCATAGAGAAGGGTTTCGTTAAATTTCCATTCATGTCATCAGAGATTAATTTAGGAATGTGCTGAAGCATCTTGGACATAGCTTGCTCGTTGGGGGTCCTCAGCCTGAAGGAGATTAGAATAAAAAGAGACCAATTCATTAGAGATCTCAATGTCAGAGGTTAAAATATTACCTGCCGGAGTTAGCAGTTCTCTGATTTTGTCCCTACTTTTGTGTTTAGAGGTTGTAATGTGGAAGAACTTGGTGTTGCGGTCTCCCTGATCCAACCAAAGCACCCGTGATCTCTGCTTCCAATAGGTCTCTTCTTCTTTCAGGGTATTGTGGAAGTCGCTGAGAAGATGCCTTTCTTGTTTATGGAGTTGTTTCATTCTTCCTTCAACCTCCATCAGAGCTGAAATGTTAGCTATTTCCTGAGTCAGCTTTTGTTTATGAAGTTTGATGTTGCCGAACACTTTTTCTTCCAAATCTTAAGCTGATTTTTTATTTCCTTAAGTTTACTAGAGAACTTAAACATATCAGAGCCCTGAATTTTGATATCCCACCAGCTCTTAATAAGAGGGTCCAGATGATTATTTTCAAGCCAGGCAAGCTCGAATCTGAAGGGAGGATTTTTTATGTTCATCTTGTTGTTGGCACATAGAATTAAGGGGCTATGGTCAGATGCCACTTGGGTTAAGGAACTGAGAAAGAAATCGGGGTAAAGAGAGATCCAATCCAAAGATCCCATAGCCCTATCCAATCTACTTTGAATGTGATTTCTTCCCACTCTGTGATTGGACCAAGTGAAGGAGGTACCATGCAGGTCCATATCAAAGAGAGTCTCCCCATGTATGAATTTAGCAGAGCTTCCATGTTGTTGGGATTAGCAAGGGCTCCACCTTGCTTTTCAGAGGGGTAGAGAGTGTAGTTGAAGTCTCCCATAATGAGCACGGGAGATTTCCACAAATTTTTTATGAAATTTGAGATGTCCTGCCAGAGTCTTTCATAGTTGAGATTCCAAATTAGGGGCATAAACATTGATTGCTATCCAAGTAGAGTCAGAATCTACCTCTTGGAAGAGAATGCACAAAAATTGGGGTGTTGAAGAAGGTAATCACCTTTGATGTATTTGGGGTCCCAGAGAGTGCATAAGCCTCCCGAATTACCTATAGCAAGCTGGGAAGAAAAAGAGGTAGCATACCAAATTTTCAAGAGACTATCATCCTTTTTGAGTTTGGTTTCCTGAAGCATGATAATGTTAGGAGAGTGGTTAAATTTCATATCCTTGAGGACCCTCTATTTTTGTAGAGAGTTAAGACCTCTTATATTCCATGAGATCACCTTCATTTCTTGGATTTGGGTTTACTCCCCACAACCATGGGGATGGTGCTCTAGGTTCCTTGGGCCACATTTAGGGCTGATTCTTGTTGAAGCTTGACATTTCCCGGGATACGCCCATGAACTTTCTCTGTTCCAATATCAAGTTTCTTGCAACTACTTTGGGTCATGCAGAGGTTCAAACTATCTTCAGAGGTTTGAGTGGAGGGGGAGATCTAGGAATCAGAGAGGGGGAGGAAAGGTGGACCAAGGAAAGTGGAGCCAACAGGAGGAAACTCGAGCCAAGACCGGGGAGAGGGGGAAGGGAGAGGAGAAGGTTGGAGGGGGAGTGAGAAGGCGAGAGAAGGGGGGGCGAAGCAACCACAGAGGGGGGAACAACCATGGAGGAGGGGGGAGGGGAGGCCAAGGAGACCTCCGTGGGGATAGAAACCAAAGTGGAAAGAGGCAGGGGGTCGAGGGGTTGACCAAGTTGGAGTCGAAGTGATCTCTCCTTCTTCAAGGAGGGAAAAGGGGTTGGAAGTGGGGATGACTGGGGTCTCTTTAGGAATAATCTTTGGAATATATTTTCCTTTTTTCTTGGGAGAGGTTACAAGGGTTTTGGGCTTAGGTTGAGGCTTAGTGGGGCATCCGGTTGCTCTGTGACTCGATGCTTTTACAGATTGAACATGCTTGTGGAATATATTTGTATTCAATGGTTTGAGACCAGGTTCTAAAATCCGATAAGAGATCAATCGATTTTGGGAGTGGGAAACTGACATCAGCGTTGACACATAAATGAGCATGAATGAATCTAGTTTTGGCCTTTGTGGCTGGTCTATTGCAATTAGAGAACCCATAGATAGAGAAATACCTTCTATAACTAAAGGTGCCAAAGCTCTAGAGGAAGGCCCGGAAGACGAACCCAGATTGGAGCTTGTGTCATTGTTTCTATGAGCGGGTTGAAGCCAAGAGACCATTTCCTGATGTAGAACCCTCTTCTGCCGAAGAACCATAGACCACCTAGAAGAGCTCGAGAAAATTCTTCCTTCATGTTGAAAGAGAAGAGGACAAATCTTTGGCATCGCAACTATTTCTAGGGTGCCACAAGGGTTCCATTTCATGTGGGCCCATTTTTTGATATCTTTAAGGGGGGGTCTAGGACCCATCAACTTACCTACTAGGGATAGATCTCTAGAGGCAGCAGTAGCCTCTGTGATGTGAGAAGGGATGTGGAGAGAGAAGGACCCATCAGAGAGCATGAGAGTCAACTTCTCCAAATGGGAAGCAGAAGAGGACCCCTCCACTATTTTTTCCATGCCTTGGGGAGGCCAGGAGACATCCCCCGAGTTTGCAAGGAAATACTCCTAATCTAGACTAGAAGGTTACGGCATCAGATCCAACACTAGGGGACTCAAAAATTCAAAAAATCAGAGGGTGGAAAAGTATAGTAAATCATATTCATCGCTATATACATTTTGTATATTTTATCATTTTTATCGTATATCCTTTCTTATTTTTGGTGTTCATTTCTTTAGCTTTGGTCTTAGATGTTGTATTTTTCTGACATTATAACCATTAGTTTTTCATTTCCACTCACTTAACGCATTTTCTTTCCTTATATTATTTTCTATTTTATCGTTTATCTTTTATCGGTTGTTTAATATAATTACATACAAACGTTGGCCTACAATTTTTAATATTTAATGAGATAAATTATTTTTATTTTTCTACGTAGGAAATTCTTTCACAAACAAACATTAGAACTTTTTATTGTATTTCTCGTATTTTTATAACCATGTCAACTAATTGTCTCATTTCATTTTGTAGGTGGAGTCTACAACGTTGCAACTGCCAATTTAAACTGTCAAAGTCTAATTTTTGAAACATTTACACTGCTCCATTACTATTACCCATGCCTTTCTGCATTTTTTCTCTCATTGTGAATGGTACCACTTTAGGGTCCTTGGACATTTCCCATCACGGAGTACCACTTTTCAACATGTCCTTATTATTTACTCACATTGTCATCTAACCCTCTTTTTGGTTCCTTTCATCCACACATTATTGTTGTTGGTTTTTTAGAAGATATTCGCAACCTAATGCATGTATGCTATTATTTTGCACTTATCAAATGTGATCTTGAGAATTATAAACATGACTGTGGTATCCTTCATCATTTTATTTTCATTACCATAGATAACTACAAACCGCTTTTGTAGGATCCTTGACCACATATTAGTTTTATGATTTTAATCAACATCTTCACATCGTATAAATCCATATTTTATTCTATATTTCTATTGTAGTAACTTTACAAATAGTCTACATCACTTTATCTCTCATGTTGTGATTGTTTGGAGCCTACTCTTTGCTTGCCTCAACTCTGCAATTAGATAAAAAGGAAAAGCGCTATCCATGTATTCCTCATTTTCTCTATTTTCTCCTTTTGCATCACAAATTCCTTTTTCCGTGTGTGTCCTCATTGAAAGATCACATTTGGATTTGGTTTTAAAATGAACCTTTCTTTTCTGCATCCTACTTGATAACATAGTTTAAGTAGGGGTTAACTTGTTGCATCTCACATTATCACACACAACCTAAACTAAAAATAAAATCAACACATCTAAAACATCATCCTACAGGTGGAGTGATCTAGATTTCATCACCTAAAAAAATCCGTCGCGGTGTTCTGGCCATATTAGAAACTTTGTATAGACTTGTGCCTCTCATACCTTTGGGTATATTGAGGACTCCCAAGCCAAAACATCTTGAAACCAAACATAGACTTCCTTTCCTAGGTACCTTGTTATCCATCCCCTTTTTATTTTTCACACTTTCTAAATTAAAAACAAAAAGATTGTTTTCCTGAATTGCTTGGTTTAGTTAGTGTAAATTATGATTTTCTTTCATGCCCCGATTACTCGGTCAGTAGCCAAGAAAATGGAATATAACTTTTCTTCAAACAGCTCTTCATCTCAACAAACATCCAATGCAATAATTTCCTCATCCATGCCCTTGATTACCTCTTTCATGGGCACTCAACCCCTCATCAATGTTTCTCACCAAGGACCCCTTGTTCACACTTTGACCTTAGATGAGACCAATTCTTTCTTATACCATCAATCTATCCCATCTAGGCCAGCCACCCCACCATCCATTAGATTGGATCCTTTTGGCCCTCCTATTGTTCCTCGCGGTGATGTAGAGTTCCAACAACTTCTTGATGCCAATCCGGTGGCTCTCCAAGACTATATCCTTAGGAAATCCACTCAGCTTCCCCTAGATGGTCCACCACTTCTATAGTGCCCACTTCTTTATGACACCTTTTGATGTTTATTCTGATATAGTTGATCAAATTATGGACATTATTATGTTTTGATTTAGTATGATGTTAGACATTGATCATGGATTATTGTTGATCTTGATTGGTTATGATGCATGATGATTATTAGAGACACTCATATGTGGATGATGATATACTATTTGACATGGATGTTTTATGGATGTTGTTCGGACATGTGATTTTGGATATTTTGCGATGATGATATAGTTGTTGGGATGAATTGTATGTTATAATGTTAAACTACCTTGATGTTGTTGTGATTTACATACTTAGATGATTTTGTGATTTTATTTATATCATGTTGGATGTTCTGATATGGCCATGAGGCCGAAGGAGGTATTTGTATTTTGTAAGTTAAAAATATCACAACAAAACATCGGGGATTGGAGACCAACCACAATGGAATTCTAGGTGAATTTGACAAGGCCACCATGGCAACTCATGTTATTGTGTTGTGTGTTGTTTTGTTAGGGATTCCCATGGGCGATTTCCTTAACATGTGACCATGGGTATTATGTATTTTATTAGTGATGTGTCCCTTCTTTTAATTAATTAAAATTGTTGTGGATTAATGTGAGAAATCATATGGTTAAAATTTAAATAAATAAGATTGGGATATGGGAAAGTATTAATGGAAGTTGTTGGCTGTTGCATTTAATATGTAAGGGTTGTGTAAGAGTTGTGTAAGTCTGATTTTGGAGTATGAAATACTCCACCCCCATGAAAAATTCGAATTTGTGCTTAGGGGCCATTTTGGAGGCTTGTGGGACAAGTAAAACTTATCCCATGCCTCTAAATTTAATTTACCAACCATACTTATGGTTGGAGAAGTGATTTGTGACTTTTATAATGAATTTTGTTAATCATGTTGCTTTGTTTCGATTGAACTCTCTTACATTTTATTTAATTTGTTGTCCTTGAGGTGTGGGCTTTTGGAGTGTGCAAGTAACTTGTCATGTTTTCACCCACCTCTTTATTGTGCTTGGGAGAATGGATTTTGTCTTTTTGTTTGAATTTGAGGATGTGTGATGTGGCATCCTACATGGATCTACATCATCCTCTCTTCTTCCCTCTTCTATATAATTCAAACTTTTTTCTTGTTTTGAGGTTGTTGAATCATTTTGCAACTTCTTTGGGGGCACATTTTCTTGTGTTGGAGCTCTTGTTTTGGAGGAAGTTTGAAGAAAGCTTTGCATACTTGGGAGATTTCTGTTTGGAACTATGTTATTGACTTTGAAAGCTTGTTGTTTGGAGGCAAAGTAACCATGGAGAGGTAGGAATTCAACTCTCCTTTTATTTGTTATTTTCTTGCTCTGTTGTATGAATGGTGCATGTTTTGTTTATTTGTTGGCTGGTTGGGTAGACTACCTTAGGGATGGTGTAGGAGAAGGCTATGAGGAATCCGTGTAGGGGGCATAAGGAATGCCATTGACATCAAAGTTTTGTTGAGGAGTTTGGGTTTGGGATCCACCATGGAAAAGAAATAGCTTGCATTTCTTACTTTTGGGGGCTTACTTTGTGGGGGCATAAGGATATGTGTGGTGAAATTTATTGGTGGTTTGTTCTGGTGGATGCCCAATTCCCAATTGGGAGGCATAAGCATCTTCCCCATAGACCTTGCTCCTTTGGCTTGCATGATCAAGCCTGAGTTTTGATTGGAATGTTTTCAATTGCAGTTGTGAACTGTTGTTTTGTGTTGAACTATGTTTTATATTGAATTATGCATGTGAAAGAATGTTGTGTGTTGTGGAAGCTAGTTGTTTCCATGGGTTGAATCACACCTCTTATTGTATTTTGGTTGGGGCTTGGGGGCTAATGATGAAGGAAGGCTTCTCCTTTCATTGGATGTCTTGGTTGGGTGGAGAGCGTTCCCTTCCCCCTCTTTTTTGTGATCAACTTGGAGAAAGAGAAAATGTGCATGTTGCTGTCTTGGAGCAAAGGAAAAATGTAGTTTGATAGTCCCTTGTGAAAACATATTCATTGTAATCCTTTCCCACTTGATGTGGATGGAAATTGTAATGTATACTTGTGAAGAAATGATGTTGTAATTGAATATGGAAATATATATATTTGAATTGTGAAAGACATTTACATTCTTTCTATACATTGGAAAGAAATAAATAGAATGTTGTTATTGCTTTCAAACATTGAAGTATATAAAGTATATAATTGGAATTAATAAAGAATACAAAGACCTTCTCTCATATGCATTTTTTGATTAAATTCAATATTTCGTTGTGTGGCAAAAGAGATAGTTAGATCTCTATTTGGAAAGAGAAAATGTACGTGAAACAATGTTGTATTTTTGTATTTTGGGAATGTGTATAAATTAAATTTAGTACTTGCTTTGGATTTAGAATGGTTGTTTATAAACAACTGAATGTATTAGATTAGTTTAGAAATGAAATGCCACATTTGAAGGATAAAATTTGATATACAGATTTAAAAGGAATAGATCTCTGTTATAAACTTTAAAAATGGAAAGTAAATTTAATTAAAATGTACAGTTTGGACCTGCACTTAATAATCAACTTGAAAATGATATAGTTTAGTATGTTGAGACATCAAGGAACTCAATTGGCAAAGAACACTTAAGAAAACAATTTTAAACATTGCAAATTCGAGTCAAATCTCTTCCACGGTCGTTTCTGTCATTTGATGGAAAAATGTATATTGAAACTCAAACAAGTAAATTTACCTTCCCTAAACATTTTAAACCCTTCCTAGAGCAATCCTCGATGTCTTTTTGGCATGTTGAGTGAAGGAGAAGATCCAATTTAATCAAATTTGAAAGTTGGAAATTACCAATTGGCTTTTTAAAAGCCTGTAGATCCTTTTTGCAAAATTTACCACTTATACCTAATAAAAATATAAAATTTATGTTTTTATGCAAAGAGAGCATTGAGAGCTTTCCATAAAGTCCTCGTTTTCCCAAAACTGAGCTTTCTAGCAAAAGTTATGGCACTTTGAAGTTTTTCTGCCTTGGCGGGAAAATTTGGGAAAATTTTTCCATTAAAATCCTTAGGAAAATTTTAAAGTTTGGTTCAGGAAAATATTTGAATTTTCCTCTTCCATCCCACAACCAATTAGAGGCTGCCACGTGTCCTCACGGGGAAGCGGCGGAGGCGCGCCATCATCTACACCCTTGGGCCTTTTAAACAAATTTGGGAAAAAATTTTGAATTTTCCTTCGCCGGCCTGCAGCCAATCACAGGCTACCATGTGGTAGAATGGGGTCACAGCAGAGGGGAGAGAACCTTATAACTTTCAAAAAAAAAAATTGGAAATTTTTCCTAAAATTTCCCGACCCCGCACTCCCGCCCCCTGCCCTGTTGAAATCCTTCCGCGGACATGCGGACTCGCGCGCCTAACTTTTCCCTTATCTCCTCCTTTGGTGAAATTCACCAAATCTCCCCACCGATCTACCTCTCCCTCTCCTTCATCCCTACGATGGCTTGTTGAGCACCACATGTCCCTAGCGGACCCGGGTGTGTGTGTGGGCGTTATTTTGATTTTCTCTCCCTCTTGGGCGAAATGCCCCAAACTCTTCCGCCGCTCCACCCTTCCTCACCCTCTCCCACTTTGGATCAGAACCCAACACGTGTCCTTGGAGGAGGCATGAGCACAAATGGAAATTTTCTCCCGTGCAAGGAAAAATTCCAAATGCTGCCCCGTGACCGCCAACCTAAAATTTTCTCTTCACCCCTGCTTGACACGTGTCCCCTTGGGGAAAATTTGACCCCTAAAGTCCGCTTGCCCATATCTTGAGTTTCTGAAGGAGTTAGGAGGACTTATTTATATCACCAGAAATGTGAGAAAATTCCTATCCAATGGAAATGATTTAGGGAAATTTTTAATTCTTTAAGTATGAGAAAAATCAAGTTAAAACTCTTAGCCTGTTAAAGAGTGGGTATGGGGGTAAATTACTCCTTGAACCTAACTGGAACTTCTAGCCCTAAGCTTAAGACCTTGTGAACACGATAATGTCAACATTTGTCTTATAACTTGGTTGTGGACACTTCTATCAAAAAAAAAATTCTTCCATAATTTTCTAACTAATCCTAGGTTATTTCTTGGGTCTCAAATGGGTTGTTTTAACGGGCATCACACTTGGTATCAAAGCAAGTGGTTTAAAAGCTTGGACCATTGGGCACACTAAAAACTTGGGACATGCAAGCTAAACCTAGCACACTTTTAAACCTAGAAAAAAACTTAGCTATAATTTGTATATTTTAGTAAACATGGAAGTTTTGTAAAACTTAGCAAAATAAACTAACTCTCACTTTGGCCTTTGCGGGGAGGTTTAGACGGAGCGAGAGGAACCTTCACAGAGACTCGACTCACCACCACCACCCCCCAATAGATCGGGGTGTAGTAGCTATCCTACCCCAAATCTTGTAGGCCCTTCAGGATGTCAATGTTGCTCTACGTGGAAGATTAGGAGGAGGACATGCAACTAGTCATGATAGAGCCCCTTCTATCGAGGGTCATGTATCTCCTCGACCCAATGAGGAGCATAGAGGAGAGAACTCCCATGTAGAGTTAGCCATAGAGTAGAGTCACCACCTAGGAGACATGGTGATAGAGTTCCAGAGCATAGAGAGAGGTCTCAAAGCCCTAGGCTTAGGGATGAGCATGTAGAGAGACTTAGAGGTTATTAGAATACAGTAGTAGATCACATCAAGGAGATCCTAAAGCTTTTGCCCTCACATTACTCAAGTGACATGGGTGGATTTCAGGAAGAGGCGACTTGGGTAGTGAGCTTAAGAAGTTGTTGGTTGCTTCAAGATTTGTCCTTGTTCTAGCAACACGAAAGCTCGTGTTGCGATCCATCTACTAAGGGATGGAGCGGGATTATGTGGGAGGATAGAGGAGGAGAAGATCCATGTAGATTTAGAGAGAGAGAGACCGGGAGCTATTTGAGGAGAGATTCAGGAGTAGGTACTTGTCATGGAGGTTCATACAGTAGAGGATCGATGAGTTCCATGACCTCCGACATGATTCTCTTTTAGTAGCAGAGTATGAGAGTAGATTTATGGATCTACTCCAGTATGTAGAGTATATGCAGGATGAGCAGGAGTGGATTCATAGGTTCATCCGGGGCCTAAATTTAGATATTGGAGGTGCAGTGTGGATCCACTACCCACAGACATTAGCTGAGTCCATCGAGAAGGTCTATATTGCAGAGATGAGACTGGGGAATGACCCAACAAGCTAGAGATCGATTCCAAAGCCACATACAATAGATGTAAGATGGTAGATCGAGGGAGTCGGCACCCCTTCCTGTGGTGACCAAGGTATAACATATTCATCTTTTAGGCCACAACAATGAGAGCAAGCAGCAAAGCAGTCCCGCCCACCTTATAGACCTCCACAGAGAGATGATGCACAAAGAGGTCAGAGTATGGGGCCTTCTCCTAGGGGTCCCATCAAGACACAGGGTGGAACTAGAGCTCATTCGGAGGAGCTCGCCAGAAAGAGACCTTAGCAAACCATAACCGGATCATCGAGATCCACACAATAGGCTTCTAGGGCACCTACTGGAGGTGCTACTCATTGGAGAGGATTAGGAGGATGTTTTTGTTGTGGAGTTATGGACACTTTTGGAGAGATTTCCCACATAACCCTAACAACAAGGGTAAGGCACAGATTTCATAGCCGAATGTTGGTGACATGGGACGTATCCATAGGATTTATGTAGTAGTTGAGAACCACCAGGAAGAGCATCAGAGCACATTCATTGAGACATAGGTAGCATTGGTGGTATTCCTACCTCTGTATTGTTTGATTCTAGTTCTTCTAATTCTTTCATTGCACCATCTCTAGTAGAGTGATGTAGGCTAGTGGTAGTTAGATAGGGTCTTAGTTGGGATGTCAAGATGGCTTCTAAAGCCAAGATCTCTATAGACTCCTTAGTTAAGGAGTGTGTAGTGGATTTTGGACCTTTCACCACTACCTCAGACCTCTGTATCCTTCCTTTGGGCTCATATGGAGTCATTTTGGGATTGATTGGTTATCTGCACACAAGGCCAAGATGGATTGTTATCACAAGACTATATCTTGTGCAGATGATTTGGGAGTAGAGTCGGTGATTTCAGGGGTCATGAGACCCATTTCTATTTACACCATCTCTGTTATGCAGCTTAAGCGGTGTGTGTAATGGGGTTGTCAGATGTATGTTGTTATAGTTAGTGACAGATAGAGGATGGGTCTAGTGGACCATCACTAGATGATCATCCCATTTTGAGAGAGTTTTCTGATGTCTTTCTAGGGGAGCTACTGGGGTTACCACCCCCACGTGAGATTGACTTTCATATAGATTTAGTTGCTAGAGCAGAGCCCATCTCACAAGAACATTATCAAATGACCACCCCAAAGCTCGTGAGCTCAAGTTACAACTTGATCTTCTATTGGAGAAAGGCCTTATCCGTCCTAATGTATCCCCTTGGGGTGCACTAGTGATCTTTGTGAAGAATAAGGATGGATCCTTGTAGTTGTGTATTGATTACCACTAGCTAAACAAGGTAACGATCAAGAATCGTTATCCTCTTCCTCGTATTGATGAATTATTTGATCAGATGAAGGGAGCCACAATTTTCTCTAAGATTGATCTCAAGTCAAGGTACCATCAGCTGAGGATTTCGGAGGTGGACATTCATAAGACCACCTTCCACATGAGATATGGGCACTATGAGTTCATAGTGGTGCCTTTTGGTTTGACTAATGCCCCTGCAGTGTTCATGAGTTTGATGAATGGGGTATTTAGGAACTTATTAGATCGCTTCATGCTCATCTTCCTAGATGAAATTTTGATATACTCACGTACATGTGAGAAGCACGAGGGCACCTTCACTAGATTCTTGGTGTCTTCATGAGCAGAAACTTTATGGGAACTTGGAGAAGTGTGCATTCTTTCAGATAGAGGTACAATACTGGGACACATATCATTTTCGGGGAAGGTATCACAGTCGATCCTTCCAATATTAGATCCATTATGGATTGTCCAAAGCACCCACTATAGTGATGGAGGTGCACAACTTCATGGGGATTAGTAGGTTACTATAGGAGATTTGTTCAAGAATTCTCTCTTGATTGTATACCATATCACTTCCTTCAAAGGAAACGAAAGAATTTTGTTTGGTCAGACAGATGTGAGTAGGCCTTCAGGATACTAAAGGAGTGCCTCACCATAGCACCTATTCTTTCGATTACGGATCCACATGGTGAGTTCTTTGTTTTCATGGATGTTTCTTTATGGCGGGACTTGGAGGTGTGTTGATACAGGAGGGTAGAGTAGTGGCTTTTAAGTCTCGTAAACTCAAAGATCACAAGCTTAATTATCCTACCCATGGTCTTGAGCTTACAATAGTTGTGCATGCTTTGGTTAGATGGAGACATTTTCTTCTTCATAGGAGATTCACACTCGGGGAAAATCATTTGAATCTTCACCACCGCTTCACGTAGCCCAATCTCAACGCTCGTCAATGGTGTTGGATGGAGTTGATTTTTGAGTATGACATGGAGATAGAGCATGTGAAGGGGAAGGAGAATGTGGTAGTAGATACTCTCAGTAGATGGAGACATGTGGCTATGGCCACATCAGTGAGCATAGATTTACGGAGCAGGATTCTTCAGCGGCTTCCTCTTGATAGCTTCTACATTGCAGTTCGAGTAGAGATCGAGTCATAGAGACCCGTTGAAGGGAAGTTTGATGGTTTTTCCTTAGAGGTATATGGCCTTCTCAAGAAAAGAGGCCAGATATATGTGTCCAGAGATGGAGGCTTGAGGTAGGACATCTTGGTAGAGGCACATTGTGCACCCTATTCAGACCCATCCGGGGTGAAGAAGATGCACGCCACCTTGCGACAATTATATCATTGGAGAGGATTTGTAGAGACGTGACCAATTTATGTCACGATGTTTATATTTATAGAGAGTTAAGGTCGAGCATCAACATCCAAAAGCCTTCTTTATCCTCATGCTATCTTGGAATGGAAGTGGGACACTATTTCCATGGATTTCATTGTTGGGCTACCAATTTGAGATATCATCACGACGCCATTATGGTCATGGTTGATAAATTGAGAAAAGTGGCTCACTTCTCTTTGGTGAAGACCACTTACACAGCTAGAGCAGTGGCATGAGTGTATTTGGATGAGATTGTCAAGTTACATGGGATTCCACAAAAGATCATTTGTGACCATGATCCTTTGTACACTTCACATTTCTGGACTACCATGCAGTATGTCCTCGGGACGAGAATCAACTTCAACACAACATATCAACCTGAGACAAATGAAGACTGAGTGGGTGAATCATATTTTAGAGGACATGCTTAGGATGTATGTGATGGATCAGTAGTCTAAATGGGAGGAGTACCTATACTTAGTGGAGTTTTCCTACAATAATAGTTTCCAGAGTTCCATAGGCATGGCTCCTTTTTAGGATTTGTATGGTAGAGAGTGCAGGACACCTCTTAGCTGGGATAGGTTAGAGGAAAAATTTTCTCTTGGACCAGCTCTTCTACATGACATGGAGTAGCATGTGGTGTTGATCGGTAGACAGAGATTGTAGGAGGCACAAGATAGGTAGAAGAAGTATGTAGATCAACATAAGATCGATCATAGTTTTAATGTGGGCATGAAGGTGTTCCTTCGTGTCATGCCACACAAGATCCCTATCCATTATGGAAAAGGTTCTAAGTTAGCTCCTAGATTCGTTGGTCCTTTTGAGATCTTGGAGTGTATCGGCCCTTTGGTCTACTATCTAGCATTGTCACCTAGCTTGTCTCACATACATGATGTTTTTCATGTTTCATTTCTCAAGATATATATTGCAGATCTTCTTATGTGTTAGATTGGAATCATCATTACATGTGGGCATGGGCAGGTGATGGTGGAGCTTGTTCGCATCTTAGATCGCAGGACCCTAGACCTTTGAGGTAGAGAGGTTGATTAGGTTCGGGTGCAGTGGGACAGATATGATGAGACTGCAACTACATGAGAGGATGCTACTTCATTACGAGTTCAGTTTCCACATTTGTTCCGGTAGACTTCTAGGAGGAAGTTGATTCTAAGGGAAGAGGATGTAGTGCCCACTTCCCTATGGCACCTTTTGATGTTTATTCGATACGATTGATCAGATTATGGACATTATTATGTTTTGATTTAGTATGATGTTAGACATTGATCATGGATTATTGTTTATCTTGATTGGTTGATGATGCATGATGATTATTAGAGACACTCCTATGTGGATGATGATATACTATTTGACATGGATGTTTTATGGATGTTGTTCAGACATGTGATTTTGGATATTTTGTGATGATGATATAGTTGTTGGGATGAATTATATGTTATAATGTTAAACTGCCTTGATGTTGTTGTGATTTACATACTTAAATGATTTGGTGATTTTATTTATATCATGTTTGATGTTCGATATGACCATGAGGAAGGAGGTATTTTTATTTTGTAGGTTAAAAATATCACAACAAAACATCGGGGGATTGGAGACCAACGACAATGGAATTCTAGGTGAATTCAACAAGGCCACCATGACAACTCATGTTATTGTGTTGTGTGTTGTTTTGTTAGGAATTCCCATGTGGGGTATTTCCTTTACATGTGACCATGGGTATTATATAGTTTATTAGTGATGTGTCCCTTCTTTTAATTAATTAAAATGTGGTGGATTAATGTGAGAAATCATATGGTTAAAATTTAAATAAATTAAATTGGGATATGGGAAAGTAATAATGGAAGTTGTTGGTTCTTGCATTTAATATGTAAGGGTTGTGTAAGAGTTGTGTAAGTCTGATTTTGGAGTATGAACTACTCCACCCCATGAAAAATTCAAATTTGTCCTTGGGGGCTGTTTTGGAGGCTTGTGGGACAAGTAAAACTTGTCCCATGCCTCTAAATTTAATTTACCAACCATACTTATGGTTGGAGAAGTGATTTGTGACTTTTATAATGAATTTTGTTAATCATGTTGCTTTGTTTTGATTGCACTCTCTTATATTTTATTTAATTTGTTGTCCCTTGAGGTGTGGGCTTTTAGAGGGATGGATAGGTGTGCAAGTAACTTGTCATGTTTTCGGACCCCCTCCCCTCTCTCTACCCCATCCCACCCTCTCTTTATGTGTGCTTGGGAGAATGGATTTTGTCTTTTGTGTTTGAATTTGAGGATGTGTGATGTGGCATCCTACATGGATCCACATCATCCTCTCTTCTTCCCTCTTCTATATAATTCAAACTTTTTGCTTGTTTTGGGGTTGTTGAATCATTTTGTAACTTCTTTGGGGCGCATTTTCTTGTGTTGGAGCTCTTTTTTTGGAGGAAGTTTGAAGAAATATTTGCATACTTGGGAGATTTTGCTATTTGGAACTGTGTTATTGAATTTGAAAGCTTTTTGTTTGGAGGAAAAGTAACCATGGAGAGGTAGGAATTTAACTCTCCTTGTATGTTGTTATTTTCTTGCTCTGTTGTGTGAATGGTGCATGTTTTGTTTATTTGTTGGTTGGTTGGGTAGACTACCTTAGGGATGGTGTAGGAGAAGGCTATGGGGAATCCATGTGGGGGAATAAGGAATGCCATTAGCATCAGAGTTTTGTGGGGGAGTTTGGGTTTTGGATCCACCATGGAAAAGAAATAGCTTGCATTTCTTACTTTGTGGGGGCATAAGGAAATCTGTGGGGGGCATAAGGAGGGATTTGTGGGGGCATAAGGATATGTATGGTGAAATTTATTGGTGGTTTGTTCTGGTGGATGCCCAATTCCCAATTGGGAGGCATAAGTAGCTTCCCCCATAGACCTTGCTCCTTTGGCTTGCATGATCAAGCCTGAGTTTTGATTGGAATGTTTTCAATTGTAGTTGTGAACTGTTGTTTTGTGTTGAACTATGTTTTATATTGAATTATGCATGTGAAAGAATGTTGTGTGTTGTGGAATCCAATTGTTTCCATGGGTTGAATCACACCTATTATTGTATTTTGGTTGGGGCTCGGGGGAATAATTATGAAGTAAGGCTTCTCCTTTCATTGGATGTCTTGGTTGGGTGGAGAGAATTTCCTTTCCCCCTCTTTTGTTGTGATCAACTTGGAGAAAGAGAAAATGTGCATGTTGCTATCCTGGAGAAAAGGAAAAATGTAGTTTGATATTCCCTTGTGAAAACATATTCATCGTAATCCTTTTCCACTTGATGTGGATGGAATTTATAATGTATACTCGTGAAGAAATGATGTTGTAATTGAATATGGAAATATCTATATTTGAATTATGAAAGACATTTACATTCTACTCTATGGATTGGAAATAAATAAATAGAATGTTGTTATTGCTTTCAAACATTGAAGTATATAAATTATATAATTGGAATTAATAAAGAATTGAAAGACCTTCTCTCATATGCTTTTTTATTGAATTCAATGTTTCGTTGTGTGTGGCAAAAGAGATAGTTAGATCTCTATTTGGAAAGAGAAAATGTACGTGAAACAATGTTGTATTTTTGTATTTTGGGAATGTGTATGATTGAAATTTAGTATTTTCTTTGGATTCAGAATGGTTGTTTATAAACAACTGAATGTATTAGATTAGTTTAGAAATGAAATGTCACATTTGAAGGATAAAATTTGATATACAGATTTAAAAGAAATAGATCTTTGTTATAAACTTTAAAACTGGCAAGTAAATTTAATTAAAATGTACAGTTCAGACCTGCACTTAATAATCAACTTGAAAATGATATATTTTAGTATGTTGAGACATCAAGGAACTCAATTGGCAAAGAACACTTAAGAAAACAATTTTAAACATTACAAATTCGAGCCAAATCTCTTCCACAGCTGTTTTCTGTCATTTCATGGAAAAATATATATTGAAACTAAAACAAGTAAATTTACCTTCCCTAAACATTTTAAACCCTCCCTATAGAAATACTCCATGTCCGTTTGGCATGTTGAGTGAAGGAGGAGATCCAATTTAATCAAATTTGAATGTTGGAAATTACCAGTTGACTTTTTAAAAGCCTGCAGATCCTTTTTAGAAAATTGACCATGTACACCTCATAAAAATGTAAATTTTTATCTCTCATGCAAAGAGGGTATCGAGATCTTTCCATAAAGTCCTTGTTTTCCCAAAACTGAGCATTCTAGCAAAAGTTATGGCACTTTGAAGTTTTTCTGCCTTGGTGGTCAATTTTGGGAAAATTTTCCCTGGTGAGCCTGCGGCCCGAAAAATTCCCATTAAAATCCGTAGGAAAATTTTAAAGTTTGGTTCGAGAAATTTTTTAAATTTTCCTCCTCCAACCCATAGCTAATAATAGGCTGCCACGTGTCCGCATGGGGTAGAGGCAGAGCGCGGCATCATTTATGCCCTTGGGCCTTTTAAAAATTTGGGAAATTTTTTTAATTTTCCTCCTCCAAAGACCTTGATTAATCACAAGCTGCCACATGGCGGCATCATCATGGAGAAGAGGAGGGAGAACCTTATCACTTTTCAAAAAAAAAATTGGAAATTTTTCCTAAAATTTTCCGCAACCCCGCACTCCCACCCCCGCCCTGTTGAAATCCTTTCACTGACGCATGGACCCGCATGCCTAACTTTTCGCTTACCTCCTCCCTTCAAAGTGAAATTCACCAAATCTCTCCCCCGATACGTCTCTCCCTCTCATTTGTCCTCGTGATAGTTTGTTGAGTGCCATGTGTCCCTAGCAGACCCGCGGGTGTGTGGGCGTTATTTTGATTTTCTCCCTCTTGGGTGAAATGCCCCAAACTCTTCCGCCGCTCCGCCCTTCCCTCACCCTTTTGGATCAGAACCCGACATGTGTCCTTGGAGGACCCACAGTGCGGGCACAAATGGGAACATTCTCCGCACAAGGAAAATTCCAAATGTCACCCCGTGACCCACCAACCCGAAATTTTCTCTTCACCCCCGCTTGACACGTGTCCCCTCGGGAAAATTTGACCCCTAAAGTCTGCCTACCCATATATTGAGTTTCTGAAGGAGTTAGGAGGACTTTTTTATATCACCAGAAAGGTGAGAAAATTTCCTATCCAATGGAAATGATTTAGGGAAATTTTAAATGATTTAATTATGAGAAAAATCAAGTTGAAACTCTGAGCCTGTTAGAGAGTGGGTATGGGGTAAATTATTCCCTAAACCTAACTGGAACTTCTAGCCCTAATTCTATGACCTTGTGAACTGATAATGTCAAAAATTGTCCCGCTGACTTGGTTTTGGACACTTCTATAAAAAAATTTATTTCATAATTTTCTAACCCTAGGTTGTTTCTTGGGTCTCAAGTGGGTTGTTTTAACCGGGCATCACAACCTCAATGATTTACTCTTATTAGACCAATCCCAAAATCACCCCATTTGTAGTAAAAAAACATCTATAGCCTAATGTGACCTCGCTTCATCTTTTACCAATCCTCCATCTCACCAAACTACTCAACTAGTCATACCCATTCCTCCCAATCTTCCTCCAATCAATACAACTATTGTAACTACTGTTCTTATCACCTCTTCAACCACTATTATCACTAGTGTCCCTATCCAACATGCCCAAACATCACATCCCCTATCCAAATAACATGATCCTCTCACATCACATGTGCATGTCATTGCTTCCCAACCTTTTCCTATAATTTTTCCGTATTATATAATGCCTAATCCACCTTATCAACCTATCTATACCCACATTCTCACTCAACACTTTCCGCAACAACCTACCTAGTCCCAAAAATCATACCATGTTCCCATTTCTCAACAACAATTATTTCAACAACCACCCCTTCAATCACAACCCATGATTTACACTCACCCCCATCAAATTCCTCAAACACCCACGCATCCACAAATCCACCAACAAACTCATATGGCCACTTCTTACATGTAACCACCACCTCTCATCCCCAACAGACTCTTTTGAATGATCCCATGCATGCTCTTGTGAATAGGTTAGCCAACCTCGAAGTTGTTACTTTAGGATCCAAAGTTTCATTATCATACAAACAAATCTATAACGATCCTATTCACCCATTTGTACCAATTAAACCATATCCTCTGCACTAGGAATTTCTAAAATTTTCCAAGTTTAACAGAAAATAGGATCCACAACAACACCTTCGTGTATTCAAACATGTATGCTACCTTATTGCATATGATCAGGACTTAATGCTTCACACTTTCCCCATGTCCTTTGTCAGTCCCACACTAGACTAGTACAATAGTATTCCTCAATATTCTATATTCTCCTTCTCCCAACTCTGTAACAATTTTTAGAACATTTTTTTATTAACATTACATGTAAACTAACTATCAATGATATATACACCATGCAAAATTTTGAGAACAAGTCCAACACAGACTTCATCGCATAATGGAATGGAATTATAAACCAATTATCCTTCCCTCTTCTATAAGCTAATCTCATCGATCTCTTCTCATATTTGTGTGCAAAGCATATATCTTCTACTTTACAAATCCAATCATTCGACCTTCAATGAAGCCTTCACCATTGCTTGAAAAATTGAAACACATGCCCTTGTGCAAGGTCATTTAAAATTAAAATCAAATAAACCTAAACATGAATTTACCAAGTCCTCCACACAAAATGACAAATCAAAGGTGACGACCAATGTTGTGGTTGTTAAATCATCTTCCGCACCTACTTCTAGTGTGTGGCCTCAACAAAGATCCCTTAAACAACCACCCAAATATACTCTTATAGGAGAATCATATGGTTCGATATTTGACAAGTTTATGGTGGTTCATCTTATTACACTCCCCCTAATCTGACCACTAGATGAGACGAGACCTAAATTGATGTGGTATCATGAGGATCACTTTTGTAAGTAATATCAAGTTAGAGGAAACATCATAGAAAAATGCATGACCTTTAAGGATCTCATCCAAAAACTTATTGATCAAAGTGACCTCCAAGTAGATAACCAAAACACACCTGTAAATCAACCATTGAATGTATTTAAATAGCCATTCCCCAATCTTGCTCCAAAAAATCAAACCACTACTCCCACATCCCAACCTCCTAATGGCTAGACCATTAACACTATTCATAGTATTGATACCATTTATCAGAACCTCCTTTGCCAAAAATTTTGCCCACTCCACCAACCATCACATATCCATCAAAATCTAGCATGCCCATAACCTCTTTAGGCTTGGTTACATCCACTTCACCATATTTTCCATCTATGACTTCATCTATTGAACCCCCTTCCACATCTATGAAAACTACGACCACATCAACCTCCTCAACACCTATGCCAACTTCCACCCCAAGTATGACTACCTCTACCTCAATATCCAAGATTCCACCTATGAATACACCATTACCTACTCCCCTAATCAATACAAGTGTAATTGGTACACCAACCATATCAATGAAACCTACAACATGTACACCCACCCATCCTAAACCCACACAATCAACCAACCCTTTAGACATAGTTAAATGCATCGTGTAGAAGCCCCTTCCACTAATAATATTACACACTTTTCCACCAAAAATAGTCATTATAACCAAATATGCCACTACTTCCACCAAGGACAAATATCCACAAGAAAAAATTAATAACCTTGGTGTCCTTACAAATAATCTTCTCACACATCGCATAAAAAGGTAGATATTTTTTTCCCTAAGACCAAACCTTCTAAAGCCACATCATCATATTTTATTTTGGGACCCCTCCCTACATCATCTTCTTCTATTTTGGGACCACTCCCTTCATCATCTTCTTCTATTTTGGGATCATCCCCTTCATTGAAAACCTTCGCCACTAATAAAATAACACAACAAATACCTCTTTCTAAACCACCTCCCAAAACGAGTCTAGGTCATCCACATCATCAACTAATATTCCAAATCAATCATAGTCAACTCCATCCTATTTAAAATCTAATAGAGTATCAAAGTATCCCATCACACCACCTCACATCAAACTATCATTAAATTCATCACAAAACCTTTCACCTATAGCCACACCATCACCTATTCCTTGGGATATTATACTACAATGTTTTACCAAAAGCCTCGGAAATCACCTTACCACCAATTAAACCCTTCAACCCAAGTGCACCAAGACCCTCATGGTTTGACTCTAACCTTATTTTTGCATACCACTATGCACCAGGGCATGACACTAAACATTGTAGATCCCTTCAAACCATCATACACAACCTTATCAATGAGGATGATCTCCTTGATGAGGAGGAACCAACTCTTCCACCAACCATATCCACTTCCTCTGCCCCACCTTCATTTACCAAAATATCTAAGTCACTCAGTCCATCCAAGTGACACTACCATTCCTCCATCTAATCCAGTTCCTCTCGAGGAATGCCCTCCTCTCTACATTGATGTTGTTAAAATAACTACTCATTTAGGCTCATATGACTCCAAACCAATGGTCCAAAATAAATCAAGGACCTTTGTTGTTATCCCTCCTCCTAAGGATCTTACCTCATCCTCATCCCCATCATCCGCTCCCACCACTCATCCCCTATCATCCCCTCCATCTTCCTCTAAGGAAAGGTATCTATCTTGGCCACTCCTAATCCCGCTTCCATTGAATAGACCATTGTCAAACAACTTCACCATGCCCGGTTAAGATGTCACTTTATGAGCTTATCCAAAGCTCTCCTAACCACAAACATGCTCTTATTGAAGCTTTACAGCATATCCTAGTATCATCTAATGAGCCTCAACCCCTCGCAGCTCTAGCTGATGCTTTCGTAGCATCTACCACCATGTCCTTTGAGGATTCTAAAATCCCTAACATGCCACCCAAAGAACACAATATTCCTCTCTTCATCATGGTCTGCATCAATAACACATTCATCGATGGACTATGATTGATAATGGTTTTAGTATCAATATAATTTCTTCTCACACCTTCAACCAACTCAAACTACCTAACACCATTGTTGTTGAATCCCCTACCATCCTCTGTGCCTTCAACAATGTTGTCACCCCCATTGGGTACAGTTATCCTTCCCATTCATGTCATCCATAAACTCCTTCATGAGATCTTCTACATTATAGAAGGATAATTTTAGTATAATATTCTACTTGGACGTCCTTGGATTCGTGCCATGCACTGTGTCCCATCTACCCTCCACCGTTGTATTAAATATGAATATGAAGGGACAATTCATACTCTCCTCTCCAATGAACCTCCTTTCAAGACATGTCGTATGACCTATCGACCAAATGAATTTCTTGTCCCTAAATCCAACCCTTCTTCTGACGCATCCACTAGTTCTTCTATGCTTGCATCTACGTTACCCCATGATAGATCTACCGATACTATGATGCGATTGCCTTGCCTTAGGAGAATATGAACAACTCACTCTTAATTCTCTTCCTTCTCCCAGCCACCTCAGACGTCCTGATAAGGCCCCTATGTATCAATCCAATGTTGGAGATATTGTTTCCTTTGGCCCATCTTTTTCAAAACTAACCTAGTATACGATGGCCTCAATCACTCTTCTTCTCATGTCAAAGATCACCCTCACACCAAACCATATGTTGGTAGTTTTGGCTTCCTTGGAAAACCATCCTTTTCCCACACATACCTCCACCATTGTGCATGGAAGGGGTTTGGTATGGGGCATTATGAACAAGGTCCCCATGGCCATGTCTTCAAACAAACCCACAAACCATGTGAAATTTTTTTCTTAGGATATAAAGATCCCCCACCCCCTTGAGTCCTTCTACATCCTCTCCCATTGACGTTATTTTCCCTCCCTTCTCTCCATTTGACTACATCATAGATCTAGATGATACCATATCCATTCCCCCTAGATTTTTTTATCTCTAGTATTTCCCTCGGATCGGTCACTTATCAAGTTATAAATGAAACCTAGCCCTTTCCTGTCAAGAATCTAGAGATGATAGAGAAAGATTATCCTTCCATTGACATTCTTTAGTGTAGCGATGATAACTCCATTCTTTCTTACAGGGGGCCCAAGTATTATCATATCCAAAAGTCTCTTCCTCATAACACTTCCAATCTCCTAAACGAGTCCACTATTGAATTAATATTAGGAATCCTTAAGATCATCACATCCTTAAGGTGGGCCAATCTCTAGAGCCTCAAGAAATCAAAGCCTTCACCTCTTTCTTATCCAAACACATCCAGGAATTTGCATGGTCATACTCCAACATGCCAAGTCTTGACCCTTCCATCATTTTCCATAACATTGTCACCATTCCCAATGCTAAGCCGGTTAGGTAGAAAATTCACCACATGCATCCTCGAGTTTCCCTCCTTGAAAAAGAGGAAGTGCAACATCTTCGTTCTGCCAATTTCATCATCCCCATTGACTATCACCAATGGGTTTATAACACCGTACCCATTGCTAAAGCATCAAGAAAGCTTTTATATGTACCAAATTTTGAGATCTTAATCTCACTTTCCCTAAAAATGACTTTCCTCTTCCCAACATCAATCAATTTGTGGATCTTAAGGTGGGTCATGAGATGCTTTCTCTTATAGATGGTTTTTCTAGCTATAATAAAATTCTTATCACATCCAGAAGACCAACATAAGACTTCCTTTATCACCCCATGGCAGGAATTTTACTATCGTGGCATGCCCTTTGGCTTGAAAAATGTTGGAGCCACCTACCGGTGAGCTATGACTTATATCTTTCATGATATATTATATAAGACCCTATAGGACTATGTGGATGACATCTTAGGTAATTCCAAACATTGACGTGATCATCTCTCTATCCTTGAAATCATTTTTGAGTGTCTCATCCATTTCTTTCTCCATCTCAATCCAGCCAAGTTTGTTTTCGAGTTCTTATGGGTAAAATCCTTGGTTTCATCATTTCTATCAGGGGTATTGAAGTTGACCCCACAAAAATCAAGGCTATCCTTGAGATGCCTCCTCCTTGTAATCTTAAGAAACTCTATAGTCTTCAAGGCCAACTTCAGTTTTTCCGCCGCTTCATATCACAAATTTCAGACCGTTTCTAACCATTTCATCATCTTCTTCGTAAAGATGTCAACTTACATTAGGATGATAACTACCAAAAATCCTTTGATGATCTTAAACAATATCTCCTTTCACTACTGTGCTTACACCTCCACGCGAGGGGAGCCCTCTTATCTATATGTTTCCACCACTAATAATTCCCTATGGGCTATGTTGGTGCATCATGATGACCAAGGATGTGATAATGCCATTTATTACATCGGGTTGTTTATTACATCAACATGGGCGGCTTGGGTGGTTGAGGAGGGAGGAGAGGATGAGATATAGGAGATGGAAGTTGAGGTTTAGGTGGCTCTAGGAGGTGGTGGAGATGGAGCAGGAGAGGCTATAGAGGTGAGATTATTTCTTTCCAAGCTAGATTAGATGAGAATAGAGAGAGATACAACCTTACAGCAGTGAGATGTGGTCACTCAGGAGAGAGACCGAGTTATTTAGGAGAGAGACCACTACCAAAGGTAGAGGGAGGACTATAGGGATCATTTTGGAGATTGGATTTAATTGTAGAAATAGAGTCAGCCAACGGTGTTCAAGTGGCACCACATGGATCAAGACAAATGGTACCCCCTGGCATGATTGGGATGGATAGGTACTTAATATTGGCCACCGAGGCCAAATATTATGAGGATATTGTGATCTATAAGCTACCTCAGATGCTGAGATACTGAGAGCATCTCTAGATGCAAGTAGTAGGCAGAGCTAGGATGTCAAGGAGTACAACGAGCGTAGATTAGCCATGATGAGAGGAGGGAGGTCAATAGGGTGGAAATGGTGTACATGGTTCAGGTGTTGTACCTACCCTAAAGGGAGAGGACTTGAGAGCCTTGAATATATATTTTCTGATTTTGATAGCATTTCTGCTTTGAGGGAGCCCCCTAGAGGGCCATGATGTATTGATACACATTTTTATATATGATATATGGTTTTTGTGGATTATTATGTGTTCATTATGTGATGTGATGGATTTAATTTAATGTGATGATGATTTTAGATTATATGTCATGATGATGGCTTTTAGATTAGATGTGATGGTGATTTTAGATTGTATGTTTGTTTTATATTTGATGATGATGGTGAAATAAATGTATGATTAGATGGTTATTTTAGATGTGCATGTGTATGGATGATGATATAAATGTGTAATGTGGTAATATGTTTTAAATTTAATTTTGATCATGATGATTAGAATGTATATGGGTAAGATGTGATGGAAACAAATTAAAAATGAATGTGATTAATGATGGATGTAATTTTAAATAAATGTGTTGTAAGATAGATAGATAGAATATAGGTGATTGAGATGAAGAAATATGTGATAGATGAAACTTGTAAAAGGAAGAGGGTTTTCCAAAAGTGGTGTTCCCTAAACTATGCCCTAGCTCTAGGAAGGGGATAGAGAAAGTTGATTAATGCGGGAAGATTTCTTAGGATACTGATAAAATGGAAGGGTGATCAATGCACAAAGCCTTCAAATGCCAGGAGGAGTAGCCATCCTTCGAGGGTGTGGTATACTTTATACAAAATGTATGATAGTCATCCTTGAGGATCGATCTATTTATTTGATTTTGATTTTGATTTCACACTTTTGATTTTTTTATCTCTTTTTTTTTTACATAAATAGATATCCTTCGAGGATCAGTCTATTTTTTTATATTTTTGATTTTTGATTTAAGCATCTATGAATTTTGATTTTACATGGGGAGAGCTGGGATTAGCTAAGTAGATCACTTAAGAGGGGATAATAATGTACAAGAGACACCCCTAGACCCTTTGCAGTTCCAATAGGTGAATAAGAAGGTGACGTATGTGATGATCACGGAGTTCCCACCAAAGGATAGAACTTGTCCATAAGGAATATGCTACAGGAAAATCCATGGTACCCATATTTAAGGTCACATCTAGGAAGTGATGGAAGACCAGGTAGTTCCAAATCATCACAATGAGACATGGAAGGGGATAAGGTGGAGGAATGATGTGAAGACATGAATAAGGACACATTGGTAAATGTGCTAAAAATAGAATGATCACAAGTGCAATGCGTTAAGAAGTTCCACTTCTAATTTACCATCAAGGGAAGACAAATGATAGGATCCTGACCCATACTTGCACGCGATAGTGTATGGTCGATCCGGTTAGGGAAAAATTTCCATGTTGTCTCCTTTCTAGAGTAATATCATTCCAATAAAGTTAGGATACTACTAACGAGATGAACAAGTGAAAATAAGAGAAAATGTTTCCTATTAGGGAAGCAAATGGTATACATCTAGGATGAGTAAATGGTCCCATTAGAGGGACAAGATAAAACAGGATCATATGAGATGAGTTAAATAAATATTTATGAAATAGGATAAGAAATGGTGGGTTTTAGATAAAGCCATGGTGGTTTAGAAGGTAAGCACAAATATGGCCACGAAGGTGGTCGTAGAAGGAAGAGATAGAAATATACAATCGAATGAACCGATTCGAATTATATAATAAGATGCTAGATGTGGAGAAGAACTATTTTGTGAACAAAAATTCCTAGAAAGATTTCCCCCTAACATGGGAGGATGAATCAATGAATACGAGAAGAAAGACGCTAAAGGATCAATAACATGGGGGAAGGTGCTCCCCCAGTGAAAGGGATGTGGATAAGATAGTGGATTTCAAAGGATATAGATGTCAAAAATATGGTATATCAAGTAAAATAATATTGATGAACAATAAAAAGGAGTGATTGGAGATGATGTAGATGGGTGAAGAGACCCAAGAAGTGATTGGATGAAGATGCGGTAAAAGGGATCAGATGGGCTATGGATGAAGCAATAGATGGAGAAGGGGACTTGTCGAGGAGGTCCTATCACTTAATAATATCATGGATAATAGTCTTAAGGGCCTTACAATGCTCAGTTTCATGGCCCAAAGTGTGATGATAAACACATATGCAATAGGGATCAAACCATGAGGGCTTCAAATGGTTTGGGTCAAAGGCCCTGATAGGTGGGAGCATGATGGTAGAAGTCTAAAGAAAATGTTGGAGGACCTCCACATATGATTTGATGTGGGAACTAAGGAAGGTCTGTGAGATGGTGTGGATGGGGAGGATGAAGGTGGATTGTGTCGAGGTCTAGGTGGTCTAGAAGAAGAAATATCCATGGATGATTTAGTCTTAGATGGCTAGACAATTGGAGGTATTTTTGATGAGGGGGTTAGATCTAGGAGGGAATCAGACTGTTTGGATTTGGATTTTCTGATTGGTTGCGATGGAGGAGGGGTACTAAAATGGACATAGGTGGCCCTAAGATAAAGGATGTATATTTGGTATTAATTGGAGGAATTTCTATCTTCTTATGATTACACTCAAGGATTCTTTGTAGAAGGATGCCAAGGTTTTTGGATTTTGATTGTTGAGGAGTTCCCTTGCAAGGATAACAATGATTTCAACATGTGGATCAAAATATGGGGTTGTGGTTGATGGAGGAAGTAATTTTTGCATGATTTTTTCTAAGGATGGGGATTGGTTCGATGTGGGAACATCTGGTCATGTGGATGAGATAGGAGGATCACCTATGGTAGCTACGAGTTTAAGTGCTCTCAAATATTGATCATATAATATATGTGGTGTAGAAGAAGAAGAAGGAGATAATGGGGATGAGGTCATGATATTAGATGCAGTAGGTGTGGGAAGAAGCACAGAAAGAAGAACTGGTATGGGATCTAAGGATGGCACAATAGGAAAAGGTGGAATAGATGTGGATGGGGAATAGAGTCCAATGTAGTGGATTGAGTAGATTCAGGTGTGGAATCAGTAGTAGGAATAGATTTGGATGTGGAAATAGAAAGGGGTGTTTAGATCATGTGGTTAATAATGCCTATGTGAGATGGTGTAGATAGCAGATGGGTTAGGGTAGGGATGGAATAAGGGATGTCCCTAGGTGAGACAGGTATGTCGAACAAATGGGAAATGTCATAAGGTGAAAAAATATCTATTAATTGATATCTATAGAGGAGGAAGTCATAGATGGGGTTCTCATGGGGAATATCCATAAGTGAAGTGGGTATGGTGATGTCGGATGACCTAGGAAGGGCATGAGGTAATGGAGACAAAGATGGTGGGGTAGAAACAAGAATGGTGTAAGGTGATGGGGATAAAGGTGATGAGGATAAAATAGGGGCTACTGGTTGATGTGATTGAGAAGTAGAGGGCTTATGGTAGAGATAATCATAGATGGGGCTAGAGGAAGACCTAGAAGTAACCAATGGTCTAGATGGGGTCATGGTGGATTCTTTGAGAACTTCTCGAGGAAAATTTTGGTTCCATTATTAAATAGACAAGTCAAGTAAACAATTCCTTTTATGTTTTGATTAAGAATGTGAAAAATAAAAGGGAGATGGATAATAAAGGACCTAGAAGAAGAAGGTGATCTATGTCTGGTTTCGGGTAAGTTTTGGCTAGGGAATGTCTGAGGTGGCTTCTGTTGGGTGATCAAATCCCAATCAGTCTACGGGAAAGGGAGTGTTTTGATGTGTTAATTTGATTTGTGAGGTTTAGGTTGTGTGTGATAAGTGTGAGATGTAGAAGATTAAACCCCTACTTAGACTATGTGAGCATGCATGATGTAAAAATAAGGGTTCTTTTTAAGCCAAAACAAAGTGCTATTTTTATTACAATGCAAAAGGATAAAATAGGGAAAAGAGGATTACCTAGATAGCGTGTTTCCTATTTATCTATAGTTTTAGGTGATGAACGATCCAAGTGGTAAACCCAACATGAGCAAGAAATAAAGTAAAGCCCCTGCACTGCAGTTTTATTTGGAAAAAAATAAAAATATATAAAATAAAGAGACCACCTAAAGGGTGTCCCCTTTGGGCGTGCAGGGAATGTTGTCAAAATTTCTCATTTGTAATGAAGTTAATGCACTATCTACTAAATAAATTAGCAAACTAAGAAATTTTGGAGGGTTTATGTTACCTCAAATGTGATGCTTGATACGGGAGCTAAATGATGGATCTTCACTATGAGTCCTGTAACTAAGATAGAGTGAAAACAAGATTTTATTAGATAAATAGATGCGAGGGTTTCCTAACGAAGTGGATCTAGGAAGCTTTTGACTTATTTGGAAAATTTCAACCCTTGTTTGTTTAGAAAGGATAAAATAAAGAAAGTATTATAGGTAGCATACAAAAACAACAACACACTGAAACTAGAAACTGATTGAGATTGATCTAAAGCTGATTCAATTGAAATAACTGTAAAATAAGTGTTACCTAGTCTGGGTCGATGGTGGCCTAGATTGTGTAAAGGTAGGTCGAAAATGACCTGGGAAGATGAATGTGAGCGTGTAGATAAAATATTCAGACCTGCAAGGTTTCAGAGTGATCTAGAAGCTGATAAGGATTTGTAACTGCTGTAAAAGGATCTGCAAAAGAGAACCAGAGGAAGAGAAGTAGGATAAAGGATGAAAAATAAAAGTTAAGATAGGTTAATGGATAAACAAGTCTCTAGTCAATGGTGACCAAGGAGAATCAATGTCATGTATCGGAAAGTGCAAAGCCGAGGATGAAAAGATAAAAATGGCAACCTGTAAGCAAAAGGAGTTGTACGAGAAGGATGCTAAGTATTTTTAAAGTCATTTATGTATTTTAAAGATGTTAGAAACAAAGCATATATGATAATATGATAAATATATGGAAAGGAATATGATAATGATAAGAAGATCTCACGAACAATGATCATGAGTGATGTAAACACACTAGAGGGATGTCCAAGAGGTCTATGGATGTCTTAGAACTACTCAGGCATGAGGATGCTTAATTTGGGAGAAAGCTTGAGGATTGTATGCATCTGATTTCTTTCCTGATGCATAATGGAAAGAAAAACACTCAGTTTATAGGGGGTTAACGGTGACTAGTATGGGTTACCATTGACTACGGGAAAGTTTCCCCAATGGGCATGATTTTCTTCTTTTGACAAAATTTTGGTGTTTTTAAAGATTGGGCGAGTGTTTTAAAGCATTAGGTGGGCAAGGGATGAGATATGGGTAGTTAGGGCATAAAAATAGATAGGATAAAAGCTAGAAAAGCAAGGGGATTTATGTGTAGGATAAAAGCATCCTAATTAGAAGGTTGGTTAGGGCAATGAGAATTTAAATGATTAATTAATTAACATGAATTAATTAATTAATAGGAACAAGGCTTGTGAGATTATAAATGATTAAATAATTAATGTTTCTTAATTAATTAATGAGGATTGAAGGGGCATTTTATTAAATTAAATTAATAATTAAAAATGCACATGTAACAAATGAAGGTATAGATACCAATTTTAGGTGTCTACAATAGTTTCCAGATGAATCCATCAATAGTTTCCCCATGAGGATTTTCCTCTTAAGATTAATCTCTTTTTTTATGGCTCTAATTGCTAATAAGGGGGAGGTGCTGACATCATTATCATTCCTCCTTAGGACACTCCTATCCCCATCACTCAAAATATTGAATTTCAGTGCACTAAAAATATGACAGAGTATAAAGCTTTCAATTTGGGCTTTGAAAATACCATTTTTCTAGGTGTACAAATCCTTGATATCTATGGGGATTCCAAGCTTATTGTCGAACAAGTTACATGCAATTATCAATGTAAAAATGATATTCTTTAGAAATATAAAGACATTGTCATCTTTCTCCTTGAGGCCTTCAATTCTTACAATATCCAAACCATCCCTCAATCATCCAATCATTTCACAGACACTATGGCTTCCCTCACTTCTCTCATTCCCTAGACATCTGAAGAAGACCATCTCTCTATCATTGTTCGACGTCAGGATCAGCCCGCTCACATTCATGGTCTTCCTTGTGTCAACCATGTTGACACTAATCCACATGAACTTTAGTAATCTCTAATCTTCGATTATATATGCAAATCCATCATTCCCTTTTACCTATCTAAGAATAGTAGGAGGTCATTTCTTCAACATGCTAACCATTATGTCATTCTTGGCAAAATTCTCTATAAATGTGGGTTTGATGGTATTCTCCTTCAATGCCTTACATCCCCTAAATCTAATTGTGTTATCCAAGAAGTCCATGATGGCATTTGAGGTGGAAATTTTAGTTTCTTTCCTATCACTAAGCGCATTCTTCACCTTGGCTATTATTGGCCTTCTCTCATTCGGGATCACATTGCGAATATGTTATGGAATGTGTTAAGTGTCAAAAACATTCCAATCTTGTCTACTTTCCTAGCTAGGATTCTGACATTGACTCTCGGGACCTTTGGCCCTTCTAGAATGGGGCCTTGATCTCATCGGTACCATCAATCCATATTCTTCATAACATCATCATTCTATCATCATTGTGACTGATTACTTCACGAAGTGGGTGGAAGAAATTCAACTCACCTTGACCAAAGCTAATCAAATCATTAACTTTATCTATCAGCATATCATTTTCCTCTTCACCGTCCCTCACAAAATCATCATGCAGACAATAGAAAGTACTTCAAAAATAAATATGTCAAGAAACTTTGTGACTCATTCAATATTAAGATTAGTTTCTCATCTCCTTATTATCCTCAAGATAATAGTTAGGCCGAAGCGACTAACAAGACCTTGCATAACATCCTTGCTAAAACCATTGATAAAGCAGGTTGTAACTGACATCTTCAACTTCCCTTCGCTCTTTGGGCTTATTGAACCAATGTCTATACCTCATGGGTACTACCCCCTTTTCTCTTGTATATGGCTCTAAATTCATTCTTCCCCTCGAAGTTAAAATTTAATCCTTGCACATGTCTCTTCACAACTTCATTTCTGATGAAGATTATTGCCAAGAGTGTAGCACAACTTGAGTTGTTAGATGAGTGGTGCCTTTTTGCTCTTAAGCATCATAATATTTATTAAGAGCACGTCAAGTGTGCTTATAACAAGCATCTCAAAGAACACAACTTTAAAATTGGTGACCTTGTCTTAAAAGAAAATTAGAATGTCACTACTCTAGAAAGGATCCAACATGGAAAATTTTCTCCCAATTGGATTGGACCTTACGTTATCACGCACAAGTACGGGTCTGGGGCCTATCGTTTGGCTTCCCTTGATGGTAAACCATAGAAAATACCTCTTAATGCATTACACTTACGGCCATTCTATTGTTAGCATATATACCAATGAGCAGATAGTCATATCTTTAGATCATTCCTCCATCATTAGCCCCTTCCATCTATCATTGTAATGATATGGAACTATGTGGTCTACCATCACTTCCTAGACATGACCTTAAATATGGGCACCACGGCTATGTCTATAGCATTTTCCTTATGGATAGGTTATCCCTTTTTGGTGAGAACTCTCACGATCATTACACCCATCACCTTCTTGTTTACCTATTGGAACCACGCTAAGGGTTTAGGGGTGTCACTTGTGCAATCATCATCCCCTCCTAAGTAGTCTACCTAGTTATACCCAGCTCTTCCCCATCAAAAAAAAAAAAAAAAAATAAATTCAAAATTATGGATGTTCCTATCTCATGTTATCTTATCTAAAAAATAGACTAATCCCTTGAAGGACAACTATTCATTAAAATCATATAATAAAAATAACCTGATCCCCCAAAGGACAACTATCATGCATATCTTATCCTACCATCTAAATAAAAATTCAAAAATAAAAAGAAAAATAAAAAAGTAGACCATACCCTCGAAGGATGGCTACTCTATTATATCATGGCAGTGAAGGCTTCCCACATTGATCAACCTTCTATATATCATAACATCCTAAGAAATATTCCCACATCAATCATCTTTCTCATATACATTACAAACTTCCCACATTGATCAGTTTACATCTTCCTCCTTCCTAGAGTTGGGGCATAGTCCTAGGAACACCCACCTATGGAGAACCCTCTTCCCATGTACAAGTTACATCTCAAACCCTTTGTCGTGTCGACATTAGGTTTATGAGATTATTGCATCCATGTTTCCCTCATGGTCTTTTGATATAACTAACTATCATTGGTTATGTGTTAACATTTGATATTGGCTGCAAGTGCAATGCCTTCAGTGCTTCTCTTTCTTGTTTACCTCCAATCTGGTTCGAATCATGGTTTCCCTGTATGCTCCTTACTATAATTATGTGGTGTTTATCTCGATAAGGTCACCTTTTATCAAGATCACATTCTTGCATATCTAATTTCAAACTATGCCATCTATATCCATATGTTTACTTTTAAGGATGACATCTATTAACATCATCCATAAATCCATGAAATATGTTAATGTTTATGAACACTTTCTCTAATACACTTTTCGGTTTGGGAATTCTACTTGATCTCCATTACAGTTTGTGAATCCTACTTGAGGATCCCTCTCAAGGAGATTTCATTATCCTATAGCTCCTCATCCCCCACCATGGCCAACATGTCCTTTCTCCATCCATCCTTCCACATCACCTTTATCTTCCTGTCAATTATCCCCACATCACCCTTCTCACCATTACTGTCCCCTTCTACTACTTGGCATGGAATTCTTTTCATATCCAGTTTGATGGTTTTACTTGATTATTCATGCCGCATGGAAATCATACTCAAAGTAGACCTGTCATTCTAAATAATGCCTCACTCACAATCCCTTATGTTGACCTTTCCTTCCTTCTAGTCTCCCCTCCTAACCAACATTTTTACCCTTTCTCAACCTATCAAATTATATAGTACATACACCATCTCCCCCTTGTAATTATACTCCTTTCCCCCATTTTCTCCCTTTTTGATCCATCATCCTTCATACCACTTCTTTCCATTCTTTTCATGTCTTGTTTCTTCACCTTCACCTTGTCAATCCTCATCCTATGCACCTTCATCTTTTCATAAATCATCATTCCTCCTTTCTTTACTCTTTCCACTCCTCAAATTCTCCCAAATATACACTCTCATGTCTAACCGTCATTGTTGTTGGTCTCCCCCTAAAATTATTTCATGATCATCTTGGTTTCCACCCTAATAACTATTATTGTTGGTCGACCCCTAAAAATCACTCCACATCACTCTTCACTACCTTTCTCACTCTCTTTGTCCTTATCCATTTCTTTTTCATTCCTTCCCCATCTTGCACCAACAATAATTATTGTTGGTCTTCCCCTAACATCCCTTCGTTGGCATTTCCTCTTCCATTCTTCATTCCCTTCTTACCATTCTTCACTTTTCCTCTCATCCTTCACCAACAATAATAATTATTATTGGTCTTCCCCTAAAATTCTTTTACCATAATAGCCTCCTCCATAATCCATTCTCTCTTTCCTCCCCTTCCTTATCTCCACCTCCACCCTTTCTTGTCACTTCTTCGCCACCTCTCCATCTTCCCTTCACCCTTTTCAATATCTTTATTGTCTTCATCAAATAACCCTATTGTCCTCTTTTCCTCATCTCATGCATTTCTCTGACTTTTCCACTCCGTGACTTCCCCATTGTTACCCTATTTCTCCCTCACTATTCACTTATTTTTCCACATGCATTTCCATGTGGTCTGTACCATATTTCCCTTCCCTTATTTTCTTTGATCTTCTCCACATATTCCTACTCTCTTCTCTCGTTCCTTTCTTTTCTTTGTTATATTGTCTCTTTCATCTTCTTTACCTCCCTCACTATATCTTTTGTATTCTCTTACCTTCATTTCACACTTCTCCCTCCTTTGTTCCTTACTTCATCTTCTACTATGTTTTTTTTTCTCATCTTGTATTCTCCTTTTTGTTTGTTCTTCTTCATTCCCTTCTCCTATCCTCCCTCTCTACTATTCTCTTCCACCTTTTTTTTCTCTCATCCCTCGTCTCCATCTTCTTTCTTCCATACCCCGATCTCTTCTATAGTTTATTTCTTTTCTCAGTTCTATCATCTCTTTCCTCTTCTTTAAATTCTTCATCTTCCTCATCTCCTCCATGTTTCCATCATTTCTCTCCCTTAATTTTTATCATATCCTCCATTTTTTTCCATCATCCCTCTCCCTTCATCTCCATCACCTCCCTCCTTATATCTTTTCTCTTCCACTTCTTTCATTTTGCACATCTCTCGCCCATTTTTGTTTTTACCCTCTCCTCTGTCACCCTTTCTCATCTTGTCTTCTCCTTCTTGTTCGTCATTCCTCATTACCTTATTCTCCTATCATCCTTTTTCTATTTTTTTTTCTCTAGACCCATTATATCCACTCTATTCCCTACCCTTGTCTTATTTTATCCATTCTATCACCTCTTTCCTCTTCTTTATGTTCTTCATTTCTCTCATCTACTCCATGTTTCCATCATTTCTCTCCCTTCATCTTCATCACCTCCCTCCCTTTATCTTTTCCACTACCTTCATATTGCACATCTCTCTCCCTTTTCTATGCTTTCACCCTCTACTCTGACATCTTCTCTCTTCTCATCTTGTCTTCTTCTTGTTCGTTCTTCCTCATTCCCTTCTTCTCCTATCATCCTTCTCTACTATTCTCTTCCACCTCTTTCATTTCTTTTTCTCCTTCTCCACCACTTTGCTTTATTCTATACCCTAGTTTTCCTCATCTATAGTATATATCGTCTCATTTGTCTTATTGACATTATGCACTTTCATCATCTCCTTCATTCTTTCCATCATATCTCTCTCCTCATTTTTAGTAATTTCACCCTCTTCTCTTTTTTGCCCATCCTTATCCCTATTATCCTTACACCTCTTTCATTCCTCTTTTTTATCCTCTTTCACAATTTCCGCTTTATTACATCTCCTTAACTTCTTCACCTATGACTTTTCTTTCCTCATTTTTCACCTACCCATAATCAACCACTCCTCCTATCCTTTCCTTTTCTCTCTTTCCACTCTCAATCATTACGTCCTTCAACACATCTTCACACTTAACATTCAAGGTCGATAAAATTATCTCCCCATTTATAGACGCAACTTCTCCATTCTATTACACCCCATTCTCGTCCTCCTCTCTATGGCCTTAACCCCTCCTTTTTTTGTGAGATTATTCCATTCTTGTCAGCCCTCTTGAGGGGCATCATCACATATATCCCTCATCACATCTTCCCAAGGAATTTTTATCTTGGAGGATACCATAACGGTCATCACTTATAACCCTCTATTTTCCCTCACAAATGTTTGCTCTACTTTTTTCTTAGAAAAATTAGATTGAATTCTTCCCCTATTCACATGGTAAAAAGAAATGCTTCCTTAGGATATATCTCTTCACAACCATAAATCCCTTTTCTTGGGGCATAATCACACATTCTATATACTTTATTTGAAATGACACTACTTTCATAGTATCCATATGCATATTTACACAATTCCTCATGTATGAAGGATAACACATCCTCTTTTCCCCTGCAACTTGTCATACCCTTGTCTAGACATCCATTCACATTTGTTTGTGCATATATTTGATGAATTCCTTGGAATCATTAGCCCCATGGCTTACACATCCATATTGTAGTGATTTTTGACCACTCACAGGTCCGTAGGACATTTTCGCCATCTCCATTGAGACCATCCTTTGTTCCCTACGATGTGATATCATAATCACTACCATATTTTCCTTTTTTGTTTATCCTCATCTGGGATATATTATCCCTTCGTATTATGTTCTCATCCTTATTCATATATCTATTTCAAACTCATGATCAACATCCCTTAGTTCGTCAGTCCCAAGTTTGAGGGGGAGCACCCAATTAATCATATTTTCATTAATTCATCATTTTTGTCTTGCGGCTTGCCAACACAAACCACTCATCAAAAAGGGGAAAATATAGACACCAATTTTTGCATTGTTCCTACACTTCACCCCGCTTATGCTCTCCTTCATTAGGCTTTCCCATTCATATTCCTCTTCCCTCCTAATTTCATTTGAATTCCACTTCCCACCAAAAATATATATTCAATTAATCAATATTAATTAGTTAATTGATCCCTTTTAAATCAATAATCCTCATTATATGTTAATATGCTCCATGTCAATCCACTTAATAATTTAAAATTCTAATTTAATCCATGTCACCCCACTTCTAAATTTAAAATTCCAAAATAATCCATTTCATCCCACTCATGAATTAAATATTCAAATATAATCCACATGCAATCCACTCACGAATTTAATATTCAAATATAATCCACATCCAATCCACTCATGAATTTAAAATTCAAAAATAATCCCTATTTAGTCCACTTCTGAATTTAAAATTCAAAAGTAATCCACATGAAATCCACTCATGAATTTAAAATTAAAAAAATACCTATTTAGTCCACTTTTGAATTTAAAATTCAAAAGTAATCCACATGAAATCCACCTTTGAATTTAATATTCTAATCATGTCCCCCACTCACCTAATTGGAGTTACTTTTCCAAATCAGGATTACCTAAATTAATCTCCTCCTCGGGCTATAAATAAGAGCCTTCCCCCTCTTTCAGACAAGTTAGAAGTGATAGAAAAACTCGGCATTATAGTTCCACTCATATCATCATCATGATTACCTTGTGATGCCATTTGTATCACCATAATACCATCTCAACTCCCTTGTGATTCCACTTATCATCGTAATTCCACGATCATTCTACTAACATCATCATAGCATCATCCAAGTGCTCTTGTGATTCCCTTGGCAATCCCATTTCTTGGCATCCTTCCATCTACTAATAGGAAATTTTGTAGGTTTGTTTTTCAAGTTCCTCACATCCAGCCCAATTTTGAGCCGTACAAGTTTGGTTTATTTACATCTATTTTGATCATACCTGTGCTTTCGTTATATATCAACATTTTCAACTTCTATTTTATATCATATTCTACATGTTATATTATCATTATCGGATTAATTTATTGAATTTGGATTGACATCCTTGCAAGGAATTCCATTGACTTTTGGGGACTAGCCTTTGCTAGGCAATCTACCATATATCTGTCTAATCCCATATTATTCTAAGTGTCTATAATTTTTAGGTTCCTCCATCAGAAAAAGAAGGATATTTCATCCATTAGGATCACCATGCATCTCTACGGGTACCTTAAATCACGCATCTTCTAAGGTCAATTTTTTTATTGTTTCACTAAATTAATTTGAGTAGAAACGTAAAAACATCTTTGAATAGTGCCACTATGTTTCCTAACAATACCTTTTCTTTTTCATCGTGGTTATGGGCATAGACCATGAAAAATTATGTGCAGGGGAATACCTCATGGAAAATCATGTCACATTCCAAACACCAATGTTCAGAGCTTGTTTTTGGATTACCATACCTAATATTATTCACCTTGTTCTCAAAGGTGTATCTAATCTATGAGGTGATTTCACCAACCATTACAGGATCATAATAACATGGTATTCATAAGAAAAAAAAATTGATTTTTTCAAGAGGTTGATGTAAGGGGTTTTGTTTTGGATGCTCGGTGATAGACATTTTTGTTAACCCTCAACATGTAAATCGACCATTGAAAAAATGAAATTGATGGTTGATACGGTGAATCGATAAAAAATATGTAGGATAATAGAATTTCTCTTTAGAATTACAAGGAAAAGGTTAATATATTAACTTTTCCATGGTGATTTTTTTTTTTTAAATCTTCAATATCACTTCCAAATGTAATGGACAAGTTATAACACTATAAGGTTTACACTTGTAGTCTCTCTTATAAATGGACTTTACAATTTTTAGAAATATCTTAATTTCCAACCCCAACATAGTCACCGTGATTCTAAATAATTACCACAAATTAAAAATGATTATTACCTACAAATTCATTTATTTCACCCCCATTGGTGCCATTAATAAAAATATTAAAAGGACAACTAAATCGATAATCATTCATTGCTTTCCAACTCAACACAGTCATGACTCATTGTCGGTATGACAATAGAATTTAAGATACATGTAAAGTATACATAGTATAATTTTAAAAATTATTAAAATAAATCTCAACCTATTATGTAAACCAATATAAAGTATCCTTGGTGATTCTGGAGGTTTGTGTACCCAATATTTGTTGTATGAGTTTTCATTCCGTAATTGTAATAGACGCCTTATGAGTTTTTACAATGTTAGATTATTTTTCAATTTGTTCAAACTTCCATTAGTGTTTATGGAATACTATTTTTTTATAGTATACCACTTATATTATGGTTTCCCACTTGTGTTTAGGTTATATGGTAATGGGGCAGTCAAATAAGAAATATTGAGCACCCTATGTGCTAAGATGATAACCTATACACCAAATTCCAATTTGACACCCTATTTCCTAAACACAAATGTGATTCTAAAAATTAATGATACATTTTAGACAACACAATGGGTCACCTTATTAATTCATGCCTATGGTAAGATATTATACCGTTTCTTCAATTAATTAGTTCAACAATTTAGGACCAATCACATTCATAATTTTTTTCCTTTTTCAATATTTATAATGTTTAGGTCACGATTTAACAAATTTACAATACTAAAATTTCAAAAAAAATCATTTATCCTTATTTTTATTAGTAAGAATACAATAATGTAACTAATTTTGGGACTTATTATTATATGGTTTAAGCATGATAGAATTATTGCGTTGCTCGGAGAAGAAAAATAGCCTTAATATGGTTTGAGTATTACAGTGTATGGTGCATGCAATCATTTTAATATGGTGTATTACGATTGTATGGTGAATGAAATAATTTATAATTAATTTGATAAATTAGATCATGCTTAAACCATACACGGCCTCTATAGATGAAATTATAATATCATGTTTCTTCTTGCACACCCAAACAAATAGAGAATAACCAAGACAAAAAATATTTCTATAAGTGGATCTCCTTTCATCAATAGAACCGACCCAATTGGAATCAGTATATCTAACCAACTGAGTAGAACCTATGGTGTAATGTAGTCCAAAGTTTAAAGTTCCCTCCAGATATCACATCATTTTTTTAGCAGTCTTTCAAAGTGGCTATCATGAGGAGAATGAGAATACCAAGATACAAGCCCTAGTGTAAAGGAAATATCAAGGCGAGTATGGGTCAAGTACATCATACTTCCAACCAAATTCCTATATAAGGTAAGATCAAAAAGAGGAGTGGTGTAGGTGGAAGTAAGAGTAACCCCAAACTGAAAAGGAGATGGAAATGGCTTACAATAATCCATATCAAAATGACAAAGAAGATCATGGGTGTACCTTTGTTGAGTCAAATGAATCCCTGAATATGTCTGATAAATTTGTAAACCAAGGAAATAATTTAGTAACATGATATTTTTCATGTCAAATTGTGTGGAAAAAGCCTCTTGAATAGTATGAATGTAGGAAGAAGAGCTAGCGATAGTAAGTAGCGAGTTCATCAACATACAAGACAATCATAAAAATATCCTTGCAAACATGTTGGAGATATATTATATGATCCGAGTGGCGATTGAAAAACTAGTAGATAGAAAAAAGAATCTATCTTCTCATACCAATCTGAGGGGCTTGTTTGAGAATGTAGAGAGACCTTCATATTCGATAAAAGAGAATATTCATGAAAAAACCCATCAATTTTATCCATGTATATTTCCTCATGTAAATATCCATGTAAGAAGGCACTCTTCAAATCCATCGGTATATGGGCTGCCCCTGTGATGCAACAATAATAAGTACAAGGTGTATTGAATCCATCTTGGCAATGAGTGTAAGAGTTTTAGAGTAATCCATACCTTCAACTTATGACAAACCCTTTTTAACAAGACAAGCCTTATACTTGTCAATGAACCCATAATCTGCATATTTGGTTTGGCATACCAACTTACACCTAACCATATTTCTTCCCTTGGGAAGAGAGACCAAATCCCAAGAATTATTATTCATCAAAGAAGAATATTCATTTTCCATCACATCATATCACTCTTGTATCCCATGAGCCTATGAAAAATATTGTGGATCCTCGGAAACTACGACACAAAAGTGCAAAAAATATAGAATGTGCATGATTATGTCTAGTGGGTGGAAGATTCTATTTGAAATGTCCTACCTCGTAAAACTATAGTATGAACCCACTTAGGTAATAGTGACAAAATTAGTGGGAATAAGATCCTCATCTGCATCCATAACCTCCTTAGTTACCTCCTCAAAGAAGGAATCCTTAAGATGACATAAAGAATAATTAGGCATAGAAGAAGATGAAGAATCATGAGTAGAAAATCACTCATCAAATTGAACACATGTTTAAAAAATAACCTCATGATTATTAGGATCTAAAATTTTATAATCTTTCATGTCCTCAAAATACCCTATAAAGATCAAGGGTTTTCTCTTCTTATTTAAGGATTTCCTAGTCTTCTTTGGCAAAAAGTCCCAAACATGGCTCCCAAAGACTCAAAAAAAAGATACATCGGGCTTAGTTTTGGACCAAGCCTCCTCTTGAGCCAAATTCTCAAGTGATTTGTGTGATGCGATATTTTGAATGTAGTATGCATAACTAATTGCCTTTACCCAGTATATAGGAGGTAAATCTCTAGAATGCATCATGTAGTTAGCCATTTCCTTTAAATTTTGGTTCATCCTTTCTGCTAAGATATTTTTTTTGGAGTATGAGGAACAAAATGCTAGTGAATAATTCCATGAGTTGCTAAAAATCAGAAAATTATTTGATAAAGTACTCCCCCATTATCAATGTGAATTTTCTTTATGCAACTAGAAGATTATTTCTTGACCAAATCCTTAAATACTTTGAAGTGTAAAAAAATCAATTTTCTACTTGAGAAAATAAACCAAATATGCCTCGAGAAATTATCAATAAATGTAATTGCACACTTAGCTTCATTCAAAGAGGGGGTAAGGATAAAACATCAAGTCACTATGGACATGATGAAGTGGTGATGAATCTCTTTTGGACATACCCTTAGGAAATGGATTTTGGTGTAGCTTCCTTAATTCATAATCGGGAAAATTCCCTCAAGACAAGAAACTCTAGGAAGACCATCAACCATACCATGAGTGTGCAACTCCTTCAAATATCTATAATTGATATGTCCAAATCATTCATGCCAAATCTTAAGATCTCTAAACCTACATGAGAAACCAAACATGTCCCTATCGAGGAAGTGTATTCAAAAACCTCAAAGTGATATAGTCTATAACTATGATGAAAAATACCTTAATAAAAAAGTTAATGAGGCTCTAATAAGGTTTTTACTCTTGGTCCTTATGGTCTAAAATTCATTTTCTTTCCTTGACCAAAATGAAAAAAATTATATACATAAAGAAAATTTGTAGTGATGTTAGGAACATACAGTGCATCATGAATGCTTCCACCATCAAGGTCTATGTAACCTTTTCCCTTAATAGAAATAAAGGAATAATATCCAACCTCAACTTTGGAAGTATAAATTGAACCTAGAGATACAAAATACTCCTTGGAAGAATTCATGTGATGAGAAGGACAAGAAATTATAACCCAACTATTTAGAATTGTTGACTAAGATCTCCCAACAAAATTAAGTGATTTTCCATGCTCATTGAAAGGAGGTGAAGTTAAGATAGATATATTGTGGTTTTTATTGCATCCTCTAAGGATTACATTCAATTCTAACACCTAGTTCCTACATTACCAATTCCCCACAGAAAGAACGTGAAAGACTAGAGTTATTCTTGTATTTAGAGACTCATTAGGTTTAGATTTATTTTCTTTTGGTTTATGACAAATTCGAGATGGAGAAGATGTGAACTTGAATTTACCTTTTGGTTTTCCCTTTCCCTTAGGTTTAAATGCTACTAATTCCTTTTGATAGGTGGAGACTCGAGATTAGACATTTTGGATTCTTCCCTAGTAAGTCTTTCACAAAATATTTCTAAGCTAGGCATTTGGAATGTGTCACCTAATGCATCCATGCTAGAGAAAAAGGTAGAATTAAATGTTTGAAATGGACCTCTCAACTTGGATATAATTAGGTAGACACACTATTCATATTTATTATCTCTTCCAATCCTCTTCAATTATGTCAAAAATCCTTGAAATTAGTAATATAGTCTACAATGGATGGAAAATCTTTAGGACTTAGAGAAATGATCTAAATTTCAAGTTACATGGCTCTCATGTGATCCACCTTACTAAATAATCCCTCTAATTTCTCCCATATTTTTAAAGGAGAGTAATATTTTTCCAAATGAAATAAAATACTACCACTTACACAAGTTCCTATCAAACCCATACACTTATCAAATTTGCATTGGTACTGAAATTTCTCATATTCTCTAGTGAACACTGGTTGTATTGTAGAAGTTAAAGCCCATAATTCTTTGTGTTTAATTATTATTTCAATTATTGGTTTCCATTTGTGGTAATTATGTGTTGTTAATGGATCAATTTTATATAATGTAGAAGAAGATAAAAAAATCCATTCTCAAAATCACCACAAAAAATGAAAGAATCAAAGAATGCAACAACCCCCCTAGATTTGGCACTTTATAATTGAGTGAATTTTACAAAAAAAGAAATTTATAACTTAGTTTTTCCTGAAAATAAATAGTTCCAATGGATCAAACATGGAAAAAATAAATACTTTTGAAAAAAATGGCACTCAAATCCGAGGTACTGATCAAAAGATACGAGTTTATCAATTGTCTACTCTAATATTTATTTCACTTTGCACTATAAAAAAATAATAACATTGATTTGAGCATTCTTTTTTTTGAATTTGGGTTGGGGTAGGTCATCTCATGAAACAATTGTAGGAGTGGGAATCTCATTTCCTTTTCAACCCTAGTTTTTGTCTTGTGTAATTTTGTTCTTATTTTCAATTGGATTCATAAATAACTAAGTTATCATTTAATACCCCCTTGCTTACATGATTACCTAACACATTTATTGTTTTGTCTAGGTATTCCCTCTTACTTTTTTAATTTTCTACTATAGATTTATTTTGTCTTATTGTTTGTGTATGCTTTCGGTGTCTGTGGCATTTTCTTCCCCTCTCGTAGTTATCTATTTTTTTCATTCCATGGATTTTCTTATGCCTCCTATTATGTGGTTTTTCCCTTTTTCTTCCTTGTTCCACATATTTTGTTTCCTTTTATTCATTTCAGGCTTTTCATTTCTCCTTCTTTGTTACATAATTTGTTTCCTTTATTTCATGGTTTTCCTTTCCTTCCTTACTCCATGGATTTTACATTCCTTCTTTGTTTCACAAATTTTCTATTTTATTCTTTATTTTACCACTTTTATTTCTTTTGGTTCGGTGGATTCATTCTGTTTGTAAATTCTTGTTAATGTTAGCTCTAGTTGAGATATATGAACTTATAAGGCCCACAATTGTGTTGATTCAAGGACAACATTTGGTGTCCGAGCCTAGGTCTCAACTAACTAATATCTAGAGGAAGGTAGTAGGTGAAAGGAGATAATTTTAAAAAGAGTTAATATATCATGAAAATGAATAAGAAGAATAAATATAAGAAGTGAAAGATATGCATATAATCAATTTAAACATATACTTATGAATTCTATGTAATTGAACATAAACAATTATTTTCTAATAAACCCTTACATTTTCACAATCAATACAATTTCCAATTTATTCAATTAACTACACATCAATACCATGATTTGTATTCTCCACCATTAAATAGAGATCAATTCTGAAATATTACAATAAATAAGGTAGGAAATGGCTGCTATGCGGATATTTTTCCCATTACCTAAACTCTAATGTAACATCTTGTTGATCAATGTTTTATACACACCAACAACATATTCTCATATAAGGAGAAAGGGTTTGGATCTCTCACTCCCGATCATTTTATAACCTTAGTTGGATGTATTGATTCAATGTATAGATTACTCTAGCACGTCTAACTTTAGTTGGGATGCATGTGACCTAGTGTTAACCTACAGAGGAACTAGTGTGTCTTGGTAGACCACCTATTATAATTCAATAATTTGAGTTCAAATTGATAGATTCTCTCTCTCTCTCTCTCATTAAATAGTGTTAGCATATTTCTCAAAAATTAAACACGCATACTACTAAAGCATACAAGAACTATTATTCTTGATTTTTTTATATAATTCAGGACATCGTATAATAAAACCATAAAAAATAGAATCTTTACCATGTATTAACCAAGAAAATAACCTGTTGGTTCATCCAAAAGGCCTATAGAAAATTATTAACTAGCCTAACAATTTTCCAAGATGATAAAATTATAAACACAAAAGAATAATATTCATTGGTTAGCATCCCTTATTTACTCAAACTTGTAATATTTTGAATCGTGTCTACAAATTCAAGCATGAGAAACATTAACGAGTAACACTAATACCAACATAGCTTAATCTATCTATTCTACAAGATCTATTTAAAATTTGAAGTACAAATTCTACTTAATAAAAGAAAAGAGGTATTTTTCTATGCATCAAGACATGAACTAAAATAAGGAAAACAAGTAATAGAACTAACTTTAAATACATCAAGAAAGGTATAGAAGAATCTAAGAAGATCTTCAACAATCTCATGAAATGATCTAATTGTTTCATTAAGTATAATGTCCTTTTTGTATTTTGTTGTTTATGTCTTTGATAGTGGGTTGACATTGAGCTATTTTTGTGCTGACATTGAGCTTCTGCTTGTCTTGTTTTGGATTTTGTAATGTATTGTCATATCTATGCTTATGGCCTCTTTTGTAATTTGGGTAGGGTCCCAGCCAAAAAACCTTTACCATTAATAAAAATACATGAACTAAAATATAAAAGAAAATTGGAACTCACAAGATAATTTGAAGCTCCAAAACCCTATTCTATATTAATTCACTAGTGTTGAGATATTTTTACATTACAATATTGTGATTTAAGAGGTTCATTACACATAGTCTCAAGCTCTATGCTAATTTTGGAGTTTCAATAAAAGAAACATAGCTGCAATTAAACTATAATTAACTAAGACTATCTAAAACTTGAAAATATCTAAATGAGAGAAAGATCTCATATTTGCAAAATCCTAGCCTAATCATAGACTACTCTTATTAAATTAGCCAACTAATTTGAATCATCAAAATTGGGTGGGCCTTGCGTATGCAGATGAATAAAAATAGGTCCTTCGAAATTGATCACCTTTACTTAAATGTATCCTTTACACTTTATCTACGGGATGTAGACTAATGATTTAAGCTTAGTGGCACAATCTATAATTATCTTTAACCTCATGTATATTTATGATCAATGGTTTGCATGGTCCTTTGATTTTTTAAACCACATGATTAAGATCATGCAACATCCCTTCTAAAAATATCTTTATTCCTTTGGCCTTTTCTAATTTTCTGGATATGATAAGCATAAACTCATGCATATCAACACCATTTGTTAAGAAAGGAATTTGTATATGTTGGTCAAATACAACCATGAAATTAAGTACAAATATATCAAATTGATCTATTGTCAAAACCTTTCTAGTTTCATCTGAAATTTATACTAACCCTTTATCAATAAATGGTGAAACAATACTAGCATAGAACATGTCTAGATGTCTATGTGTGGTTTTCAACTGGTTAGAAGCTTCTATTAACTCATTTTTGGCCTTAGTCAACTTATTTTAAATAGTGTTTTCATGATAAATGTCTATCATGCAAAATTAAAAAAATTGGTCATGACAACTAAGCCCGCCCTTGGAAACCTCCTTTCCTGATAATTGTAAACCCTTCCTCTAGCTAACCTATCAATTTGCATAGCCCCTTCGAGTCTTTTTAAACCTAAATTTGGATGAGAGGAACATGGTAATATGGTTTTAAAGTGTGTTTCATATGCAGGGAAATTGATCCAAGTTGGTTTCATGATGATACTAAGTCCTAAGGTAGAATGGTGCCCTCTTAAGCATAAAATGTGTTATTTTTAGCCATATACTGACGCAAAACGTCCTCTAGAAGCTGAATGGAAATGCTCGCCCATATAGGAGTTTTGAAAGAGATAAATGAATCTATTCAAGGTATTTTAGGGAATATTCATGGAGGTAGGTGATTTCAGTAACAATTCAAGCAAAATTGGGGTACTACGGATACATGGAATATGAGCTCCAATAAAGAAATTCACCTTGTTTTGAAGATTTTGGGAGTTTTGAGAGGAGTTATAACCTCATAAAATGGTGAATTGAAATATTTTGGAGTCCCATACATGATGGATTCATTAATTTTTATCTTTGACCTCACTACTCTCTATAGTAGTTCGAGTCACTATTGTTGCTCCATCATGTCAAAAGGGTGAATGGTGTCATAAATCATGTTACAAGATGAATCAACTCTTGAAAATGGTTGGAATGAACTCATTGGATTATTTGGATTCAAATCCATATAATTTTTCACCTCTAAACTCCAACTTTCACTCCCAAGGAAGAAAAGGAAAGCTCAGTATTCTAATTTTGCATTGGGATGATGGCATCAACATCACTTACAGGCTCGAGAATTATTTTGGACCTTGTATTTCCCTTTTCCCTTGTTCCTTGGTGTAAGGGGACAAGGGGGACACAAATTTTCTCCTTAATGAGAGTTTCACTTTCTTCACTTAAAACTTGTGACTTGGGTTGTTAGGCAAGTGGAAAACATGAAAACAAGCCCCTTTCTCATGATGTTGGACCCCTTAGCACATTTTCAAGGTGTTTTGTCCATTGTACCTTATCCCTTGGTGTAAAGGGATAGAGGGGACACAAAAATTTCTCCCTCTATGAGTTGGTTTGTTTCATCACTTAAAGTGACAACCTTGGTGTGCTAGGAAGTTGCAAATGCATGTTTTAGATCGTTTTGGCCCCCTCCTCATGATGCATGCACCCATGGAACATTTTTGATCTTTTGTTGTCACCTTGATTTTTCCCAAGGGGAAAAGGTACGTGAGGGAAATAAAGTCTGCTACACCTCTCTCGAGTTATCCCCATACACATGCAAAACCACATTCAAGCCTCGAGAGCTAGTTTTCGGCCCCCTTCATCTCACTCTCATGAAATCACATGACGAAACTTGGCATGATATTGTGCAAGGTGAATTTTTTTCCCTCTATTTTTCCATTTTACGTTGCCTACTTGTCCAATTGTTGCTGAGCAATTCTCATATATTAAACGAACCTCCCCAGATGGTAATCTTAATGTGGTCAATTATCACCACGTCATCCATCCATCGATCAGTCCCATCGGTTGTTATGTTAGGTCACTCCACATAGATCTAGATAGGGGCTGATGTCACCTTTCCCTATTGTCCCCTATTTTAGGGTATAACTCCACATCAACCCATATTTGACCTGGTTAAGCCTAGTTGGGTTAGCATGAGTGAACATGTGCAATGTGAGAGAGAAAGGTTGAAATCAAGGACTTAACCATTTTTCATGTTTACAAATGCTTATTTTCCCTCCCAATCTCACTATCCTTATTGTTACGCTGCTAGAATGTGCCTGAGACCTTGTATAATAAAATTGAAAATTTTCTCATATCTCCTTAACCCCTTGTCCATTTTCTATGAGATATTAACAACATCTCCTTCTAAAGAATTCCCTTCAAAATATTCCAACCTTGCATCCAATGGTGGTCTACATTTTTTAATAGGAAAATGAAGCTTTCATTTATAAAAACGCATTTTTAGATTTACGGAGTTCGACAATTGAAATCCTCTAAAAATTAGAGAAAAGAATCCTTGTGAAATAACAAAATTTTGAGACCACTCTCCTTTTGTTCCAAAGCTAGGAAGACCCACTCCTGAAAATATTAAGACTTACTAAGATTAATAGTCTATAAATAGTAAGTGTTGCAAAAAGTTCATTCTCTAGAAGTAACCATTGCTCCTTGCATATAAATAATACACAAAGGCGTCAAATTAAGAAATTAATAACTAAAAATATACTTCTTAAATTAAGACTTACTAAAAATAGTAAGTGTTAGGATATCTCTCAAATAAAAAGGATGTCGAGTTATCCATATTGATAGAAGAACACCTAGACGTGTTTGTGTCAGTTGCGGGAAATCATGGTGACTTGATGGACTCAGGATTTCATAGTATACACTTTCAGTTGAGTACAAGAGTATTTTCTCTATTTGGAGAAGAAGACATTTTTAATGGGGAATGAATGGACAATAAGGTGTTTGGGTCTCCCAAGGTTGATTCAATTCAAAAGAGGAATCTTGTCATAGAGGTAAATTATAAAGTCTAAAGGATTCATGAGGAGGAAGGTAATGATCCCTATATTCCAACTCTCACCTTGTGTTCAACTATCTTTCTTAGTGATGGCAGAAGAGGATCAACATGTTTTCAAGATCAAGCATTCTTCTCGGCCCAAACATTGCACGTATCATAGTAGTTTTGTTTGAAAATTTATTCAATGCTTTGGAATGTGTATACATCTTATAGAAAGAGGAAATTAAAATCATGGTTTTTCAATTCAACAAGAGGTCAAAGGTAGGGAGCTTCATAATTAGGCAGTCATCTCAAGACCCATCGGAAGCAAGCTTTTCATCCACATAACCTTCCATATCTCAGATTTCGCTTGTATCTTATTATCTCTCCTCATCCCTCTCTCTCTAACATTTTATTTATTCATTAGGAATGCATTTTTTCACTCTTTTGTCTCATTCACTTAAGTGGCCTCACTTTTTTGTAAAATTAATTTTTCAAAAATAATAAAAGGACTTAATTTAATTCCTAAAGGAATATGAACGGTCACAAGTGGTGGAAATATGAGAAGTCGCATGGGGGGAGAGGAAGAGACATCTTTGTAAGATATAAATTGGTATGGCCTCTCAATTCCAAGGGGTTAGAAATTGTTGATTGTTAATAGTTTTGGCATTTGTTTCACTACTACTACAAGCAATAAGCTACATTCTTCTATCTCCTTTCCTATGTTCTTATACTCTCTCTACTTTCAAACTTTACAAGAATTGTAATCTTGTACAACCAAGAAGGAAATTTTTGTCTATGATTTATTAGTCTTAATATTGTTTATAAGGTTGATTTATTCCTATTGAATGTGGACCTACTCTAGTTAATGTTAGTGAGAATCTACAAGTTCTAACTCACAATCTTAACCCCCTCTCTCTATTTTCCTACTTCCCTTTACCTATTTCCAAGAAAATTCCTCCCTTTTACACTCTACAAGAACTTTTCCACAGGTTTAGTTGAGTAATCCTATGTGATCCTCGGCCTAAAAGCCACCCACAATTTCATTTAGTCATTATTTTCAATAAATTGTAGCCTCCCCATACCCAAGGAGGGGCCTATCTGTGTGATCATTGGTGAAAACCACTAATCTATCTTCCAACAAATTATTTCATGAAAAACTAGCAATCATGTCATCAACAAACATGAGTGGAGAATTTGACAAGTTACATTTCACTATCTTTGTTATGAATGTAATCTTGACTTTGAGATCCATGAATTCTTGTTTCAAACTATCTAACCTTGAATTTAATATTTCTACCATATCCTTGACATTTTAATTATCTCTAAAATTAATAAATAAATCCTTCAAGATGTGATACACATTAGTCTTGAGGTTAAGATGTAAATGGATTTGTGACTAAGTAGATATAGTATCTAGTTTTTCTTCTTTATTGATCCTATAGACATTTTCAATAAATCCTTTATTACACCGAGTAAATCAACAATAGGATCATTTCCTCTTCCTCTTTAGCTTTACAGACTCATGACATCCTCTTTTGTTCTTAACAATAACTCTTTCCTTTGAGGCTTGATTCTTCTTTTTGTCGCCTCTTACAATTTATTTTCCTTCTTGTTGTAGAAAAAAAAGATTTCAGGAGGCTTGTAGGCATGGGTGTGAGACTTTGCAACTAATTTTTGCTAGTTTTATTGTTTTTAATCAAGCTATAATTGCTCTTTTATAGGATTTTTATCCCCATGGTTGTGGATGATGTCATTGTTGTACCTCAATAGAAGATGGGGTAGTGGTGGGATTTTGAGGAATCAATACAATATAAGGTTGAGTTGAAATTTCCCCTACGAGATAACCCCTAGGAATTATATTTTGACTTTGTTAACTACTTTTCCTAGTGGGATGACCCATTGGGATATATATCAAAATCCCTGAAATTTTTGTAATGGTAAACCTAGGTTCATGTAATCTTGGGGTGGTGAAAAACCTAGATCAATCCTAACATTTGGCCCTATGAAAATGAAGGAATTTATGGCAATGACATAATAATTATTGATGTGGAATCACATCACTCCCTGAATGAGATAGTTTATGGACTAGGGCATTTTGCGTGATTGCAGAACATTGAAATATCCTTAGTATGGGACATACGAAATGGGATAGCTCTCTGGAGAAGGATGGTTCATGCTCCTAACCTACCTGCCACTAACTACTCCAAGTGCAAGAAAAACTAATTAGTAACCCTAATCTACAACTTTCAAGGGGACAGGGATAGAAGGATACATGAAAGAAACCTACACTAAATAATTGATACACAAGAATGGATTGCTAATCAATCTTCCAAGCCCTACAAAATGGATAAGGGTTGAATCCTAGGGAGGTTGGAAAAATGAAACACAGACCCAAGTCCCACCAATGCATTAAGGAGAGGTTGAAAAATTGTAACACAAACCTGAAATACATATAATCTTCATTCTTGAATGATCACAACACACCAAGATCTTGCAATAACCATAGAATATGCACAAAACACCTGATTTTCAAAGAGAGGTAAGACAAAGCAGTAAAATCATGCAAAGGTTTAAAAAACAACACAAAACAAAAATTTTATTGCTCATGAGGTATACACAGTACATTGCATGTGGGAGAGAGGCATGAAGCCATTACAGATCTTGAGAGGAAGGCTTGAAGCCCCAAGAAAAATGGGGTACATGGAAGAAGAAGGTGATTGAACACTTGCATGTGTAAACCCCTTACATATTTATTAAAGAATTTTGAAGGAGAGGAGAAAGAGAGAAATGAAAATTTGGAATTCCATAGAAACCCATAAAAACCCATTATTTAATCCTACAATGAGTGTTTGGAGATCCTCCAAATCCTTTCTCGATTAATGTCTTTTCCTTGTGCTTGAAGGAAACTATTGTGATTGCACCTAGGTCTAGTCTAGCTTTTGTAGCTCCATGATGACCCCTACTTCCAACCTACCTCCATTAATGATCTTCACTTACCCAAAGGATAATTGTTTTTTGTTCCCAATTTTTGGAGGTACAGTAACCTCTAAAAATCCAAAATTGATGATTTCATGTTATAGGTCTTCACCTCATGATTCCAATGACTATTAATTTGTGAGAAACAGACATCAGGAGCTTAAGAGATTTAATTTTAGAGTTGAGGGAACCTTTTATTTTAGGGTTTAAAAAACCTATGGAAATCCATCTTTTGTAGCTTTATTATGCTTCTAATACAAATATCTCTCTCTCATATTTCTATCGATTGTAATTTTACGCCATTCGACACCCCTAGCTCAAGATACGACAATTTGAGTGAAGGAGGGTTTTATGTGTCCATTTAGTGCATTGTAATGTTGTATGGGCACGTTAGCTCACCAAATAGCTTACCAAGCTACTCGATGGGCTAAGTTGGAATGCTTTATATTCATCTTTCTACTACATTTTCATGAACCCACAAGATAACCTCAAGCTCGACCTCAAGCCTCTTGAGTTCCTCGATGCACCCATGGTGAACCCTTCGTGTCCTTTTACCTTTGGACACGATCCACTACATTGGTGGCGAGCTACTCTTGGCTCTTCACATACTAGCCACGCCAAACTCCATTCATGGATTTGTGTCATTGGATCTCCTTTCCCCTAAAAACCCTAACTTTATTCCCTTACACTTGGCAAGTTCTTGTTATTCCCATGGCCTAGCTTTTTTACATTTTTTTGTCAACAAATTCACATTACACCTTTTACATTTTATAGCTCAAAGACTAAGCCATACCAACTGCGTTGACCACCTCCCTTGATCCGTTTTGGAAATTCCCACTTTGGCACTTTAGGCACTACAATTTGGAGGACTTGGACATTGTTCATTGGGAAATATTTTTAAAAACTCTTAAGTGTCAAAAGCCCAAAGTCCAAAATTTGGACTTCAGGTTTGAACACTCCCCTAACTCAACTAGCACCGTTGACCCGACCGTATGAGACTTCGATCATCAAAACTTTGAACTCCAAATTTCAAGTCTTTCTTTCTGCATCCTACAAAGCCACAAAATCCAAAGCTCGAAAGCTTCGGGTTCTCAAATACCCCCTCCGATCATTCTTTCAAGCTCCTTTGCTCGGGCTCCAAGCTTCACCTACCATTGAATATTCGGCCCTCCATGGCCTTAACTCCTGCATTTACTCGAGCCAAATCTGATTGTTATATATGGTTATTCACTACGAGCTCTCCTTCACACACAACTCAACATTTCTTATTTGTCTCGATCCATTTGGTTCGTTCAAATCCTTCATAAATGCCATGGTTTACTTGATTAATTTGGCATTTTGCATGTTGCCTCACATTTCATTGTGTATTCTACAAACTTTCTTGTGTGCGAGATGAACACTCCTGTCGCCATGACTCACTTCCAAGAGCTCTCTACAAACCTAAGCCAATTGGCTTCACCAAACATCGTGTCCTTCCTCCCTTGAGTGATTAGATGACTTGAGTTATGAATGATCTCTTCATTGTATCATTCTCTCACTTGATTGTGAGCTCATGCTCGAACCTAAACCTCCAAGCCCTTAATGAGATCTATTACACCGAGATCATATATGAACTCACCCTTCGATCATCTATGGCACTTACCCGTGTGATTCAATTTTTGACTCAATCATTTTGGTTCGTTGCGATGTTGGACTATGTTGAGCTCCTTCCATTGTTGCCTCATTGTTATTGCAATCTCTCTACTTTCGTTTATCCTATGTGATGATTCTCAAGCTCCATTAAAACAACTCACCATTTCAACATGGCTCCCTATTTCATTTTAATGCTTGCTAAGGCGGGCGTTATGTTATTCTAATTTTGTTCATTCACCATGTAATCGACATGACCTAAATTTTTGATTTCCGAACCACTTGTGATCCCATATAAGCGATGAATTTATCATATGTCAAACAAGTCAACTTTACCTTGATGCATGGTCAATACACGGCCCACGAATCTCTTCCATCGCTTCATCCCCCTAGCCCCAAGCTATTTGGCTTCACCATTATGACAGCCAACACTCACCCTACGTAGCTCAATTTCCCGAGGTCCATAATTGCCATGGCTCCACCTTATGCATGGTTTTTTCAACTTTGGGCTCATGTTAAGCTGCTAATGGCTCGACCCCTTTTAGCTACCTTCATCGTAGTCCCCGTGTCATGGCCAAGTCACCTCAACCTCTCTGTTGAGCTCGATTCCCCACATAGCCCACGCTTGAGCTTGATTTGTCGGGCCCTTCACTATGTTCCAAACTCGGCTCACCTCTAGCTCGCCAAACTACTTGGCGAGTCACTTCTAGCTCATTGTCCGCATGTAACCTCCCACCTCATTTGAGTTACTCACCAAGTAGCTCGATGAGCTATTTTTTGCTTAGTGGCCCTTCGAGGCCTATGTTTGGGGATTTTCTTGATTTTTAACATGTCGGAGGCCTAATGAGGTTGAGTATGGGGAATTTTTAGACTTGACACAATTTTACCCATTTTTTCTTGTCCTGGCACGATGTCAGCCGGGTTGGCTATTTTTTTCTTGGGCAGTAAAAATAGTCAAAATTTGGTGACTCGTGGGGACGTCTTCCTGTTATACATTCTATATCAATAGCCTTAACATGTCAATTGGGCACAGAGTCGATGTATACTTGCAAATTGATCCTAAACTGTCATTTTTGAAACTTGAAACCATCTACATATTGCCAAGTTTGGGTTGGACTATTGTGAATTTCCAATCTTCCTAAGAAGATTTCTTGAGTTTCGACATCACAAAACTTTATTAAGCTTGATTCCTTTCTTTCTCTTCTAGATGTCTCGCATGTTGCGTTGATCTTGAATAGCCCAAATGGAAGGCTTATTAATTTTGCACTCTCAATTTTCATAAGAAAATATTAAAATTAAGATTTGTGAGAGTAGAAAATTGTCTTGACTTATATTTACATGTTCCTCTTTGTAACCTGTTCTACAAGTGAAAGGGCCTGTCCCGAAACTTGATTCCGCCAAGTATGAAGCACACAACTGATGATTGCTTGGCCTGTATTACATGCTATAGTATTTGAAAAGATAATTTTCTAATTTTTACATCATGGAACTCTATTAAATTTTGAATTTTCTTTTTCTTCTAAAAGTTCCAATTGTGGCATGTTGTTCGAGGATGCTTCGATCCGACAGAGATGCTTAGAAGTTCACCTGTGAATGATCTCAAAGGATCTGAAGAATGAAAAATTAATAAAACTTGTCCTTAATCTTGATTTTAGTTGTTCTACAATTTTTTTCTTTTGAAATTTGTAATTGTTTCTTATAGATATGAACTTCTTCTATGTGTGGTGGCCTCTTTGAAACACTATGTACTATGTTAAAGCCACATCGAACAAAAACTACGTACAAAATATCAAATCATACATGCCCAAGTAAACATCCAGAGTGTGCCTAAGCACTTGTGATGTTGAAAACAACCTATACCTATCCTACACTAACTAGAAGTGGAGAAGATTTCAAAAAAATCTTGCAACGAGCTGTGAGAAGTAACTTCCCTTCCTTGAAACTTGCAGCCATGTGTGTGATTTGGCATTGGTCATGAATCCCGACAATAGTGGAAGTTTTCCTGAATTTGAATTTCCAATTTGGAAACCAGGCAGCGATAATAAACAAGAGACACACCTCCTCAAGCTTACTTACATTGAAATCCTAGATGCTTCTATGCTGACCTTTAGTAATTTAATTTTCTACCTCATATATCTGAAGCATGCAAAGCTGGTTTTGACTTCTCCATTGTATCTAACAAATCTAGGAAATAAATTGGGCAAGGCCTAATCCTTGTGGTTTGCTTGTTCTTTTGAGATTTGTCCTTATAAACATGGGCCTCCTATAGAATTTCCTTCATAATGGGGCTGCTTGTAAGCTAATTTGTGTCTTGGCTAGCCTCTAAAAACAACCTCATTTCTACTTCTTTGGTCATTGGTATTGGTCTTAGTTTTTCTTGAATTTCCCCACTCTCTAATCCATCATGGTTTTCCAAAAAAGTGCCATCAATTCTAAACATGTGGAGCAATGAGGATCACTACACTCAAACAAGTCACCTTCCTCATTTTCATTGAATTTTATCTCAAGGCCTTGAGAACCATACATGCTCTCAAGTACTTCTTCTTCATTAACCTTTCCAATTTTTTCATTTCCCCTACCTACCTTCCTTGTCTCGACATGCAACCCCTTCCATGAAACTTGCACCTCTTCACCATCCCAATCTGAATCGGACCAATATTCAACTAATATAAAATTTTCATTTTCAATCGATTGGTTGGAAAGGGAATGTAGGAAAGAGATAGTTTATTTTCTCTATGCTTGGGATGTGGTATTTTATGTCTAAGTGACTTGATTTGGCCATTTGGGAAATCAGATGACTCTCCAAAGTATTCCTCTCACCCTACTGACATGTTGCCTTTGAAACCTTTAAATGATCCTTCTTGAAATCTTGTTATTTGTGGTATTGCAAGGGCATATCCCTTTCTCTAATGGCATAACATGTTTCCCTTTCTACCAACTTTGTAAGGTACTGTGGTTTGGTTATAGCTGGATAGAGGGTAGGGACAACATACTGAATACCACAATTCCTAGGAATGTTAGTGCATGGTTTAAGGGAATTGGGTAGTGCCATGGGTGGAGATGGGAGGGATTCTTGCTAAGTTTGGGGTATGCTCTGGGCATGGAAAACTTGTGAGACATCAAATGAAGAACAAGGAAACGAAAGAGTTTCCTAATTTTGGCAAGGAATGGTGAAATTCTCAATTTTTTCATTTTGGCAAGGAATGATGGATTTTTCTTTGTTTTCACATGGGGAAGGAAGAATTTGAGGTGGTGAGGGAGGGATTGCAGCAACATGGATGGAATTTATTTTTCTAGCCTAGATCATGATCTTATCGGCTTGTGATGTTATGGAAAATTCTGAGGAAGATCATTGCCCCTAGTGATTGGATCAATACAGCTAAGTCAGCATCAAAGGACCTCAAATAATACAAGAATGCCAAACCTTATAAGGGTCTCAGTATTCTTGTGAAATTCTATGTCAGGTCCTTGTGAATCGAGGTTAAAATCAAGAATTAATTCCATCGGATCTCATTGTATTTTATTGAGTGTTTAGGAGAGAAATGATATCCACATTTTCCCTGAACCTATTGTATAACTATTCCCCACTAATTCCAAGTGGAGATGGATCGAGGTGCCAAACTGACATACCAATATTTTTATTTTCCCTTGAGATATATGACCAAAATCCTAAGGAAAATTTTTTTCTATGTGATGGTATGAATGGAACAATGCTTGGGAATGTCATGAATGTGATCAATCGGGATTGATCTTCATTCCCATAGAAAAGAGGTAGATTTTAAGGGCTCCTTTAGGGATGACATCCAACTACTGCAAGTGAAGAGGAATAGAACTAAAATGAGGGAAAGGAAAAATCCTTGGAGGGCCATGACTGAAGTGAAACATTACCAACAAGTCTACAACCATAGATGGGTTGTTATTGAATCAATGTAGTCGCCAGTTGCGCTTTGACTGTGCCTTAAAAGACAATGATCACACCAAGTGCACAACAAAATTGATGAGATGAAATAAACACCTGTATGAACACATTAAATGGATCAAAATGGACATGAGGTTGAACTAGCTTGTTATAAGTGATCCTATGAAATTTGAATTTCGGACCACGGCTCTACTTGAAAAATCGAAAATCGAAGTGTACGAAGTCCTAAACTCAAATTAGGAAAACCCAAAATTTGAAGTCCAAATCAACATACAAAGTCTAAAGTATGAAATCCTGAAATTTCAAAACCTCTGAAATCCTGAAACCCAAAATTTTGAAAGGTCTAAAAATGGAAGACCTCCAAAAATCCGAATCTCGAAATTTTAAAAACCCTAAAATTTTGAAAGTCAAAATTTTAAAAGATTGAGGATACCCTGTTGAAGATTAGACCTCAATCTATCATTTGTGAAATTTTGAGCTCATTTTACACATGTTAAACCCTCCAAAATTGATTTCAAACTTTTACCCTCAGAATCGAAACCTCCAAAATCTGAAAATGGAAACCTCTGATTTCTAAAGTGCGGAGTAAACCTAGGAAAATGTCTTGTTTTGAGATTAGGCTTGAATGTGACCTTTGGTTTTGCAGTATAATAACTTGGAAAAATATTACTTTGACTTTTAGTTGTCCCACCGAGCATGCCAAAACTGTTGATGTGGTCACACGGTGGCTTAAGATTTGTTGTTTGATAATGAGACACCTCTGAAAGATGAGAAAAATATAAGAAAAATATAACTCCTGTGAAGTCCCACCAAGCATGTCAAAACTATTTATGTGGAATCATAGCACCCTCCGAATGAGACAATTTATGGAGTAGTGCATTCGGCATGATTGCACTACATTAAACTATCCTGAGTGTGGGACATGCAAAACAGGATAGCTCTCCAAAGAAGTTCGGTTATTTCTCCTAACCTACCTGCCACTAACTACTGCAAGTGCAGGAAAAACTACTCACTAACCCTAATCTACAACTTCCAAGGGGAAAGGGATAGAATGATGCATGAAAGAAACCTACACTAAAGTGGTGATACACCAAGAAAGGAGTGTTAATCACTCTTCCAAGCCCTATAAAATGGAGAAAGGGTGAATCCTAGGGAGGTTGGACAAATGCAACACAAACCCAAGTCCCACCAGTGCATTAAGGAGAGGTTGAACAACTGCAACAAAACCCGAAATATAAATAATCCTTATTCTTGAATGAGCACAACACACCAAGATCCTTAAATAACCATAGAATATACATAAAACACCTTATTTTCAAAAAGAGGTAAGACATAGTAGTAAAATCAACCAAAGGCTTGAACAACAACACAAAACACAATTTTTATTTCTCATGAGGTATACACAATACATTGCATGCGGGAGAGAGGCATGAAGCCATTACAGATCTTGAGAGGAAGGCTTGAAGCCCCAAGAAGAAATGGGGTGCATGGAAGAATAAGTTGATCAACCACTTGCATGTGTAACCCCTTACATATTTATAGAAGAATTTTGAAGGAGAGGAGAGAGAGAAATGAAAATCTGAAATTCCATAGAAACCCATAAAAATCCATTTTTAATCTAGCAATGAATGTTTGGAGATCCTTCAAATCATTGCTCCATTAATGTTTTTTCCTTTTTCTTGAATGAAAATACTATGATTACACATGGGTCTAGTCTAGCTCCTGTAGCTCCATGATGATCCCTACTTCCCACCTACCTCCATTAATGACCTTCACCTACCCATTGGAACATTGTTTTGTGTTCCCAAATTTTGGAGGTCTAGAACCTCTGAAATTATGAAATTGATGTTTTCATGTTATAGGTCTTCTCCTCATGATTCCAACGACTATTTTTTTGTGAGAAACGGGCATCGAGAGCTCAAGAGATTCAATTTCAGAGTTGAGGGACCCTGTGATTTCAAGGTTTAAAATACCTCTCAAAATTCATATTTTTTTAGCTCCATTATGCTTCCACTACAAATATCTCTATGTCATCCTTCTATTGACTATAATTTTGCGCCATTCCGACACCCCTAGCTCGAGATACGACAATTTAAGTGAAAGAGGGTTTTATGTGTCCATTTAGTGCACTATAATGTTGTATGAGCGAGTTAACTCGTCGAGATAATCAAAGTGGGATTAGTTGGGATGATTTGTATTCATCTTACTTCTATGATTTTGTGAACCCGAACCATAACCTCAAGCATCTTGAGTTCCTCGGTGCACCCATGGCGAACCCTTCATGTTGTTTTACCTCCGGAAATGATCTATTACATTAGTGGCTAACATTCTTTGCATTGGCGAGCTACTCTTAGCTCTTCACATACTAGCCACCTTTGAATTCCATTCATGGATTTGTCTCATTGGCCTACCTTTCCCCTGAAAAACCCCAACTCTACTCCCTTACACTTGGCGAGTTCTTGTTATTCCCATGTCCTAGCTTGTTTACATTTGTTTTGTCAATGAATTTACATACCACCTTTTGCATTTGATAGATCGAAGAATGAGCCATACCAACCACGTTGACCACCTCCCTTGATCCATTTCGGACATTCCCACTTCGGAACTTTGGGTGCTACAATTTTGGGGACTCGGACAATGTTCAATGAGTAAGATTTTAAAAAACCTTCAAAGTGCTGAAATCTTGAATTCCAAAATTCAGACTTTAGGTTTTGGACACTCCCTTAGCTCAGCTGGCACTGTTCACCCGGCCACATGATACTTCTTAATCACCAAAACTCCAAATTTCAGAGTTTGGATTTTGGGTCTTTCCTCGCTGCATGCTCTGAAGCCGTGAAACTCTGAAGCTTGAAAGCTTTGGGTTCCAAAATACCCCGCCGATCATTCTTCCGAACTCCTTTGCACGGGCTCCAAGTTTCACCCTCCATTGAAGACTCGGACCTCCATGGCCTTAACTCCTATATTTAATTGAGCCAACTGTGATTGTTGTCCATGGCTATTCACTATGAGCTCCTTCACACACAACTTAGCTTTTTCTATTTGTCTCGATCCTCCTGGTTAATGCAACCCCTTCATCAATGTCGTACGCGTCCGATTCCTTTGGCGTTTTGCATGTTGCCTTGCATTTTGTCGTGTCTTCTGCGAACTTTATTTTGTGTAAGATCAAAACTCCCTGTCACTATAAATCGCTTCAAATACCTCCCTATGAACCCGAGCCAATTGGTTTCACTAAACGTCATGTCCTTCCTTGCTCGGGTGATTAAACAACTTGAGTTATGAACGAGCTCTCCATTCTATCGCTCTCAGCTTGACTGTGAGATCGTGCTTGAACCTAGACCTCCAAGCCCTTTGTACCATATATTGCACCGAGCTCATATATGAACTCACCCTTCGATCATCTATGGCACTTAACCATGTGATTCAAGTTTCAAATCAATCATTTTTCTTTGCCATGATGTTGGACTATGTCGACCTCCTGCCATTATTGAAGTTTCCTTTACCATATGTGATGATTCTCGAGCTCCCACTTTCCTTTTAATGCTTGATAAGGAGAGCACCATATTATGTTAAGTTTCTTAATTCACCATGATCGACGTGACCCAACTTTGTGATTTCTGAACCACCTGTGATCCCATCTAAGCGATGAGTTGGTCCTCTGTCAAACAAGTCAGCTTTACCTTGATGCATACTCAATACGCAAAGCACATGAATCTTTTCAACTACTACATCCCCTATCCCCTAAGATATTTGGCTTCACCATTATGATGGCCAATACTTGCCCTACGTAGCTCAATTCCCCAAGCTAAAATGAGCTCTCCGAGCTGGCCTCGGAGGTTAAAAGTTACATTCTAAGGCCTCGAAGGTCCACCGAGCCACAAATAGCTCGCCGAGCTACTCGGCAAGTAACTCAATGAGATAGGAGGTTCAGTGTGAGAGATGATCTAGAAGTGACTCGCCAAGTTGCTCGCGAGCCGAGTTGGGAACATAGTGAAGGGCCCGACAGATCAACCTCAAGCTTGGGATATGCGGGAATCAAGCTCGGTGAGAGAGGTCGAGGTGACTTTGCCATGGCACGCCGACTATGATGAAGGTAGCTAAAAGGGAGTTGAACCATTAGTAGTTAGCATGATCCCGAGTTGAAAACACCATGCATAAGGTGGAGCCATGGCAGTTTGGAGCTTGACGAGCTCATTTTAGCTCGCGTAATCAAGCTATGTAGGGCGAGTGTTAGAAGTCATAATGGCAAAGTCAAATATCTCGGGGATAGGGTGATGAAGTAATGACAGAGATTCATGGGCCACGTATTAACCACGCATCTAGGTAAATCCGAATTTTTTTGATAGAGGACCAACTCATCGCTTAGATGGGATCATAGATGGTTTGGAAATCACAAATTTGGATCACGCTGATTACATGGTGAATGAAGAAACTTATCATAGCATGGTGCCTACCTTAGTAAGCATTAAAAGGAAAGAGGGAGCCACATCAAAGTGGTGATTCATTTGAATGGATCTCAAGAATCATCATATAGGGAAAAGGAAAGCGAAGATCTTGTAGGAACAATGAGGCAACAATGACAGGAGCTCGACATAATCCAACATCGAGGCATAGACAAAAGCTTGAGTCAAAATGCGAATCACACGGGTAAGTGCTATAGATGATCGAAGGGTGAGTTCATATATGAGCTCGGTGAAATAGATGGCACAAAGGGATTGGAGGTCTAGGTTTGAGCACACGCTCATAATCAAGCTGAGAGCGATACAATGGAGGGCTTGTTCATAACTCAAGTCGTCTAATCACTCGAGTGAGGAAGGACACAATGTTTGGCAAAGCCAATTGGCTCGAGTTCGCAGGGAGATCTTGGAAGCAATTCATGATGATAAGGAGTGTTGAGCTCGCACACAACCAAGTTTGCAGAAGTCATAATGAAATGTGAGGCAGCACGCAAAATGCCAAAGGAATCGGTCGGCCATGGCATTGATGAAGGGGTTGAATGAACCAGGCAGATCGAGACAAATAACAAAATCTAAGTTGTGTGCAAATGAGAGCTTGTATTGAATAGCCATGGATAGAAATCAAAGTTGTCTCGAGTAAACACATGAGTTAAGGCCGTGGAGGGCCGGGTCTTTAATGGAGGGCGAAGCTTGAAGCCCGAGCAAAGGAGCTTAGAAGAATGATCAGCAGGGGTATTTTGGAATCTGAATCTTTCGAGCTTTGAAGTTTCACGGATTCAGAGGATGCGGTGAGGAAAGACTCAAATTTTGGATTTTATAGTTTCGGTGACTCAGAAGTCTCACGCGGCAGGGTGAACATTGTAAGCCAAGCTAGGGGAGTGTCTGAAACCCAAAGTCTGAATTTCAGACTTCGAGATTTCAACACTTTAGATGTTTTTAAAATCCTTCCCAATGAACAGTGTCCGAGTCCCCAAAATTGTAGTGCCCAAAGTTCTGAAGTGGGAATGTCTGAAACAACTCGAGGGAGGTGGTGAATGTGGTTGGTATGCCTCAGACTTCGAGCTATTAAATGCGAAAGGTGGCATGTGAATTCGTTGACAAAACAAATGTAAACAAAGATAGGCTATGGGAATAACAAGAACTTGCCAAGTGTAAGGGAGTATATTTGGGGTTTCCATGGGAAAGGTAGGCTAAGGAGACAAAGCCATGAATGGATTTTGGCAGTTGCTAGTATGTGAAGAGGAAATTTTAGCTCGCCAATGCAAAGAAAGTTCATCACCAATGTAGCGTATCATGTCTAGAGATAAAAAGACACGAAGGGTTCTCCATGGGTGCACCAAGGAATTCAAGAGGCTTGAGTTTGAGTTTGATTTTATGATGCAGTTCACCAAATTGTAGCGGGAAGATGAATATGAAGCAGCCCAACTCAGCCATTGGCCTGAGTAGCTCAAATGAGCTAACTCACCCATACAACATTACAAAGGTACCTAAAAGGACACATAAAACCCCCCTTCACTCAAACTACTGTATCTCGAGCTAGGGATGTTAGATTGGCACAAAATTATAGTTTATAGAAATCTAAGAGAGAGATATTTGCAGTACAAACATAATGGAGTTGTAAAATATGGATTTTAGGAGGTTTTTTAAACCCCAAAATTACAGGGTCCCTTAACTCTAAAATTGAATCTCTTGAGCTCCCGATGTTTGTTTCTCACAAACAAATAGTCATTAGAATCGTGAGGAGAAGACCAATAGAATGGAATCATAATTTTTTTAATTTTAGTGGTTCGGACCTCTAAAATTTAGGAATAGAAAATAATGCTCTTGTGGGTAGGTGAATGCCATTAATGGAGGTAGGTGGGAAGTAGGGATCATCATGGAGATATAGGATCTAGACTAGACCCAGATGTCATCAAAGTAGTTTCCTTAAAGCACAAGGAAAATAAATTAATGGAGCAAGGATTTGGAGGATCTACAAACACTCATTGCATGATTAAAGAATGGATTTTTATGGGTTTCTGTGGAATTTTGGATTTTCATTTCTCTCTCTCCTCTCCTTCAAAATTCTTCTATAAATATGTAAGGGGTTGTTCACCTTCTTCTTCCATGCATCCCATTTCTTCTTGGGGCTTCAAGACTTCCTCTCAAGATCTATAATGGCTTCATGCCTCTCTCCCACATGCAATGTACTGTGTATACCTCATGAGCAATAAAAATTGTGTTCTGTGTTGTTGTTCAAACCTTTGCATGATTTTACTACTCTATCTTACCTCTCTTTACAAATCAGGTGTTTTATGTATATTTTATGGTTATTTCGGGATCTTTGTGTGTTGTGTTTATTCAACAATGAATATTATTTATATTCCGAGTTTTTGTTACGGTTGTTCAACCTCTCCTTAATGCATTGGTGGGACTTGGGTCTATGTTGCATTTTTCCAACCTCCCTAGGATTCACCCTTTCTCCATTTTGTAGGGCTTGGAAGAGTGATTAGCACTCCTTTCTTGGTGTATCACCGCTTTAGTGTAGATTTATTTCATGCATCCTTCTATCCCTGTCCCTTGGAAGTTGTAGTTTAGGGTTAGTGAGTAGTTTTTCTTGTACTTGGAGTAGTTAGTGGTAGGTAGGTTAAAAGAAGGAACCTACCTTCTCTAGAGATCTATCTCATTTCACACGTCCCACACTCAGGATAGTTCAATCTTGTGCAATCATTCCAAATGCCCTAGTCCATAAAATATCTCATTCGGGGTGTGCGATTCCGCATCAACAACAATGTTTAGCCATTTTGAATTTATCATCTCCATGAAAGAGATGGGATCTATAAGCGGACATGATTAGTATTTTCATAGTTTTTGGAATCATGGTGGATGATAATGAATATGTAGTGGAAGTGGGAATGAAAGAATAAATTATGTGAGATGAGGGAGAGGAAGGAGAAGTAGTGACAATAGTGGGAGAACTTAGTGGGGAGTTACTAATAGGAGTAGAGGAGAATAATAAACCACCATGGATGATGATATAATAAACATGTTTAACTATAATGGAGGATAAGTAATCGATCTTACTAAATCTAATGTGGTGTCACATTTATTTTCAAAGGATTCTTTTTTCCTTTGCTTGAGATAGTAACCCTTTATTCACTAGCCTCTCTCATTGTTGGAAGAACTTATCTTGATGGTGTCATCTCATATGTAGGACTAGCTTGACCCATTGGAATTAAGGATAAAATTGATCTTGTTATACTTGAGATTATATTGTGATTTTATGAGGAGAAGGAAAAACACAGAATATTCCTTTAAATATCCCTATCGGTAGCATCTCGGTGAACCAAGATAAATTTGAATCGGTGAAGCAACTGGTATCCATCTTACAAATTTTAGTTTTGTAATGAATTCCTCTACAAACTCGAGATTCATGTGATACCATTTGATTACATCGATATATGAATACAAGGTCTGGGATACCTATTTCGATATGGTTTAGATGGACCCTAACATGACCATTAGCCATTGTCTTTGGATATCAAGACAAAGATTAATATAAGGCTTGTGTTTCCTTACAAAATTTTAAACATATGAAAATTTAGTGAATTCATATATGCCTATATTAAAGGGAATATGAGGACATGACCTTTGATTCTTGTTCTTACAATAGCCCCTAAGCCATTCTCAAATTAATTAGCCACTTATATTGTAACATCCCCATTTAAAGTACTAGAACAAGGGGAAAAATTTATTTTTATTTTTATTTTTGATAACGTTCTCGTTATGATTACAAAATTCAAACACACGTTCAAGTTTTAATAATTGTTCTCTGCCCAAACAACACAGTTTGGATCACACAATTTCTTTTTAAAACGAATGTTCCCTGTTCGCATATTTACAATATGGAACACACATTCAATGCCATTCAATCTTATAACAGATTCTATATGCTGTAAATGACTCGAGGAACTGCCGATCTTCCATTTTCATGGCTCGGAGTTTCAACGATCCTTCATTTCATGACTCGGCAACAACCGATCCTTCATGTTTGTTTATGCATAGTATATTATATATACCTATTCTCATAACCATTTCCGGTTATCGAAGTGATCCATTTAAGAAGCCTATCTGAATATCTGTTACTGATATTCATCTGACATCCTGCATCTTAAATTAAGTGATAAGGACAACGCAACCAGCAATTGCGATACTTTGGCCAAAGATTTTCACATGCTTTGCATGATCATATTCCTGGATGTGATACACATCAACGGAATACGTCCTTCACTTCACTTCACCTGTTATCTAGAATGGTCTTTCCTGGTTCCTACCAGTCCTCTTCGTTTAAGGTCAGTTTTAAACTTCTAATTTTTCAACTAGTAATATGAACGAATATAAGAAGGCACTCCTGGTAACTAAAGATACGCAGACATACGGTGTCGTTACCCCACGACTCCGTGTGTCTAGTTATCCTTAGTATTCCGGAGTCACTCCGTATATCTGATCATATCCTATCCCCCGCTAAGAGTTACACATTCAGCCTATGTATTCTAGATGTTTTAATTTGGGAGGGCATTGCAATATGTCAGCTGCAACAGTGTGTCGTCATGAAGACCCCGTCTTCATGGAGACACCTGTCGTTAAGCCGGTGTATGCCAATGTCCTGCTGTAATTCTCCGCCGAGAATACACATCCCGCTCAAGTGCTTAGGATATGATTTAATAATTAAAATCAACTTTCAAAGCATCCACGTTGATCCTCGATACTCAAGCCGTTATAATTCAGTATAGGGCTAAGAGGGACTAAACCGTCCATTATCTTGCAATGCATCTTCTCCTTCGTGTCGAAGGGCTGCATTTCCTACTTGGTTCTCTTCTTAATCATTGGATTAAGCAGTCCGTACCGACGGACGTGATAAGTTTAACCTATTAAACTTAGCCAAGATTTTCCCAACTGCAACTAAATTCAGAATTCTAGCTTATTAGACGTCATTCATACGAGGTCTAAATTCCGAGAAATGTATTCATTTGTTCTCCTTAACGTTATATAGTTAAGGTCCATTAGTTGTGGATATACTTATCCTATATCCTTTATTCTGAATTCAGCATACGAGATCATTAATGGAGTTCGAAAGCGAAGTTCGATTATTCCAAAGTTAATTGATATTCCTTAGCTCCTAAGCTAATCCTGAATACCTTTCGATTATGGAATCATATTCTTCCTAATCCTGTTTAATGTCAATTAAAAATTCATCTTTACCCAAGTATGAACTAATTGCATTTTCAACTTAAAAGTTGCATTTAGGTAAGAATAGATATCAGTTTCCATTTAACATCCATCCAAGGACAATGAAACAAATCCAATCAAGAAATAACATTATATTTCCAATTTAGACTACAATTCAAACTGATATAAACATTAAAATATCACACATGTAATTGTATTCAATATTTCATGTCATAATCCGTACATTTGCCAATCCAGCTGATTGGGCATGGTTTACATAAATCATCCATACAACTCATAGATAGAAGAATATACTTTCTTCTTTTCACAATTCCTCGAAGAGGAATAAAAGCGACAATTACAATACATCATCAATAATCAAGAAGCATCAGAAAACAACCAAGTCTTCATTCTAATCAAATTCCATCTGCAAAATGAATTGCACGGGTCAGTTCAATGAACTGAGCATATTAAGCACTTATCCTTAAAATAAGGTGCTTCAACTAACTGTCTCAATAAAAGAACCCTGCTTTTATGAAACGACAGTTAAACATCAATCATGAAATAGGCACAAAAGAAAGATCAGCAAAACAACTGAACTATCAAAATATCATCACAATCAGCCAAAGAACTGCTGTCCCGTTTTCCACATAATCATTACAAGTATCAATTCACAATATTTGTAAAGTTAGGAATACAAGTAGCTTACTGCATATATAACATATTGTTATCCTTTCCACGCCTTTCAATAACAATGAATGCAAAGGATGAAACTAACTGGAATGTAAATCCATTACTTTCCTTTCAGTTCATACATCATATTAGAATCCAAGTAATCAAGTACAGACAAGAAAGCAAACAGCAATGCATATAGTTGCTCCCATCTAAGCACTATAAAATTCATTATTCACGAATTACAGATTTCCAACTGAATGAAAGTAGAAAAGATTATTTTTCCCAAGTCATTCATTCATATCTCTATTTCTTTCCACATGACTGTCCTAACAGTGGAATCCAAACGAAAGACAAATCAAGATAACAGTTCAGAGTGAAACTTACAAAATCCATTCGGAATTCACTTTCCGGCAGCAAGAATAATTTCATTTATAATCCGCTTTAAATGAAAATAGGGAAGAATTCATCATCCATATCCATACTTTATTTGAATCAGGCTCATATGAAAATCCAAAACAGGTTAGTACCTCATTATGATCATCCAGGATCAAACAGTACAAGGATGCAAACCATATTTTTACCATACTAAAAGAAACCATATTTCTTTCACTGTATGCTAAACAGACAAACAACATTTCAATCATGCAGTCAATTAATCACATGATTTCCTAATCCTATGAACGTATCCATTCAAAATAACATTTTATTCATTGTTGTTACCTACAGCAATCCAATATTCACATGACTATGAATTTCAACAAGTTAGAACAGCAGACAGAAGATGAATTCATATGCACAGTAAAGCTCCAATGTTATTTTCAGAGTCCAAATAGCAAAAAAAGAGAAAAATCCATTTCCCTATAATTTCATTAATGAAACAATCATTTTGTTCATAATGAAGTCAAACATCCAAATCGTGTTTATCTTAGCATGACAGTTCAACTTATAAAGATAACAGAACAATCGTTCTTATTGAAAAGCAAACTCACATAGCCTGTACAGTTTCAATCCAATATACCACGAACAATGAATATCCAATTCGAGTTCTATCTCGATCAACCGTTAGCTCCAAAAACAACATTCTCCATTTACTTAATGAGGTACAGAACTCAAAATATAATATTCGTACATCAATACCTCTATAAAGACAAACCCGCATAGGGTGTTAATTGCGTAAGCTTGGTACAGTCAGGGCAGACTCAGAAAACAAGCTAATTCCCACATTTTCCATTTATTTGTACAGAAATCCAAGTCAAGTTCACATTCACAACAGTTCAGTTCAGAAGGTCAAACCACAACTACAAGACGCAATGGAATCAACTTTCCATCATAGCAAGAAGAAAATATAATCTTTCATTGCACAGAATACAGAACCAATTTGTAACCGTGTCTACAGTCCGAACAGAAGACCGAACAACATCCAAAAAAAAAAAAAAAAAACACAATAAAACCATCTTATCCTAACAGCAAGGGAAACACAATCCATCAATAACCTCAGAAGGAAAAACAGTTAACTTTTTCCTATTTTCACGGATACCAAAGCGTATTCGCTCATTTCCTAAACAAGAAAAGGCACAACAATGGAAATATTGCTATTACTTCATTCAAATCGAGTTCAATTACTCATAGAAAACCCGAATGCCACTTCCATCAAAATCCAAAACAGTAGAAGGAAGAGAATCTGTTTCCTTAAAAAAATTCAATAAGAAACAACTTCAAACAACTATCGTTTCCCTCATTCCAGTTCTTCAACAAAAGAACGATAGTTTCAGTAGTGAGAAGAACTAGAATAACATGTACAGACCCATGATACACAAGACAAATTTCCCATTTCTGTCAAACAACCAGACGATATGGAGGTGTTACCACTCCATTAAAATGCAAGGACAGTTCCAAACACAGCAGCAAGGAGACGATTACACAGAAGGAGAACATCGCACAAGGCCTGTTCCAATTCATACAAAGCATGTACAGAGAAAGAAAATGTCTATTTCATTCCACAATACTGTCAACAACCACTACAGTAATTCATATTCCAACTCGATTCGAGCAAAAACACATCAAGGCCGAGCAACCAGAAGCAATTCTTCTTATCATTTCCCAAAGAAAAGAAAGCAAGAACCAACAAAATCCAATTTAAATCGACTCGACAGCAATCGCACAATCCAAACCCAAGAGCAGGGTTGTTTTAATGAAACACTTACTCAAAGCAAAGATTTTTAAAGAGAAGGGCTTAACATGCCTGTAATCTCTTTTCCAGAGCTCGAAGAAAGCTTCGTTTGCCGCGTTATTTCCTTCCACAATGACAACACAAACTTCCCAACACTCCTTTCTTCTTCAGGCTTAACAACAGCCTCAAATCTCCAAGAAAAATGTCAAATTCCAATAGCTGGTTCGACTGAACCAGCCGTAAAAACCAAATGCAGAGCAACTTTGCAAAAGCCAAATCGAAACAATGAAAAATCAAATTCCCTCATACACTTTCCAAGGCGAACTGGTCACGAGGACCAAGAACAATCAATGCAATTAAGGCTCTACCTTTTCCTTACTTTCCACGCCACCGCCAACTTGAGTTGGCGAACTCAATCTTTCAAAATTCTCATGCAAAACCGAATTTGGCTCTATCTCCAAATAGATGCCTCTATTTCCTACCTGCCCCGCCAAAACTGGTGCTGTCCACATATGGACTTTCCAATTAATGCCAATGAATACTCCCCTCCATCCTTATCCTCTCCTTCCAAGGGTCTGCGCGCCCTTTTAGATTAGGATTAGTTTAGGTTGCATATAGTGTTCAACCTAGGTCTTAGTTTAGCCTTAGGTTTTAGGGCTTAGGTTTATTCTCCCTTTTTTTTTTGTAATTTAAAAATCCACTTAGGATAATAGTGTAGGATGCATGTTAGGACTTAGTATTAGTTTAGGTTTTTAATTCATACTAACCACTAACACTAAACAACTTCCATCCAGCCTTCTTACTAACATTCACGTTAATGCAGAGCAGGACGTTCCGTCCTTTGGATCACGTGCCAAGGCCACCCGTGTCCAGGCATTTCTTGCCTCACGAGGTCCCAAGTTCGACAGTACAGGGTTCAAGAATCGAACCCCTGTCGTTGGTATCTACGTGCCAGCTGCCCAAATCGCAATCAAAGCGCCGCACGCTCCATAAACAATCTCGAGTTCGGTTCAAGTGTGAATCGACACGAAATCACAAGAGACCTCGGCAAGATACTTGGATCAATGGAATTGATTCAAGGTATGCTGTCAATCAGTAATGAGAGTATAGCAAGTATACGACAATTTGTCATCACATTAGCAAACACGCAAGTACAATAATTGCTGTCCTATACAATAAATCACAAAGATGCAAGAAGTCCAAGTTAGAGCAACACATTCTTTTAAAATCGAGTTTATCTTAACATGTTTTGCTTCATTCCAAAGAGCTTATAACAAACATGTAAAACATTCACCAAGATAACATGCAAAATCAGAGCGTTACATTCTTCCCTCCTTAAAGAATCATCGTCCCGATGATCAGATTAAACAAATCAAGGAGTTCCTAGGACAAAGTTCAGTTATTGTCCTTTCATTCATAAGTTCATACCAAAAACAGATTCACTCTTAAAAACAATGTTTTAAGACAACTGTACAATAGACTAATAATTGTCTAAATTTGGTAGAATTATCAGTTCTTTGAATTTCAAATTCAATTAAACAGGTGTGGAAAAGTAGATCTCATTTCTTCGAGATTTTCCCAAGTTGCACTTTCTTCGCTGAACTGGTCCCACTGGACCTTACATTGGTTCACTTCGCGATTTCTCAAGTACAATTGGCGAGTTCCCAGACTCGAATGGGCTTAACCATGATTATTCCTGGGTCTTGGACCTGCAAGGAATTCCAATTTAGCACATGTGATAAATCTGTCACGTATTTCTTAAGCAAAGAAATATGAAAAACATCATGCATTTGAGACAAAGCAGGAGGTAATGCTAGACGATAAGCTACATGGTTAATTATTTCAACAATTTCAAAAGGTCCCACGTAACGTGGCGATAACTTGGCAGCCTTGCCAAAAGTTATTGAGCTCTTTTTCGGCTTCACCCAAGAAATACCTTCTCTCCCAGCTTTATAATGCCATCAACCCGCTTCAAGTCTCGCATAACTCTTTTGCCTATTGGAAGCCTCCTTTAGATGTTCCCGAATCATTTTGATTTGATGTTCCATTTCCATTAGGATTTTCTGCCCAATTACCTCTCTGTCTCAACGTTGTCTCCAAATGACAGGGTTCTCGCATTTTCTTCCATACAATGCTTCAAAGGGTGCCATTTTTAAAGAGGCATGATAGGTGTTATTGTAAGCAAATTCTACCAGTGGAAGGTATTCCTCCCATTTATACTGCTGGTCCATGCAATACATCCTTAACATGTCCTCTAAAACCTGATTAACTCTCTCACCGCCCATCCTTTTCGGATGATATGCAGAACTGAAGTTCAATTTAGTCCCCAAGGCCGCATTAAGCGTTTGCCAAAACCTTGATGTCATCCTCGGATCTCTGTCCGATATGATTAATTCCGGTATTCCATGCAATCTGAAGATTTCATGTACAAATCTTCTTGCTAGCACTGGTGCATCATCCTTCAAATTACCAGCAATGAAGTGTGCCACTTTGGTCAATTTGTCGACTACTACCAGGATAATGTCATGCTTATTTCTTGACATAGGCAATCCTTGAACGAAATCCATCGTAATCACTTGCCATTTATACTGCGGAATACTGTGGGGATACAATAATCCAGTGGGGTGCATATGTTCCGCCTTAACACGCTGACATTCCAAGCAGTGTGTTACAAACTCTGCCACATCCTTTTTCATTCCCTTCCAGAAATATTGCTGCTTAAGATCAGCGAGCATTTTTGTAATGCCAGGGTGTCCAGAAAAAGGTGAATTATGGAATTCAGTTAACAATTTTCCTCTTAAGTCGTTTTCCATATGTATATATACCCTATTTTCGAACCTCAGAATTCCTTCATTATCAAAATGGAATCCCTTATACCTGACGTCCTGCGGGTCTGCAGCAAGTGCTGATTTGACTTGCTGGAAATAAGGATCTAATTCCAAGGCATCTTTCACCTCATCCTTAAACTGAGTTCTTAACGTTATAAGAGCAGAGATATGCTTCCTTCGACTCAAAGCATCTGCTACCCGATTTTCCTTGCCCTTAATGTAACTTATATCGAAATCATACTGAGACAGAAATTCTAACCATCTTCGCTGCCTTGCATTCAGATTTGGCTGAGTAAAAATATACTTCAGCCCCAGATGGTCTGTTTTTAACTCAAAGGGCTTGCCTAAAAGATAATGCCTCCACATTTGAAGTGCATGAACAATGGCAAAGCGAGCTCAAGATCGTGTGGAGCATAGTTCTCTTTCATGTAACTTAAGCTTTCTACTTTCATAAGCGATGACATGGTTATCTCGTAATGAATACCTCCAAGGCCTTCTCCCGAGGCGTCTCGTTACAACCATAAAATCTCCATTTGGATGTGCATGTACAACCAAAATAGGTGCTGTAGTTAACCTGCCTTTAACTTTTAAAGGAAGATTCACATTTGTCTATCCGCATAAATTTCTTTTCTTTCTTTTGCAGCGAAGTGATTGGGGCAGCAATTTTTGAAAAGTCCTTAACGAACTTTCGATAATATCCAGCCAAGCCCATGAAGCTCCTCACTTCGTGCACGTTCTTAGGCGCAGGCCACTCCGTTATAGCTGTGATCTTTGAAGGGTCAACAACTATCCCATTTTTGCTTATAACGTGTCCCAAATAATGCACTTCTGCATCATAAAAGGAACATTTGGACAGTTTGCCATACAACTTCCTCTTTCTTAAGATTTCCAAAGACTATCCCGAGATGTTCTTGGTGCTCTTCGACATTTTTAGAGTATATAAGAATGTCGTCTAAGAATACAAGCACAAACTTGTCTAAGTATTCTTGAAAAATATTATTCATTAGATTCATGAAGGCGGCAGGTGCATTAGTCAGCCCAAAAGGAAACACCGTGAACTCATAATGCCCGTACCTCGTTCTAAAAGCTATTTTATGAATATCTTCTTCCTTTATTCTCAGCTGATGGTACCCTGATCGAAGATCTATTTTTGAATAAACTGATGCTCCTCGCATCTGATCAAACAGATCATCAATCCTAGGAAGTGGGTATCGATTTTTAATAGTTGCTTTGTTCAGCATTCTGTAATCAATGCACAGCCTCAAAGTGCCATCCTTTTTCTTTACAAAAATTACCGGCGCTCCCCAAGGTGAGACACTCGGTCTGATCAGCCCCTTAGTCAGAAGTTCTTGTAACTGAGCCTTCAGCTCTACCAACTCAATGGTAGTCATTCTATAAGGTGCCTTAGATATGGGTTTTGTTCCTGGTTTGATTTCTATTGCGAAGTCAAACTCATGTTTGGGCGAAGACCGGCAATTCCTCTGGAAACACATCACGGAAATCCTCAACAATGGATATCTTTCCATGAAATCATTATCTTCTCTCTATATTTTCTCGTCACTTTTACCGCATACAAAGTGTAGCCTCTGTTTTTAGCCCTCTTAGTTGCATAGCCGTCGGCTTCCTAACCGCAACTTCCTGTTTTACACCTTGAATGATCTGCGCTTTCGAGGTCATCAAGCAATAGATTTGTTTTTCATAACAAATCGACCTTTGCCTTATGTTCAGCCAACCAGTTAACTCCAATAATGATATCATATGATCCAGAGGAGTGACATACAAGTCAACTTCGTGGAGAAACTAGCAGATCAAGAATTGCCCCAAAAAGGCACATTTCGATCGTATGGACACCATTATTCCCATAATGCATCGTCCATGTTTTATCCATTCTCGCAGCCTTTTTTTTAATTTCATAGCAAGTTTAGCAGTAAATAAAACATTCTCGTAGCTCCAAAGATCAAAAAGTACAATTACAGTGTACCGAATAACTTACCCGTAACTTCTATGGGCGTCACTTGCTTTTCAGCTTGTCTGTTAGCCACTGCAGCGTGTATCCTATGCTGCTGTCCATGATCATCCTTCTTCAGAGGACAGTGATTCGCATAGTGGTCCTTTCCACAGTTGAAGCATCCTCCAGCTGGCCCTTTTCTAGGCTCAAATTTGTTACCACTTGAAGTTATCATTCTGGCTTCCATAGGACTTCTGTCCAATGCCATTAACTTTTGTGAAGTTGTTCGCATGCTATTTACAGGTCTGTTCATCACAAGTTTCTTGTTGTTATCTACAACAATTTTGTTTTTCACACCAAACCTTTTCCAAGGTCCCCTTTTTGGTGCAAGAGACGAAGAAGGATTGGGAATCTTCTTCCTTATCTCTTCCCTGTGAGCAGATATTGCCCTCAATTTCTGTTCCTGTCTGATTGCCTTTTCGACAACTCCATCCATGGTGGTTGGGCCGTGGACATCCACTTCGCCCCAATGATGGGATTCACCCCATTATGAATTTCCGTATTTCGAACTTCTCGCCGCCTTGGTATGGCACATACTTAAGGAGTTTAGTAAACCCTTCCCAAAGATTCCGTCACCGACAACCTTCCTTCCTTGCGACTCGCTTCTGAAATTCAGTCATTTTCCTATCAAAATAGAGTTGAGGCAGCCATCGTTGCCTAAAATAACCCTTAAATTGATCCCAAGTTATGTCTGATTCGACAATATTTAGCTCAACCTTACGGTTGTCCCACCATGATGATGCTTCATGAGAAAGCTGATATGCTCCCCATATCGCTTTAGTCTCTTTGGAGAAGTTTCTTATTGCAAAGTATTTCTCCATTTCACTGAGCCAGTTCTCAGCTCCGTCTCCAAGAGTTGTTCCATCAAACTTTGGAGGACTTATTCTCTTTATATCATTTGTAAGTTCAGCTGCTAATCTTGCCCTTTTATTTTCAGGGGGATTAGGAGCAATTTCATTATTATCATCAACACCCGGATTCCCTCCATTAATGTTGTCCACAGGAGGCAGCTGATCATTTATTTCAGCTTCATTCTCCTCCTCTTCGTTGCCCATTGACTGTTGTTCCAAGATACCAAACGATCCTCAGATCAAGTAGGGGGCAAGGATTTCATCCAGCTTTTGGGCAGTTGCTGCTTCTCCACCCTGTAACGGGTTATTCGCAGCATTCCCTCTTGTCCTGACCATTTTCTGTTCAATAAGAAAATGTAAACCTTATTAATATCGTGGACTCATTAGGTCCAAGAGCTGCAACCTTCAGCTCTGATACCAAGATGTAACATCCCCATTTAAAATACCGTAACAAGGGAATTTTTTTTTTTTTGATAACGTTTCTCTCGTTATGAATTACAAAATTCAAACACACGTTCAAGTTTTAATAATTGTTCTTCTCGCCCAAACAACACAGCTTTGGATCACACAATTTCTTTTTAAAACGAATGTTCCCTATTCGCATATTTACAATATGGAACACACATTCAATGCCATTCAATCTTATAACAAATTCTATATGTCACAGTAAATGACTTGAGGAACTCGCCGATCTTCCATTTTCATGGCTCTGAGTTTCAACGATCCTTCATTTCATGACTCGCAACAACCGATCCTTCATTTCATGACTTGGCAACAACCGATCCTTCATGTTTGTTTATGCATAGTATATTATATATACCTATTCTCATAACCGTTTCCAGTTATCGAAGTGATCCATTTAAGAAGCCTATCTAAATATCTGTTACTGATATTCATCTGACATCCTGCATCTTAAATTAAGTGATAAGGACAACGCAAACAGCAATTGCGATACTTTGGCCAAAGATTTTCACATGCTTTGCATGATCATATTCCTGGATGTGATACACATCAACGGAATACGTCCTTCACTTCACTTCACCTATTATCTAGAATGGTCTTTCCTGGTTCCTACCAGTCCTCTTCGTTTAAGGTCAGTTTTAAACTTCCAATTTTTCAACTAGTAATATGAACGAATATAAGAAGGCACTCCTGGTAACTAAAGATACGCAGACATACGGTGTCATTACCCCACGACTCCGTGTGTCTAGTTATCCTTAGTATTCCGGAGTCACTCCGTATATCTGATCATATCCTATCCCCGCTAAGAGTTACACATTCAGCCTATGTATTCTAGATGTTTTGATTCGGGAGGGCATTGCTATATGTCAGCTGCAACATTGTGTCGTCATGAAGACCCCGTCTTCATGGAGACACTTGCAGAGTGGGCGTATGCCAATGTCCTACAGAATCTCCCATCGAGAATACACATCCTGCTCAAGTGCTTAGGATACGATTTAATAATTAAAATCAACTTTCAAAGATCCACGCCGATCCTTGATCCTCAAGCTTACAGCTTGTATAGGGCTAAGAGGGACTAAACCGTCCATTATCTTGCAATGCATATTCTCCTTCGTGTCGAAGGGCTGCATTTCCTACTTGGTTCTCTTCTTAATCATTGGATTAAGCAAAATTGCATCGACGGACGTGATAAGTTTAACCTATTAAACTTAGCCAAGATTTTCCCAACTGCAACTAAATTCATAATTCTAGCTTATTAGACGTCATTCATACGAGGTCTAAATCCGAGAAATGTATTCATTTGTTCTCCTTAACGTTATATGGTTAAGGTCCATTAGTTATGGATATACTTATCCTATATCCTTTATTCTGAATTCAGCATACGAGATCATTAATGGAATTCGAAAGTGAAGTTCGATTATTCCAAAGTTAATTGATATTCCTTAGCTCCTAAGCTAATCCTGAATACCTTCCAATTATGGAATCATATTCTTCTTAATCCTTTTAATGTCAATTAAAAATTCATCTTTACCCAAGTATGAATTAATTGCATTTTTCAACTTAAAAGTTGCATTTAGGTAAGAATAGATATCAGTTTCCATTTAACATCCATCCAAGGACAATTAAACAAATCCAATCAAGAAATAACATTATATTTCCAATTTAGACAACAATTCAAACTGATATAAACATTAAAATATCACACATGTAATTGTATTCAATATTTCATGTCATAATCCGTACAATTGCCAATCCAACTGATGGGCATGGTTTACATAAAACATCCATACAACTCATAGATAGAAGAATATATTTTCTTCTTTTCACAATTCCTCGAAGAGGAATAAAAGCGACAATTACAATACATCATCAATAATCAAGAAGCATTAAAAATAGCCAAGTCTTCATTCTAATCAAATTCCATCCGCAAAATGAATTGCACGGTCAGCCTCAATGAATCGAGCATATTAAGCACTTATCCTTAAAATAAGGTGTTTCAACTAAACTGCCTCAATAAAAGAACCCCGCTTTTATGAAACGACAAGCTTAAACATCAATCACGAAATAGGCACAAAAGAAAGATCAAGAAACAACCGAACTATCAAAATATCATCACAATCAGCCAAAGAATCGCTGTCCTGCGTTTCCACATAATCATTATAAGTCTCAATTTACAATATTTGTAAAGTTAGGAATACAAGTAGCTTATCTATCATATATAACATATTGTTATCATTTCCACGCCTTTCATTAATAATAAATGCAAAGGATGAAACTAATCGAATGTAAATCCATTACTTTCCTTTCAGTTCATACATCATATTAGAATCCAAGTAATCAAGTACAGACAAGAAAGCGAACAACAATGCATATAGTTGCTCCCATCTAAGCACTATAAAATTCATTATTCACTTAATTACGATTTCCAATCGAATGAAGAGTAGAAAAGATTATTTTTCCCAAGTCATTCATTCATATCTCTATTTCTTTCCAATGATGTTCTAAAAGTGGAATCCAAACGAGACAAATCAAGATAACAGTTCAGAGTGAAACTTACAAAATCCATTCGGAATTCACTTTCCGGCAGCAAGAATAATTTCATTTATAATCCGCTTTAAATGAAAATAGGGAAGAATTCATCATCCATATCCATACTTTATTTGAATTAGGCTCATATGAAAATCCAAAATAGGTTAGTACCTCATTATGATCATCCAAGATCAAACAGTACAAGGATGCAAACCATATTTTTACCATACTAAAAGAAACCATATTTCTTTCACTGTATGCTAAATAGACAAACAACATTTCAATCATGCAGTCAATTAATCACATGATTTCCTAATCCTATGAACGTATCCCATTCAAAATAACATTTTATTCATTGTTGTTACCTACAGCAAATCCAATATTCACATGACTATGAATTTCAACAAGTTAGAAAACCAGACAGAAGATGAATTCATATGCACAGTAAAGCTCCAATGTTATTTTCAGAGTCCAAATAGCAAAAAGAGAAAAATCCATTTCCCTATAATTTCATTAATGAAACAATCATTTTGTTCAGAATGAAATCAAACATCCAAATCGTGTTTATCTTAGCATGACAGTTCAACTTATAAAGATAACAGAACAATCATTCTTATTGAAAAGCAAACTCACATAGCCTGTATAGTTTCAATCCAATATACCACGAACAATGAATATCCAATTCGAGTTCTATCTCGATCAACCGTTAGCTCCAAAAACAACATTCTCCATTTACTTAATGAGGTACAGAACTCAAAATATAATATTCGTACATCAATACCTCTATAAAGACAAACCCGCATAGGGTGTTAATTGCGTAAGCTTGGTACAGTAAAGGCAGACTCAGAAAACAAGCTAATTCCCACATTTTCCATTTATTTAAACAGAAATCCAAGTCAAGTTCACATTCACAAGACAATTCAAATCAGAAGGTCAAACCACAACTACAAGACGCAATGGAATCAACTTTCCATCATACAGCAAGAAGGAAATATAATCTTTCATCGCACGTAATACGTAACCAATTTCAGAACCGTGTCTACAATCCAACAGAAGACCGAACAACATCCAAAAAAAAAAAAAAAACACAATAAAACCATCTTATCCTCACAGTGAGGGAAACACAATCCATTAATAACCTCGAAGGAAAACAGTCTACTTTTTCCTATTTTCACGGATACCAAAACGTAATTGCTCATTTCCTATACAAGAAAAGGCACAGCAATGGAAATGTTGCTATTACTTCATTCAATTCGAGTTCAATTACTCATAGAAAACCCGAATGCCACTTTCATCAAAATCCAAAACAGTAGAAGGAAGAGAATCTGTTTCCTTAAAAAATTCAATAAGAAACAACTTCAAACAACTATCGTTTCCCTCATTCCAGTTCGTCAACAAAAGAACGATAGTTTCAGTAGTGAGAAGAACTAGAATAACATGTACAGACCCATGATACACAAGACAAATTTCCCATTTTTCACAAACAACCAAAGACGATATGGAGGTGTTACCATTCCATTAAAATGCAAGGACAATTCCAAACAAAAAAGTTAAGGAGACGATTACACAGAAGGAGAACATCGCACAAGGCCTGTTCCAATTCATACTGCATGTACAGAGAAAGAAAATGTCTATTTCATTCCACAATACTATCAACAACCACTACAATAATTCATATTCCAACTCGATTCGAGCAAAAACACATCAAGGCCGAAAGCAACTGTAAGCAATTCTTCTTATCATTTCCCAAAGAAAAGAAAGCAAGAACCAACAAAATCCAATTTAAATCGACTTGACAAAGAATCGCACAATCCAAACCCAAGAGAAGGGTTGTTTTAATGAAATACTTACTCAAAGCAAAGATTTTTAAAGAGAAGGGCTTAACATGCCTGTAATCTCTTTTCCAGAGCTCGAAGAAAGCTTCGTTTGCCGCATTATTTCCTTCCATAGTGACAGCAAAAACTTCCCAACACTCCTTTCTTCTTCAGGCTTAACAACAGCCTAAAATCTCCAAGAAAAATGTCAATTCCAAGAGCTGGTTCGACTGAACCAGACCAGAAAAACCAAATGCAGAGCAACTTTGCAAAAGCCAAATCAAAACAATGAAAAATCAAATTCCCTCATACACTTTCCAAGGTGAACTGGTCGCGAGGACCAAGAACAATCAATGTAATTAAGGCTCTGCCTTTTCCTTACTTTCCACGCCACTGCCATCTTGAGTTGGCGAACTCAATCTTTCAAAATTCCCATGCAAAACCGAATTTGGCTCTATCTCCAAATAGATGCCTCTATTTCTTACCTGCCCCACCAAAACTGGCGCTGTCCACGTATGGACTTTCCAATTAATGCCAATGAATACTCCTCTCCATCCTTATCCTCTCCTTCCAATGGTCTGCGCGCCCTTTTTAGATTAGGATTAGTTTAGGTTGCATATAGTGTTCAACCTAGGTCTTAGTTTAGCCTTAGGTTTATTTTCCCCTTTTTTTTTTTTGTAATTTAAAAATCCACTTAGGATAATAGTGTAGGATGCATGTTAGGACTTAGGATTAGTTTAGGTTTTTAATTTATACTAACCACTAACACTAAACAACTTCCATCCAGCCTCTTCCTACTAACATTCACGTTAATGCAGAGCAGGACGTTCCGTCCTTTGGATCACGTGCCAAGGCCACCCGTGTCCAGGCATTTCTTGCCTCACGAGGTCCCAAGTTCGACAGTACAGGGTTCAAGAATCGAACCCCTGTCGTTGGTATCTACGTGCCAGCTGCCCAAAACTGCAATCAGGCGCTGCACGCTCATAACAATCTCGGGTTCGGTTCAAGTGTGAATCGACACAGAAATCACAAGAGGACCTCAGCATACTTGGATCAATGGAATTGATTCAAGGTATGCTGTCAATCAGTAACGAGAGTATAGCAAGTATACGACAATTTTTCGTCACATTAGCAAACACGCAAGTACAATAATTGCTGTCCTATACAATAAATCACAGCATGCAAGAATCCAAGTTAGCAACACATTCTTTTAAAATCAGAGTTTATCTTAACATGTTTGCCTTCATTCCAGCAGTTATAACAGCATGTAAAACATTCACCAAGATAACATGCAAAATCAGAGCGTTACATATATAGTTGCTAATGTTTTTGACACATGTCTAGGTAGTTGGCAAGGAGGGGTTAGAGAACCTTCTATTAGGATCAGAGTGAACTCCTAATAAAATCAATAAGCCTGCACCTTTTTGATAGAATCTATTAGTTCAAGAATGATTATATGCCTTCCTAATCCATAGATGGAAATATAGAAAATAGGATAGAATATGTCATATATATACCCAATGTGTGGCTCATGGTTGTGGTTGTATAGTTTAGAAAAAGTAGCATGTAATGAAATAGAAGATATGGGAAGCCAATTTGGAAAAGGTCAATCAAAAGACAAGAAAACAAAAAATATATCAACCAAATAAGGCAACAAGTTGAAATTTTACCTGCAACTTCCTTATTCCAACACAATCCAAAATTTAAACTCTAATAATTCACCAAAGTTAGGTTTTTTCACATGATCATCCTTTTCATCCCCATAAAGCATGTTGAGTAAGACCATGGTGACTTTGATTCCTCTCTTGAATGAAGGAATAGGTAGATTAAACTTTGAATTATGTTTCACCTTTGATTCATCATTTTCCCATGACCTTAATTCCTCCATGATGTCTCTCTCGCCAATAATTCCTCAACATTATGTTGATTATAGGATCCATCTAGCATATAAATGTTATACTTAGTGTTAAATAATCTCTTGTGATGAAACATATATGCTTACACGTATCATTTGAAATAATTTAGCTTTCGTCAAATGTACATATGGTGAATACATCCTAAAGTAAATCATCACATGGGTACATGTCTGGGTTTTTCAGTAATATCATGAAGGCCACAAAGTCCTTCATAACTACTAAACCATCATAATACTCTTGATCCTCCTCAAATAGGCCTTTTCCTTTAAATTGATTGTCAAAATGCTATATTTCTAGGTAGATGTAATGCCCATTTTCTTGTGACATTGTTTGGGCTATAGATAGGCTGATTATAAGATTGTTTCTCTGTTTTTGTGATCATGTTTATTTCAACACAAGGTGCCTAACTTATTGTAAATCAAAAAATTGATTTAGATGAAAAATATCCATTGGTATCATACTACAATTAATAATATACGTCTTTCTATTCTTGAAACAAACTAAACATTTTAGTGTAATGAGATTAATTAAAAACTTGTGTCATTAGTGGGTTAAGAATACAATGTGAACCTTAGGTTAAAACTAGAACCAAACATCATATCAAATTAACAGGTTAGGAATAAATTTGGAAACTATAAATAACTAGGTGTTGCGTGATTTAGTAAACCCTAGAAATAGCTAGTGGTAGGAATACAAGTAAGAATTAGATTGGTTGACCTTATAATTTAGGAATGTGGTAAAATTAAGGGGATTTACTTAATCATTGAAGTTTTGGTTCTAGAGGAATGAATTTAAAGATTTTCATAATTTAAATTGTTCACAAAGTGGTCAACCTAAGTGTGTGTACTAAATTGATTTTTAAATTATGGATGGGGAAATAATAAATTAATGTTATGAATGTGTTTTAAATTATTCTATATTATATTTTCTTGGCATTGTTAGAGTAAATAGGTATGTTAATTAATATAAACTTAATTCAGGTTTTCAAAACTATTGTGAATTGTATGTGCATGAATTGAGTGATTAATTTGTTATGAATAGTTAGCTTAAAATTTGCATTTTATTTTGAGCAAGTATGATATGTGTGTTGAATGTGTAGATAGGGAAGAGGTACCTAAGGTCTACACATAAAGAAGACAATTTAAAACACACCAAGAGTATGGAGGGGGACTAACTTTCATGAAGCTCCTTGTCCAACACGAGTCTTCTAGACTTGGAATTGAGTGTTTTGGGTTGTGTATGGTGGCAAGTGTTGATTTAGTTTATTATTTCCTTATATTTTGTTACCCATCTCCGAGGGAAAATCATATTAATTTAATTTATTATAATTAATTATTTTCTTAGCTAAATTGTATTTGTGTTAATTTGATAATATACCATTTTTGGTAAACTCGATTTTACTTTTGAGTGGTTTGTGGGACAAGTAAACCTTGTCCCACACTCTCAAAACCCTTCTACACACCTACACATAGGGTAGGTGTAATTTTTTAGGGCTTATTGGAAATTTGGGGGCTTACAAGACCACTATAATGAGCCTTGAAAACCATTCAACCACTTTACATTTATTTTTTGAAAGTGGATGATTTGTGATTGAGAGATATCTAATTTTGGTATGTTAGATTTTGGATTTTTATTTTCATGTCAATTATTGGATGAACATTACTTTGGGTGGTTGGATTTTGCAAGGCTTGAGATTTGGCCCATATGGGAATGATTTTGGAATTATTATTTGCATTGGGATATGGTTTTCTTTGGGAAACTAGGATGTTGCCACTGGGTACAATCCTAAAGGGGGCGATATTTTGGGTTTTTCCTGTTTAAAGAGGTTTGTTATTCTCATTTGGGGGAGCATTGGTCTTAGGGAAGTGATGTTTGATTTTTTGGGAGGTTCTTGAAGTTTTCT